>OY992882.1:68611410-69048910 GCA_963921405.1 Cepaea hortensis
AAGGCATTCTTCAGAGTTTTAAATTCCTCTGTCGTAGCTTTGTACGCCAAATCAAATTGTATTTACCAATTTACATGCAGATGCGAGGCCATCTACATAGGCAGAACTGAGCGACAGTTACATTGCAGGGTTTCGGAACATATTCCGAATTGGTTGGACAAGATACACACCGGAAACATTGGACACAACGGAAAAGTCTGACTTCATCGGTCAGGAGACATGTGCTCGAGAGTGGTCACGTGGTTGAAAGAGACAGTGCCTTCCGTGTGTTGTTCAACACACAAAGTAGTCGATTGTTAAAGTTTGCTGAAGCTATACTAATCAACCTTTGTAAGCCGTCCTTGTGTAAGCAGAAAGACATGTTAGTCAGTTTAAAATTACCGTGGTAGACAATCGACATTACTGTGCGAACATGTGTATATTTCAGTTTGAAGGATTTATCTAATTAATTCACGTAAGTTGTGTGATTTCTGCAGTATGTACCTGACGAGATGCAGCGAAATATGCCAGGCAATAAATCGTGCAATCTATTGTTTGTGTCTTCGTTATTCAAATTCATCACGGGAAAACATTGTTTTGAATTATATATATATATATATATATATATATATATATATATATATATATATATATAATAATAATAATGTTTGCGTATCCTTTTACAGGACTTAGCTGTCAACAGCAGCATCTTTCAGCTGTCTGTTGATCTCTTGGCAAGATTACGCTCAGTAGTTTGCCATTGCTTTCTGAGCGGCCGGCTCAGTATCCGCAAGTCACGAGCGGGGGTCGAACCACCTCAGTTCTCGCTCCGCTGCGAGACTCTGCGTGATAAACGGGATTACAGAGAGAAAGTGTTGTAACCCCACAGCCAGAGAGACCGGCATATATATATATATATATATATATATATATATATATATATATATATATATATATATATATATATATATATATATATATATTAAGAGGAGTAATAAAATTATATGACTGTTCTACGGGAACGAAATGGATATCTTAAAAAGAAGTATTGAGATAATCCGGGATTCATAACGACGTAACTTTTCACATTGCCTGTACTCTCGCCACGTGTGCTCGAGGCGATGCATATTCAACGTGGGCTCTCATACTTATTTCAATATAAGTATTCTTATCTTGATATGTGTGCGTGCGTGCGTGAGTGCGTGCGTGCGTGCGTGAGTGCGTGCGTGCGTGCGTGCGTGTGTGTGTGTGTGTGTGTGTGTGTTCGTGCAATTACAATCCTACTACAGAACACTCCAAGTAACGAGGAAGACTGTCAAGTCAAATTCAAAGTATCTATGTTCATCTTGAGGGCATGTTGTTCACAAACCAGACTATACTCTCCATGGTAAATTCTTATAAATCTATAAATCTATCAGTACGGGTCAATCAATCATGTGCCATGCCGGAAAGCGTGGGTCGTCATGACTCGCCATTTCACTCGATCACCAGAGTCGTGGATCAGCTCAGTGTTCCTGTCTCGACCATGCCATGTGGCCAAGCCATCCAGGTATTTACTCTCGGTCTTCCCCTTGGTCTGTTCCCTTCGATCTTGCCGGGTAGATGGGAACTATGTTTAACTCGTGTATTCTGACACCGTGACTCTACAGTAGGGGACAGCAGAGACGGAACATATGATGGATTGATTGAAATGCGACACATGAGACAGGTAGCGACACCAGTTTACCCACGACCACTCACGCGAGGTTGTTGTTAAACTTTGTCTGCAGTTTGCTGTGACATCAACCGCTGACAGAATCTACAGCTGTCTACAACCACATATCAACTATCTACGATCTAACTACCAAATACATCTTGGTATGGACACATTCGCCACATCACGCTTGTGACTCCATAGTAAACTAATAATAAGACACGCAAATCTTCTCAAAAACATAATATAACCCAGTGAAGAATAATTAATTGGTGTGTAAAGAACGTATGACAGTGAAATAAACCAAAATTTAGTAGCAAGGCAAATTCAAGTTCTTTCAGCCTGGAGAGGAGTGAAGGTTCATCGTCGCCTGAGAAGAAGGAGCAGAGACACGACTGACAAGCTGCGTCTGCTCTACACCTGAACTACCAAAAAGAAATAGGACAGGTTCCAAAGATAACCCCGTCGATGATTTACTGTTTAACGAACAATAATATTTCAATGAGTCCAACCTAAAGACTCGAATATACCTTAAGAGTTAATGGCATCATATAACTGTGGTATATGTAAACCCACACACGACTGTCGCTGTTTCTCCCGTGGAGAACGAAGAGTGTTTATTTTAATAAATTAATTCTATAGCTTAAATTTCCAACAAATGATCTCTGTTACTCTTCTTCTTCTTTCGTTCGCTTGAAAACATCTATAACTGCAATGTTGTCCCCTGTATGAATCTAACAGTCTTTTGTAGTTCACTCAGCGGTCCATAGAGTTTATCTTCCACTGTTGTCTCTCTAGGCCAGAAAGTATTTTTGGCAGTCTTGGAGTATGTGCTCTGCTGTCTGCGGCGCCAAACCACATCTGCACATGGCTGAATCACCCATCTTGAATTTTGTATACATGTGGTTGTGTAATCTGTTGTGCCCTGTTCTAAGGCGCAGAATAATTACTTGTTCTGGTCTGTCCATAACGTGGTACATGTAGTCGTCTTGAGCAGGTTTTGGTGGCCTTCTGACTGATTTGATCATTCTTTTCTTTTGGTGGTATGTAATGGGCACGTCAGGCTGTTCTTCTTTGGCTCCTTCCTTAGCCAATTCATCAGCTCTGTCGTTTCCACAGTGGGATGGTATCCACTGCACGGTGACCTTATGCTGACTGCTAACTTCAGAAATTAGTGTCCTTAGTACTGGCGATTTTCTAGATAGGAGCGCCTCGAGTACTGATTTTGCATCTGTCAACAGCATCACAGGTTGTGTACCATGGTTGGTATTTAGTAATTTCTCTGTTGCTATCTTGATTGCCTCAATTGCAGCATCATAGTTATGGCAGTACTTTCCTGTTGGAACTCTGGTCATGTCCCTAGTATTATTTGGGTATTCTATGCACACTCCGGCTCCTCCATTTCGGACAGCATTTTGTGCTGACCCATATGTGTAGACTCGGATCCAGCGGTCCTGTGGGTATTCGTCATCAAAGAAGCTGAGAGGGCTGTTCTGCGCTGTACACTGTTCTGTTCTTCCTTGTCAAATATTTATCGCACTTTAGTCTGGATTTGTAATGAGTCTATGTGCATCTGTCCATGGAGTTCGCTCACGAATAGTTTTCAGGGTGATGCCAACTGTGGGCAGATAGGTGGTTTCTCTGCAGAGTCGTTTCGCCTGGTGGATAAAACTACTTCTTTTCAATCGCCCCATAGCTAGGTTTTCAAATCGGTTCTTCATAGGGTGGCCTGGCAAGCTGAGGAACGTTTCTGCTTGTATTAGTTGTTTTCGTATCTCTACGCTCTCTCAGTACTCGAATCCTCCCCATTTTCTCCATTGCTACTATAGGGATTGATCTCATCCCTTCTGTGGTGACTCTAAGAGCTTGATTCTGTACCCTGTCCAGCTCTTGTAGTGTGGTTTTTGATGTTGAACACCACGCAGTTGATCCTTATTCCAGGTGTGGTCGTATGCTCTGTTGATAAACATTGCTAAGTATTTTCCCACTGGCTCCCCATGTGGTTCCACTTAGCTTTCTCATGATGGCTATTTTCCTTCTGGCTTTTGCTACTGCTTTTTTAAATGTGTTTTCTCCATGTCAGCGTGGCATCAAATTTTACTCCAAGGTATGTTGGTTCTTTATCTTTTCTTAGGGGTGTTCCATTAACTGGATGATCCCTGCCTTTTGTTTCGCAGAGAGAGTAAATAGAGTGGTGCTGCATTTGTCGATGTTTATGCTGACACACCATCTAACCGTCCGTGTAACAAAAGTATCTACAGCATATTGTAGCGATATGGTAGCCACTGATGCATTTTCATTTGTGCTCCACAAAACCAGGTCATCAGCGTACATTGCCGCTTTAATTCCATGCGGTAGATTAAGAATTAATCTATTTTATATGTTGTTAAGTGTTTATTAATTATGAAAGTGTATAACCGCGCTAGTATTTAATAACCAGATTCTCGCCTCAGCCTATTTCCTAAAGTTGAATATGCCCGAATTACTCATTGCCATTTGTCTATGGTCCTTTTGGCTAAGATTAAGTGTATTTGCTGGCTTCTTAGTAGTATACCTGGTCTAGTCGGAGGCCGGGATGATCCTTCTCGGAACTTTGGCTAGGATCAGACGCATTTGCTGCCCCCCCCCCCCCAGTATTGCGCCTTGTCTGGTCGGGGACCGGGATGATCAAACCACCTAACATAACTTCACCTTAAATGTGGGCCTGGTGGACCACTGTGTGCAATAGCTCACAGTGAGACTAAGGGTCCACACAAAAACGGGGGAGGCGGGGGAACCAGCTGGTCTGGGGTAATCGCCAACCCCCCCCTCCCCCCCAAAAAAATAATAATTTACAAAAAACAATGTAGTATTTACTGCCCTTGATCTGGCCAGAGGTCTCACTGACCAGCATTCTTTATATCCTCCAGTAGGTGTGGGTGTGGTGGCCCCCTCTGGGGGAAAAGGCTAATAGTAGGACCAGAGGCCTGTTCCCCTGCGTCCCGAGCCCTCACATCGACCTACACCGTGTACACACACACACACACACACACACGTTTACATCTTTAGACCCCGTGCCAGTGCATATTTGGTCTACTTATACATATCAGTATTCCACATGCCCAGGGCTTGTCTCGATGTCTTCGAGCTGTCCTGGGGCGGTCGGGCCGGAGCGGGGGCGGCGGCTGCCGAGGGGGTAACCTAGGGGGGGTCACACACACACACATCTGCCACACATGGACCGGACGACAACCGGAAGTACCACAGAGATAACCGGAAGAGAACAGGAAGTACCCCCCCCCCCCCCCACACACACACACACAAAACGCCAAATTAAAATAAATAAGGTCACTTAGGGTGCTGTTTTGTGACGTTACGGTAGGGTGCTAGACTTTTTATATAGTAAAATATGACGTCATCTATAGCTTGCTGCACCCTAAAATCGAATCCAATACCACTCGAGGTACTACTACCGGGTGATAATGATGATGATGTTCTGTACTAAATAAATGTAAACCTTGTAATCATACTTACCGACATGTCTTCGGAGCGGTCAGCGTGAACGTTATACAGTGCAGTAACATTAAAAGACGCTGACAAGTTATTGATGTCTTCTGATGTAAATATAGCCCCTATCAAAATATCATGATCTTTTGAGAGAGTCTTCTTGATCATTACTTGATCTCGCAATCCTGAAATCTGCAGATGAGATAAAATATTCATTACATAGCAGACGAACTTCGTATTTGCATAATTCATCTCTGAAAGCTTTATTTCATCTCTTCAATGTATGTATAAATCCACACAACCATTTAAGTGGCAAGGTTATGTATTTTTAATTTGCATTTTTGTGTAATTTATGTGTGCATAAAATAAACTTGTGCAAACATTGTATTCATCTAATTATTAAGATAATGATATTGACTGACCCACCGAACGACTGATAGACCGACCGACCAACCGACCCGAACCGAACCGATCCGACCCGACCAACCGACAAATCGACCGACCGACCGACCGACTGACCTACAGCTCGACCGACCTACAGCTCGACCGACCGACCGACCGATAGACCGACCGACCGATAGACCGACCGACCGACCGACAGATAGACAGAACGAACGAACGAACTTTATTTTCAAAGGGTAACAAATTGGGTACTCAAGCCCATCTTACATTCGGCCCTTCCAGTCAATCATCTTTCGTTCAATAGTGCATGATGCATTCACATAGGGAAAAATATTGTCAAATGGATGTTGGAAACATAAACAATGCATATTACCATGTTATGAGACACATTCCCCACGCAACCACACATCCACCACCAACCACACATCCCCCATCCACCCACACATACCCACCACCCACACACACACATACCCACCACCCACACACACACCCTCAGCACACATACTTTCCTCCACCAACCCACTCTTCCCCCTTCCACACAACCCCACCCACACACACATCCCCCACCTACACACATCTCCCCCACACACAAATCCCCAACCCATCCCATAGCTCACACACACTCAACCACTCGCATATCCTCCACAACCCACCCACACACCCCCATCCACCCAGCCAAACACACATCCCCCTACCACACATCCTCCACCTGGGCGCGCGCGGGACTCCCTTCGGCGTATCATCGGCGCCCGGTGGCGATAGTTATGCCTAACATGACGACCAGGCGACCGACAAGAACACGGCGTGGTAAGAGGGCGGGCACACGCAGAAGGCGTTTAAAATGTGACAGATTGGGCATCGGACACGTTCGAGTGCTGTACTGGAACTGTGCATCATTTAGTCAACGCCGACCCATTCTTGAAAAACTACTGTACGGAAACGATATTGTAGTCTTACAAGAAACACAGCTCGGCGACGGAACAGTCAATGTCGCGGGATTTCAGGGATTCTTTAACAGGCGGCACCTCGGACAGGCCATTCTGGTCCGCGACAACATACTAGTGTCTGAGATCGATATGTCTTCCTGGAACAGTGATGCCCTGCAAGTGCAGGCATTAAGAATAATGACACCAGTGCAGCTTGTAATCGTGAACGTTTATGCGCGAAATGGGAAGGTCGACGTGCGACAATGGCAGAGTTTGTTCGATATGGATGAAAGGCATATCATCTACTGTGGGGACTTCAATGCCAGAGGCAGTCAATGGGGGAATTGCATCACCAATAGACAGGGAGAAGATCTGGAGGACGCCCTGGCATCTGCTGCCCTAATCTGTCTGAATGATGGGAAGGTCACTAGAATAGCCACTCGACCAGGTGACTCTGACAGCGTCATTGACTTGGCTCTGGTGTCGCCCACCATCGCACCAAGGTGCCGGTGGGGCACACTGGGATACCACGATAGAGACCACTACCCTTGTGTCATCCTGATCAAGAAAGACGGGGCCATGAGTCAAAGAAACAAGACAAATGCCTTACCGTACGACAACACTGGTCAAGACGCCATAAGCAAGATCTTTTTTTTTTTTTTTTTTTTTTAGCATATCCTTTTACAGGACTTAGCTGTCAACAACAGCATCTTTCAGCTGTATGTTGATCTCTTGGCAAGATTACGCTCAGTAGTTTGCCATTGCTTTCTGAGCGGCCGGCTCACATACCCCGTAAGTTACTGATGTGATTCGAACCACTGCTGATTTGAACCGTCATCACGTTACCTGACGAGAGTATACGAGATTACGGAGAAAATTCATAACCTCTAAGCCACGAAGCCGGCATAAGCAAGATCAGAAGAAGAAAACTAACTTCCTCCCGCAGGAGACAAGAAAGATGGTTGCAGCCACCATGGTGGAATGGAGAGGTCGAGAAGGCATGGCTGGGAAAGAGACAGGCTGTCAAAGACTGGCAAGAGGCCAGAAAGGCTAACATGCCACAGGCTGAGTTGGCGAACCTAAAGACTGAGGTCGATAGGACGACGACTTTATTCAAATCCTGCGCCAAAAATGGGACGAGTTCTGCAGGAAGGTGTGCTCCGAGCGATCTCTTACGACATTCTGGCGCCTCCACAAGAGCATGAACGGTGCTGCACAACGTAGGGGTATTCCAGACTTTCAAGGCACAGACCTCGCATGGAAAAAGTCGGATGCGGATAAACGTAAGGCCCTTCTTGCAAGCTACATAGAACAGACTGACCAGAATGACGAGCCCGCCAGACAGAGGACCACAACGACACTCTCTCGGTTGTGCGAGGGGGTCAGAACAGACGAAGAATGGATAATCACAGCTGAGATATAGCGTGCGATGCTCAAGAAATCACTTAACACCGCCCCAGGCCCAGACGGCATCCGATATGGTGACCTACTGGTGATATCAGATGATGACATGGAAGAACTGGCCAGAGAATTCAACACCAGTATCCAGAGGGGTCAGGTCAAAGAAGAATGGCTACACAGCTACTTGCTGCCGCTGCCAAAACCGAACAAAGACCATTCCAAGATAAGCGGCTACAGAATCATTACGATGCAGAATACTGTTGGCAAGCTACTGGAGAAAATTGTAGCACACAGACTTGCTTGGGACTTGGAACAGTTCGGCTGCTTCCCGCCCACACTTGGAGGATACAGACGAAAGAAAGAGTCATGGCTGAATCCGGCGGTCTTTGCTCAAGATGTTTACGAAGGATTTCAGGTCAGAGAAGAGACATGTGCGGCCGCCATAGACTTAGAGGACGCATATAACAGAGTATCTTTCGAGCACTTGATGCAAACCTTCCTCAGACTGAAAGTGCACCCTCACCTTGTACGATGGATAGCTGCAGTTCTGCTCCAAAGGAAGGTGGTGCTAAGATGCGGGAGTTGGTCTTCTGAGCCGATAACGATATGTCCAGGATTGCCGCAGGGTTCACCACTGTCGTCAGTACTATTCAACGTGTATACGGTGCCGATCACTGAACAACAGTTGGACGGGATGGGTAGGACTCTTTCATTCGTTGACGACATCCTCGTGTATCGACAGGGTCGAGATAGACAAGCGGTTGCCGATGATATGCAGGGCGAACTTGATCGAATTTCCTCATGGTGTGCTGATGCCGTTGCCCTTGTCAGCCCTGCAAAGGCAACGGTTACATGGTTCTCACTAAACAACCATATTGTGAAAACAGACCTGCCGGCAGTAAGAATGGATGGGAGCAGTTTGAGTAGAACCCAGTCAATGACATATCTTGGCGTGAGGCTTGATCGTAGCCTGTCCTTCAGAGATCATGTCGATTATGTCATAACGAAGGCTCGAAAAGGTTTGTCAGCAATGAGAGTCATGGCGACTGCCAATATCGAGCAAAGACTGCTAATACTTCTGTTCCAAGGACTTGTGCTGTCACGCATCGAGTATGCCCTGGCCATCCTCACTGTCAGCCCTACACACATTGGAAGACTTGAAAAGGTACAAAACGAAGCCATGCGCATCATTTTGGGCTGCACGAGAGACACCAGCTGTGTAGCAATGAGATACCTCCTTGACTTCCCGACAATGGAACACAGGATCAAGATCTGGAGAGCTCGTGCATACTTAAAAATAAGTGCAGATGAGCAGCACCCTCTGCATGACGCTATATTTAGAGAAAAGTGTGACAGGCTAAAGAGGGGCAAATCATGGATGGGTCGGGCGGAAAATGTCGTCAGACAGGTCTGCAGTCTTACCAGTATCAACCCCGGCAAGGAATGGGTGCCGGTGCCTCCAGCTTCTAAGTGCACTTTCTCCTGCATTAGCACACTCGACAGACGGTGCAGAGAGCAGAACCCTGCCGCTGTCAATGCAGAGGTTAACGCGCTCATCTATGAACACTCAGATAGCCCCGAAGTGCTCATCTATACAGATGGATCTGTTGTAAAGCAGCAGAGAAGTGCGTGGGCATTTACAGCCCGTTCAGCGGGCCGAACCGTTCAAGAATCCAGTGGTGCCCACTCTATGACCACGAGCAGCATGACGATGGAGGTGATGGCAGTTACACAGGCTTTCATATGGCTGGAATCACAGCTTTATACCAACGTGTGTGTACTAAGTGATTCAATGAGCATGATTCAGAAGGTCGAAGCTGGATCTGTACGTAGACAGTGGACTGAATCGCTGCGGAAGTCTGCTGTCCGTAAAGTCACCTTCATCTTCGTCCCGGGACATGCGGGAGTCGAGGGAAATGAACGAGCTGACAAACTGGCTGGCTCTGCACCCCCTGTAGATGGCCAGCCCATGGATCGTGACGATGTTATTAACGTCCTTAAAGATATGGCGAGAACAGAGGACTTTGACGTCAGTGATTCCACATCGCTGTCCAGGATGAAAGACCTGGGAGTAAGAATCGGCACAGCCAGACGCGAGAGGTACATCGGGAAAACAAAGCGCCTCGTCAACCAACACAGAACTGGCACTATTAGCCACCGGACGCTGATGCATATTTCTGGGGGGAGAATCTGAGCACCTATGGACATGTCCGGAGTGCAATGAAGATACCCCAACTGATAACTGAATAACTGATAACATCCTCCACCTACACACATCCCTCCGCAAACCCACACATCCAACACCTACCCACACACACACACACACACACACACATACCGCACCTACTGACACATCCACCACTTACACACATCCACACCCACCCACACATGCTTCACCCCCACCCACACACACCCTCACCCATCTCCAACCTACACACACTCACCCACCCAAACATCCTCCACACACCCACCAACACACCCCCAAATCATCCATCCCCCAACCACACTATCCTTAACCACACATCCGCCACTCACACACACACACACACACACATTCCCACCAATACATCCCCACCCACACATCTCCGCACCCATACATACATCCCCCAGACACACATCCCCCATCCACACATCCTCACCCATACACACATCTACCCAACCACGCACACATCCCCCATCCACCCACACAAATCTCCCACCTATACACACCCCACCACCCGCACATACATCCCCTGCTCCACCCACACATCCCCACCGACACACACACATTCCGCACCCACACACACATCCCCCAACTATACACACATGCCCACACCCATCGCTCACACCACCAACACAAACCCCCACACACGCACACACACATTCCCACCCAACCACCCCCACACACACAAATACATAACCCCCACTCACACACTCCAATCCGCCCAACATCTCCCACCTCCACCACCCACCCACCCGTCCCTCATCTGCAAACACATCCCACCTACCCACACATTTTCCCGCCCACCGTCAAATCCCCCCCCCCCCACACACACATCCCTCACTAACACATCTCCCTAAACACCCACCCACACATCTTCCACCTACTCATCCCTAATCCACCCACACATCCCTCGCCCACCCACAAATCCCTCACCCACCACACATACCCCACCCATACACGCATCCCCCACTCACACTCACATTCGCCACCCAAACAAATCTCCTTAGCCACACACACACCCCCCATCCATACACACATCTCTCGTACACATCTTCCAACCACACACCCATCTCCAACCCACACACACACATCTCCCAACTCCCCCATACATACACCCACCACACAAACATCCCTCACACACACTCCCCCCAACACACATCCCTACACACACACACCCACAAACACACATCCTCACTTCTACACACATACATGATGCCTCACAAAATCATCATCATCATCATCATCATCTTCCACTTCTGCGGTCAAGCGTCGTAAGGAGGAATAATTTGCGTTCCAGCGCCCCGTGGGCGGTACTGGATAGTGTCATTCCGTGTGGTTGTACAATGTCTTTGATGTCGTCAATCCATTTTCTTCTTGAACGTCCTCGTGGTCTCGTCGCAGATGATCTTTGATGTAAGGCCAGTGATCACTGAAACTAATATGGATAAACTCCCACACTTTACACACAAATACACTGACTATTACCGTGAGCATCTCACACAAATGTAAAAGATGGAGAAATATTATACATATACATTGTGCAACGTAAACAATAGTTGTGCTCCCACACATAGAGACAGGCGCGCGCGCACACACACACACACATACATTCACTCTCCCACTAACTCACTCTCTCTCTCATTCACACTTACTCACTCTCTCACCCACTCTCTCAATCACTATCTCACTCACTCTACAGTAAAGTACATGTGTTTATATTATCTATATATATAAAACATAATCTGTATGTGGGTGGGTGGGGATGTGTTGGATGCGTTCGATAACGGCCCATCCGATTGAGATGAAATTTTCTACACGTCTTCTTTTAATTCCCGTGCAACCAACTGTCATAGTTTTTTTTATTGTAGAATCAGCTATTTACTTACTAAAATTTAATAATTAAATTTACATTATCATTTCTATATAGCAAGGGGTCTTAACATAAGAAAAGTTATTTCAAGGGGCATAACTTTTAATATTCATTGGCACCTTTCCGTCTTGACAGACGATAGTTTGGTACATTGTGCTTCAAAAAGGCTTAATAAACTACGATCCATGGCGGTGGCGAGTGTGGCTGGTAAGGCCAATTCTTGCTGCAAATGTTTGCCCACAGTAGGTGCATGTGAAAACATGGTCATTTCCACCATTTTGCACCATTTTACGTCTCTCACGCTCTTTGTGTGCTTTATCTGCAATCATTTTCTCCTTTGTCTTTATTCCATTTCTGATAGTTGCCCTCCATGCAACACGCTCAGCGGCGACGTGCTCCCAATGTGCATTATCAATGCCTGTATCAATCATGTCCCACTTACACACATCTTTGTATCGTAGTAGAGGCCGACCCTGAGATCTCCTACCCGTCTGTAATTCACCAAAAAATATGTCCTTTGGTATTCTACCATCATCCACCCTCCTAACGTGTCCTATCCATCTAAGTCTACGAAGACTGAGCATGGAATACACCGTCACACAACCTGATCTTTCCAATACTTCAGTATTTGTGATTTTGTCTTGCCACTTAATACCAAGCATTCTTTGCAGACACCGCATATGAAAGCTGTTTAAACGTTTCTCTTGGCGTGAGTAAGTTGTCCAGGTTTCACTGCCATAAAGAAGAGTACTAAGGACACAGGCTTGGTAGACGAGGACTTTTCTTTTGGCAGTAAGCTTCCTGTTCTCCCAGACTCTTTTTGCTAACATGTTCATTGTTGTTGCTGCCTTGCCAATCCTGATGTTGATTTCCTGATCGAGGGATAATTTGCTAGTTACCTCTGATCCTAGATATGTAAAATGGTCTACTATCTCCAGTTCGGCGTCGTCAATAAAGATTGCCCACTCCTGATAACTTCTATTGGAATCCCATCCTTACCTGGAGCCTTGCCAGATGCAAGCTCATTTATAGCACACTTAACTTCTGTTATAGTGGGAAGTGTGTCCAGGTGGTCAAGAGTTGGCAGGGCCTCTATGGCGTTGAGGGCATCATCCGCTAGCTTGGTCTCACTTGAGTAAAGCTCTAAATTGTGCTCGACCCATCTATGCATCTGCTGTTTCTTATCAGTGATGATTTCTCCAGTCAAGGTTTTCAGCGGTGCACTTCTTTTGATCATTGGACCACAGGCTTTCTTTATCCCTTCATACATGCTTCTGATGTTTCCCTTATCACTTGCGATTTGAATGGACTCACATAACTTGATCCAATAGTCATTCGCACACTGCCTGGCAGCCTTTTGTACTTCCTTCCTCGCTTGCTTCAGCTCACTCAGAGTGTTACGCGTTGGTCTTTCCTTGTTTCTTAAGAGGGCTATCTTCTTTTTATCAATCAAGGGCTGCAGTATCTGGCTGTTTGCCGCAAACCAGTCCTGCCTCTTATGATCCACAGTGCCGTAAACCCCTACCGCTGTTTTATAAATAGTTTCCTTAAGTTTACTCCATTTGTCATTTACTATACAATTTTCTGATGTATCACTGAAAGCGTCTTCAATTTGCTGGTGAAATTCAAAGCACTTTCCAGGATCGTGAGTGTTAATAATATTAATCCTGGGGCTAGATTTGATTTGATTTGATTTGATTTTTAGCTGTTTAGATTCTCTTTGGTCTCAGTCTAACCCTTGCAACAACCAAAGAATGATCTGTATCACAGTCAGCACTGTGGTAACTTCGAGTTAATGATGTATGGTTCAGATGTTGTCTCCGTGTGATAATGAAGTCCAGCTGATGCCAATGGCTGGATCTTGGATCTTTCCATGTGACCTTATGCATCTCTTTTGTTTTAAAAAAGGAGTTTGTAATACAAAGGTCATTTCTAGTGCAATTCTCCAGCAGCCTTTGCCCATTATCATTCATGCGACCGATGTTGTATTTTCCAAGGCACACTGGCCATGAACTCGAGTCCTTGCCCACACGAGCATTGAAATCACCGAGCATATAAATGTAGTCAGATTTTGGAACTGCCTTGATCGCAGAGTCTAGCTGCTCATAGAACGTATCCTTCACATCATCAGAGGAAGCGAGTGTCGGTGCATATGCAGTGAGAATGGTGGCAAATCCACAAGAGGTTGCCAAGCGCAGTGATAATAATCTTTCATTACCTCCAGCTGGGATATCAATCATTCCCAGTAGCGAATTCTTCACTGCAAAGCCCACACCATGTTGCCTTTTTTCTGCCTGACCTCTTCCCTTCCAAAAAAAGGTGTAATTGTTTTCCCTGAGTGACCCTTCCTCGGCGAGGCGAGTCTCCTGCAGGCCAGCAATATCAATGTTAAGACGATTGAGTTCAGCATCAATCACAGCCATTTTTCTCACATTGTCAATATTTGTCAAGTCAGTGGAAAATCCTGGACACATGGTTCTCACGTTCCAGGTTGCAAGCCGTAGCTTGAGGTTTCTATTCTTTTTATTAGTACCTGGTGCATTGGTTTTACAGCCTGCGATTCAGATTTTGTCCTAGCCCCAAGCACCCATTGAAGCAGGCAGGCTGTGGCGGATCAGCACCCAATTGGCTGGGGGCTGCCCAGCTTGAGGCTGGCGGTAGCTGATCAGTGACACCTGTAGGTGTCTCCTACCGTCAGAGGCAACGCGTGGCGCCCCATGTCTACGCCAACTGACAAGGACTTATAACCCGTAACAGTTGCCTCTCGCTTTGATTCCGAGACCGGTTAAGACCAGGGATGGAGTTATTGCCTCTCCATAGCACAAAGCCTGGGCTAAAATAAAGAAACCATGTGTTGCCCATGCAGCATGATCCCTCTCTCGACCTGCCTAGTTCACTCCAGAGGAAAGTTGACACCTATAATCTGGAACAAGACAAGCTGCAGAAGCTGCCGGATCAACAAAGCAATACTCTAACTGTCCGCATGTCGGAGCTTCGATCCTAGACCAGCTGCCAACCAAGGCTGAGGGCCTGGTCTGCCCTGCCATGACTTATTTTGTCTTTGGGTTGCATTTCCTCGCACCAGGATAAGGCTAGTACCCTCCAAATTGCGCTCTTCCGCCCGAAGCCGTTGGCACAATGTGGGGTGTCGGGTTTGGTAAGCGCCGCCCAACATTCGGCGCTGACAGAAAGCAGGTAGTACCGTCTACTGTCATACGGTAGCTCAGTCATATATGACTAAGTCCTGACTCAGAACTTTTAATAACATTGCTATTATTTTATATATAGATTGTTGCATTGTTTTCAAAGGTTTATAATCTCTTTGTCTATAGTTAATTACAGGCATATGAGTTATAATAAATAGTGATATAATCTTTAAGGCGTTTTCAAAGTTTTCATAAAAATAATGCATCTATTTAAATAGTGAACATTTTCTAACTCATCTTTTTATTTATCTTCAACAGCACATTATTTTTTTTAACATTCTCATATGTATGGCGCGTTACACCCACGTTGGGTATTTATACATTTAAACATTTCCTCAACGAGTTACTTTTCATGCATTTTAATGCTTATTGTACTTTTGTTGTCAAAGAATTGCTTCATCAGAGATGTTGAATGAAAGAATGTATGAAAGGAAATAGAGAAGAAGGGCAGATTGTAGGACGGGCCTGCGAAAGTAATTTTTTGTGAGAGAAAGTTAGCTGCATATCGTTTGCAGTACTCTGCAGTCAACCCACCGCCCACCATTTATTGGCTGTTCGTGATATCTTGGTAAGTTTACTTTAGATATATCTCTTCCAATCATATTTTCTACTATCAATCTATCTATTCTTCTATTCTATCTATATTTTTAACGGGAACGGGCCGAACACAGACAGACAGACAGACAGACAGACAGACAGACAGTCGGGAACGGGAATGCTCCCCACCAGGGGTTGGGCGATGCCGGGTCAGACAGACAGACAGACAGACAGACAGACAGACAGACAGACGGGAACGGAAGCTTATATGACTACTTATACGAATTAAATGAGATGCTCCCCACCAGGGCCTGGGCGAAGTTGGGCGGGGTCGCACAGACAGATAGACAGACAGACAGATAGACAGACAGACAGATAGTCGGGAACGGGAGCTTATATGACTACTTATATGAATTAAATTAGATTCTCCCCACCAGGGACTGGGTGAAGCTGGGCCGGGTCAGACAGACAGACAGACAGATAGACAGACAGATAGTCGGTATAACAGTACAGGTGATACGATAAGGCTGTGTATAGTGGAAGGCTCGTGTCGATATAGTGGACAAGTCTCGTCTGTTATATAAACATGCGTTTATTGGTTGAAATAATACTGGTGATGGTAATTACGGACATGTTTTCTGTTTACCTAGTTGAATCCCAAGTCCCAAGTGACGTGTGTGCAACCCCTGGATACTTCGACCCATTCGTGCACACACGTTCACCAACTATGATTTCCCACTAGTTAATGAATGCGCAGCATTCATTAACTCTCCACTACTAAGCTAACTCCCTTACTGTTATATCGGGAACGGGAGCTTATATGACTACTTATATGAATTAAATTAGATGCTCCCCACCAGGAGCTGGGCGAAGCCGGGCCGGGTCAGACAGACAGACAGACAGACAGCCAGCCAGCCCGCCAGCCCGCCAGCCCGCCCGCCCGCCCGCCCGCCCGCCCGACCGACCGACCGAACGACCGACCGACCGCCTGCCCGCCCGCCCGCCCGCCCGCCCGCCCGACCGACCGACCGACAGGTAGATAGATAGATAGATAGATAGATAGATAGATAGATAGATAGATAGATAGATAGATAGATAGATAGATAGATAGATAGATAGATAGATAGATAGATAGATAGATAGATAGATAGATAGATAGATAGATAGAACGAACGAACAAACTTTATTTTCAAAGGGTTAAGAATTGGGCACGCAGGCCCGTCTAACATTCTGCCCTTCTATCACTCTCTTCCATACATTATTTCATTCACACGTCATTCAAGGCTAACAGAGAACAGCAACAATATAAAACTTATGCATTATAAAAGCATTGGCAAAATGCGAACATCAAAACTACACGATACAGTAACATTAGATAATGGTCAGACACTTATTAGCCATGTGGAATATACTGGCCTACCAAAAGGGGACTGGCTGTTATACTAGGGTTTTGTTATTATTATTATTATCACTATTATTATGGGGGAAGGTAATCCGTACTGAGATAGTGTTCGAGTAATTTGCGATTATATGAATAAGGATTGGTGATGTCTTTTATTTCTTGTGGAAGATTGTTCCACAGCTGAGCTGCAGAGTACGTTAAGCTTGTTTTGTATAAGTCAATCCTAGGCTTCGGAATGTGTAATATATTTAAACGTTTACTGTGTCTAGCATTATATTTAAACAATGGCCAAAGGTAATTTGGGGCATTCCGATGCAAGATTTTGTGAATTAGTTTAGCTTTATTGAAAAGCAGGCGTTTGCGGAGTGGTAGCAACTGAAGGCGTTTATACAGGCTGGGATTGTCAGATAAATGTTTGCTATAAATTAGACTCATGGCCCGTTTCTGGAGTGAGTAAAGTCGCTTGGTGTTTGAATTAGAACAACCGTCCCAGATTGTAGAGCAGTAGTCAAAGTGTGTCTGAATATGAGAAGTATAGAATAGTTTCCTTGTGTCCTCATCAAGGAAGTTTTTAATTTTGGCGAGTTGGTAGACTTTTTTCGCTGTTTGTTTAATGAGCGCTTGAACGTGGGAATTAAAGGTTAGGTTTCTATCAATGATTAGGCCTAATGTTTTGTGCTCAATTACACTTTCTACTGGCATGTTATCGATGTGAAGTTGAAGTGATGTGTGTGAGCTTAGAGTTTGAAGTCTTTGTCTGGTTGTTAATAACATTGATTTTGTTTTAGTGATATTAATTTGCATACGGTTTGAATAGCTCCACCTAACTACATTATTTAATTCTTGTTGTAAAGACGACTCCAGTAAAATACAGTTCTCAGCATTTGTGTACACTGTACAGTCGTCTGCAAATAGATCGCAGGACGATGAAAGATGCAAAGGTAGATCGTTAATATATATGGCAAATAATAGAGGGCCAAGAATAGAGCCTTGTGGTACTCCAATATTGAATGTAGTGGTTTGAGACAGCGATTTATTATGTGATACTACTTGCTTTCTGTCCGATAGAAAAGATGATATTAGAGTGACTACATTAGGACCAATTTTCATTGTCTCAAGTTTCTTAATTAAAATAACATGGTCTATCATATCAAATGCTTTCTTGAAATCAATAAACACAGTTCCACATAGACTGTTGTTGTTTATACTCTCGTGCCAATTTTCTATCATGTTTGTTAGGGCCGTATGGCAAGAATACTTTGGTCGAAATCCTGATTGGCTGTCAACAATAAGCTTGTTGCGAACTAAATACTGTAATGTTACTTTATGGATGTGTTTTTCTAGTGGCTTAGATAGTGATGATAGTAAAGAAATGGGTCTGTAATTGTTCGGGAGACCATTGTCCAATGAACCAGATTTAAGAAGAGGGTACACTTTAGCGATTTTGAGAGCTGATGGAAAGTGGCCTTTGGTGAGACACTGATTATATACATAGGTTAGTGATATACTGATCACTGGCGCAGCACAACGGAGAATCCGGTTGCTGATTCCATCTAAGCCAGATGAGGTTGTGTTTTTTAGGTTACTGAGGTAAGTGAATACTTCAGTGATTGTCATTAGCGGTATGTCGGAAAGAATATCGCGAGAGCATCTACTCTCGCAAAACGATGACAGCAAAGATAAGTTGCAAGGAGAATTAGGTATTGAAGCCTTCAACTGGTCTATGTCAGTTTGAAAAAACTTACTGAATTGGTCGCATGTAATATGAATTGATGGTAAGGAATTTCGGGAGTTATACTTGTTTGTCAAAGTGTTAATTGTCTTCCATATATCCTTACTATTTGTTTTATCTATTACTAAGTTCTTAAAGTAATTTTCTTTTCCCGTCGTATGGTATATTGAACTTTGTTTCTAAGAGTACGGTATACGTTGAGATCCCGCTTTTTATGTGCTTTATCTCTGTCTCTCATAATTTCAAGTATTTCCTGTGTGATCCAAGGTGACTTGACGTGGTGTTTTACTCGAACTTCCTTGATTGGCACATGTCTATCAAAAACATCAATAAAGGTTTTCATCCAGAATTCCAAAGCATCATCCGGATCAGGAAGCTGATATACATTGTCTAGAGGTGAACTGAGCAAGTCCTGTAAAAATGCGTTTTGGTTGAAATTTTTGTAACTTCTATATTTTACACTTATGTGTTTATGTTTAGGAGTTTTAATTCCTTTTTTAGACCACGTGCAGCATATTGGGTAGTGATCGCTCATTGCACAATTGGGTACGGTGCATTCTATGATGTTGTCTGAGCAAGTTACATAAATGTGATCTATGATTGTTGAAGATGACTTTGTTACTCTAGTAGCTTGTTGTACTATTTGTTGGAAATTGTATGATGCAATTATATTTCCCCATATTATGTTGGATTTGTTGGTGTCAATGTTAAAGTCTCCGAGTAGTATAATTTCTTTACCGGAAGCGAAAACCACATCCATCATGGTAGTGAAGTTTTCGTACCAGACGTGTCCAGCACTGGGATTTCGATAGAGGTAGCCAATTATCAGGGGTGTGCGGTTTTGAAGTTTTAGCTCTAACCAAATACATTCTATTTCGCAAGTTTCAAAGTCTAGCCTTACGGTTAGCATTTAGTAAATTAGAAACATATGTTATTATGCCTGTCTATTGTTTCCTACAGGGATCCCTTCTGAAAACTTTGTACCCTTTAATAGAGATGTCCTCATCTGAAATGTTATCGTTAAGCCTACTTTCACTAAGGCCGAATAAATGAAAATTTTGATTGAGAATAGAAGATAACTCTGATAGCTTGTTAAATAAGCTGCAGATGTTTAAGTGTCCAAGGCGTATTCCTGACTTATTGAGCCAGTGTTGCCACTTCTCAGACATTTCATCCATGAAGAAAGTGTAAATTAGTCAAAGTCAAGCAAAAATACAAGATCATAAAAAAAACACAATTACATTAACTTACAAAATATCAGTAATCCAAATCGATATGTAAATGGCAATATTATAACGATATAACTAATTAGACCAACGAATATAATGCAAACACGGAACAAAACGAATTAAAGAACATACAACAAATAATTAACCTGAAAAATCTACTTCACAAGCTAAGTAACCAACTGTTATCCAACAGAATTAATAAATGACTACACAAGTCAATGTCTCTGTTTAAAGCGGAGTATCCCACACGGGAAATAAAACGTTAAACAGTAAGCAATTAAAGTTCAAGGAGGAAGCTCTGTTGCTGGTATCAATGCATATAGGGTTCCGTTTTTAATACATATCCTATCTCACAGGTCTGTATTGTAGAGACATCATAAGGGCTTCATTCAATGCGGCAGGACTAAATTGCATCAAGTGTAGAAGTTCTGGACTCCAATGATGCGGAGCCTGTTGTCCGCTTGGTCGATCATTACTGGCGTGAACTTGGTGATGCGGAACCTGTTGTTGCCCACTTGTTCGCTCATAGCTAGCGTGAATTTGGTGATGCGGAACCTCTTGTTGTCTGCTATGGAGCCCATAGCTGTCTTGAGCTTGGTGTGTCAAGGTGGTATTACTACCGTGCGTGTGTACCGCTGCTTGCAACGAGGGTTCGTTGGAAGTGAGGTTAGGGAAATCTTCCTGGTAGTTATTTCCTTCACGTGTGAGGGTGGGGGTAGGAAGGAGAGGTTGATTTGTTCTTTGTAGCATGTGTGCACCTTGAATGGCAGGCTTTCGGGGGTCAGACGTCAGCAGACGTTTATCTGGGGTGATAGGGGTATTTCGACTGGCTTCAATAGTCAATGTTCGTCGTGTTTGTGTGCTGGTCATGTTTTGTGCTCTCTCCGGATACTTGATATTTTTAGCAAGGAAGCTATTACCTAATGTGGATGTGTGGATCTGGTCACTGTACAGTCGTTTCTTTGGCGCGCCTCTTTGAGATGTAAAACATGGTGTGTTGTTGATAAATTGTACATTATACTGATTACAGAATTTCTCTAGGGTGTTGTTGTTTATGTCGGCTAGTCGCCGTTCGGAGCCATAACTTGGTGGTATGATGGAAGAGAAAAACACTATAGAATTGGGAAAATTATGGCATAATAAGTCTAGTAGTTTTCGTAACTGAGAAATTGTGATATTTTGGTTTCTCATAGTGTCATTAATTCCTATATGTATTGTAATCCTCTTCACACTTTCGTTGATTTCAATTCTACGTATACTGTTTGTTAGACTGTCTAACCCTGCACCAGGAAGTGGAATTGTTGTAGCTTTATCGGCGTGTGATGACGACATACGATCACTGTATATGCCTTTCAACAAGGAGTCGCCAATTATCAAATGGGTGCAGTCAGCTGGTAGTCTCTGTATGTATTGGCTTCTGGTACGGCTTGCACGTTGTTTTTGCCATTGATAATTATCCGGCTGTGGACTGCCTTCTTGAAGGTTACCAGCCGATTCTTGAATAGGCGGATTGTCTGTCAGCAATGTCTCGTCGTACTGGTTGTCGTTTACCAATTGCTCTTTTGGTAGTTCAAATCGATTGCTGACTTTTACTTCTATGGGAAATGTCGGGTCCTGTTGACTGGCTTTGTCTGTTTGTTGATGTGTGTTCGTTGGCTGTATAGTTGGCGCTTTCAGAGATGGTTGTGTTGTTTCGAAGCTGTAAGTCTGTGCTAACTGATCACTAGTGGGCGCAGGTTGTAAAGTCTCAATAGTGTGTTTCAGTATACCATTTTCCTCTCTCAGGAGAGCGACCTCTGACTTGAGTTTGATATAGTCATTAGTTATCCTGGCAATCTTGTCTGTGTTTTCAGAGGCGGCGTCTAGAAGTATCTTCAAACTTGCCTCTAACCTTTCAATGTGCTGTTGACAACCGCATGAGTGTTGATCTGTAGCTGGGCTTTCATCTAGTACAGATGGTGCAATCTCAATTTGGTTTGAATTGTTTTCATTTGGTTGTATACTGTCCCCTAGGGGCCTCATCGGGTATTCAATGGCTAGCAACACTGGTTGGTTAGAAGAAGCTGCGTTCGAGCTGCTGCTGTGTTGAGTCGTGGCATGTTGGAGTATGTTGTTACTATCGCCTGATGCTGTAACGACTGCCGCTGCAGGCTGTGTTGATTTTATGGTTCTGTCTGACAATGGCGTGGCCGCTGTAGGCTGTGTTGGTTTTATGGCAGACACTAGCGTGCTGAAATCGGCGGGTGTGATTAGCGAGTCACTTGTTAGTTTCAGAGCTGCCTGCTCAATTTCAACAAACTGTGTCGCGAGCCACTCAGACATGACGGCGTTTGCCCCTTGTATTAAAATTTTATTCTGGGTGTTGTACAAATGCAACGTGTGTAGGGGAGATGATATTTTTACTTCCACCTCCGCTCCTTGTCGGTCTTTTCTATAGTCAACTTTGGCTTCATGGTAATAATTGACCAGGCATTTTCGAAATGCCTCGTAATGTATTGTATTGTTGAATGTGATAGAGATGCATTTACCGTCATCCATACATTTAAAAGACAGCGATGGCGAGCTAAAACAGTTCTTAAGTTTGCTTTTCACTGCCCGCTCTTTGTTGAGTGTGTAGTTTCTTGTTACTGTAGATCGTAATCCACTTCGCCCCCTTTCTCCCGCTAACTCCAGCACAGAAATTCCCTCCTCGACAGACATTACATTACAAAATATTAGGTTTCAACAAACACGGAAACATTGTAGCGCCGCCCACGGTTTAAATCCAAGTGATGTGATTGGCTAGTTCAAGCTATCACTACTGACGCATCGCTGCTCCATGAATGATTTATCCATAGTGTTATTTAATACAATATTATTAGCATTTATATCTAACACTGCACATATAGCAACTTTAAAAGAAGTTCAACAGTTGAACGGCATCGTTGTGATCACAAACATATAAAATTCATTGCGTACGAATGTAGATAAACAGGAAAATTAATCCAAAAAGGAGGAGACCACACAAACGCGTCCTTCCTCGACAATAGTCCCACGTGGATAGATAGATAGATAGATAGATAGATAGATAGATAGATAGATAGATAGATAGATAGATAGATAGATAGATAGATAGATAGATAGATAGATAGATAGATAGATTCCCGCCAGGGCCTGGGCGAAGTCGGGCCGGGTCACCTAGTACATAATAAAATCAAGTGGCATTCAGAATGGTAATATTAAAGATGAGAATACACAAAAAATACGGAATATCATGTTACATGACAAGCGTGCGCACAACTCTCTCTCTCTCTCTCTCTCTCTCTCTCTCTCTCTCTCTCTCTCTCTCTCTCTCTCTCTCTCTCTTCTTTCATACACACACACTCACACACATGCACACACACACACACTAACACATAAATTCTCGACCAACCCACACATCCCGCACCTGCCCACACACATAACCCGTACTCACCCACATCATCCACGCACCCACACATCTCGCACCAACCCAAACACACATCCCCAACCCATATATCCTCCACCCCCCCCCCCCCCAATCACCCATCACCCATTCACACATCTCTCAACCACACATCCCTCAACCACAAATCCCTCACTCACACACACACACACATATCCCCAACCCATACACACACGTCCCCCACTACCCACACGTCCCCCACCCACTCCCACATCCCCAACCCATACACACACACACCCATCAAACACACACATTTCCCCACTCACACACACACATCCCCACCCACACACACATTCCCACCCACACATACATATCCCATTCACACACACACACACACACACACACACATCTCCCACCTAGACAACTAGATGGAGACAGACAGTTAGATGGAGACAGACAGACAAGACAGACAGACACAGACAGACAGACAGACAGACAGACAGACAGACAGACAGACAGACAGACAGACAGACAGACAGACAGACATGCAGGCAGGCAGGCAGGCAGGCAGGCACGTATTGTTTTTATGGTAAACTTTTGTAAATGTACCTGTACAGGCAACAACGAAAGTGGCTTTCCTCCAGATAACTGGACAGTTTCCCGATATAGCTGTTCTAATCTTGAAGCAACACTTCCCGCGGGGCCAACAACCGCGGACACAACTGAGGCACCCGTCAAAGCTCTGCCCGTCAAGCTCAACTGGACAGAATGCAATAAAATGTGGTTAAAGGCAATAGGATCGACTTCATTGCACATGGTTCTATCCCATATGGCTCTGTCTTCTTTCTGCAGAGCAGCCCGCCGAAAGATAAGCATGGAGTTCGAACTCCCCAGCGAAGACCCCAGAGGTCTCAGATATTCAAACTATTACTGCCTTATGGCAAATCAACCCATCCGCTGTTGTTTTATCTAACCTTAACTGTTGAAAGTTGGAGCTGTGTTAGCGCAGTGGTTAGCATAAACGCCTACTTCATGGTGGTCATGTCTTCGAGGCGGGAATTTAAAAAATCGCCTAAACTGTCAGATTGATCTAGACTAAAATAGGTGCCAGAAAATACAGTGCAGACATGATAAGGCGAATTCACATGGGACTCAAGAAACACTTCTTCTTATCGGAAATCCCTTTTATAAGAGACAAAGACAAAGAAGAAAAGTTGCCGGGAATAAACACATTTATCTTCACAACAGAAATTCGCCACAATCGAGATCGCCTTAAGCTGTTTGCACTATACTCATGGAAGTAACGGCACTAGGTGTGTTATTGGTCACACATGTATCGAGTGCAGATTGGCCACTAAAAATATGGCGCTAACATCATTTAGCCTTAAGGCGTGGAAAATGGTCCTTTACTATGCAGTTAAATTCATGATCGAATGTTAGTTAGTTAGTTAGGTAGTTAGGTAGGTAGGTAGTTAGTTAGTTAGTTAGTCAGTCAGTTAGTTAGTTAGTTAGTTAGTTAGTTAGTTAGTCAGTCAGTTAGTCAGTCAGTCAGTCAGTCAGTCAGTCAGTCAGTCAGTCAGTTAGTTAGTTAGTTAGTTAGTTAGTTAGTTAGTTAGTTAGTTAGTTAGTTAGTTAGTTGGTGTTTTGGCTGGTTCGTTAATTTGTCGTCGGATTCAACGCCCACCGAACAGTTAATGATTTCATGATATGCTCAACATACTGGTTGAGAATGCAAAACGGTTGCCAAGATTTTCGCTGTCTACGAATTGTCTGTCATCTTCATCTTATTTCCTTAGGGGAGGGATTGGTGGGGCATGACTCCCATGGTTCTTTTATCCTAGTGTACATCCACGTATACAGGACATCCAAGTCCTGTGTTTCAGCGTTCATCGCTGATAGCATCCCTCCCGCTAATTCGCCTCTATGTATGCTTAAGCTGTAGTCACACTGCCCTTGGAAAGGCGATCGTTAAACGTATGGTGCATAGTATCCCGATTTCAACTCAAGACACTTTTATTTTGGCCGGGAGAAAGCCAATTTCTTTCACCCGCTCTGTCGCTGTCTCTGCATCCGCGGTTCCCTGTACCATGAGACCAAAGCGCTAGCTAAAGGAATAATTATTCCGCTCAACTATTGTCGTTATGTTCGTATGCTAACTCCGTCTTCTTCTAGCACTTAATTTGCTGCTGAAAGAGACCCTCAATTGGCGTCCCGCCTTACCGTCAGCGACTGCTGCGTAGCTTGACTGCAGTAGTGTGACTTCGGGTATTTTGTAACCTGGTTGTCCCTGTCCAGTATCCACGCCTTTGGTGCAACGTTTTTGCTTGACAGGATTACTAGCTTGATGGGCACAGAATGTTGTTCGCGTTCTTCGTTGGCTCATAGGAGCTTGAGTAGGATAACAGGCCGTCTTAGTGTGTCGAGTGGTTCCATTCGTCGCTCCAGTGATTGTATAGCCACTACGTAGCTTCCTTTGCAGCCTTGCCCAGTCATTTAAGCGCCCGAGTTCCCGACTGTGTTTTAAGTCCCAATTGCTTAAGAGCATTGTATATTGAATTAAACACCAGACATATATGAATCTAATTCTACTTCTTACTGCATTTTTCCCCCCTTTTTTTTCGCATATCCTTTACAGGACATCGCTGTCAACACTAGCATCTTTCAGCTGTATGTTGATTTCTTGGCAAGATTACGTTCAGTAGTTTGCCATTGCTTTCTGAGCGGCCGGCTCACATACCCCGTAAGTTACCGATGCGATTCGAACCACTGCTGATTCTCACCGTCATCACGTTACCGACGAGAGTATACGAGATTACGGAGAAAAGTCATAACCTTTAAGCCATGAATACCGTATTGCTTTAAACTGCTAATGGATGGTCCTAGGTTTTCCTGTTGAAGACGTTCTGCACCTCGATTCTCGTTTTCTACGGGTTAGTGAATTCCATCAGTATTCATCTCATCTCATCTTATCATGTTCCTCGTGTAACTTGCGGTGTCGAGGTGAAGTATAAACATCGTTAGAGTGCCCGATTGTGGGTTTCGTGTATCGATATTTCCATTAACTGATGTTAACTCTTTCGCTACCGTGACCCCATCTATCGGCACGATGTCTTTCCCGAGATGGCAGTCCGCCGTTTTAGTGCCACAAAATGATCAGTGGTTTATTTCACATATTTCTGCTCCGTTTCGGAATTTTAAGTTACAGTAAACTAAAAAGTCGTACAGCCGAAAGATCTCTACGCCATTTTGGTGCGGTCATTCGTTTTATAATGTTGGATTCTTGTGAATTTTCAGTTTTAAGGTAGTGTTAATTTGTTTTTTCACAATGGAAACGCCCACCAGTTTGCGTCCACGTAGTATGACTTGAGATCAAGCTAGATTATTGTTTATAACTGTTTTAAACAATAGTGATTCCCTTATCAGTGAATATTTAGAAAGAATTTTTAGTTGTGTCTAAAGTTTTAGCACGTGGTGATAAAGAAAAACCAGTGAATGTTCGTCAACAGCTGAGTGTTTGACAACGAAGCACGAATGGCTGAAGTTTACGTCTGTCATTATTGCTATGGGACTTGATCCAAGACCATGTATCAAAGACTACTGGTGTACAAGTGCACATTTATATACTCCTTGGTATGCCACTGCCACTACGTTTCCCAGTAATCAATTAGAAAATTATAATATATTTATCACACCATGTTTCATGTATGTCAACCTGAGGGTACCCACACAAAAAAAAAAAAAAAAAAAAAAATTGATCCTCTTGTTGACATGATTCTGAAGAATATCCAGGAAGCATTTTACCCATTTGAAAATGTGTCCATTGATGAAATGATTATTTGGTGGAAGGGCTAAATAAAGCTACAAAACAAACATGCATTGTTGTCTCTACAAAGTCTGTAGTTAGAACTGTTGAGAGTGGATTGCGAAAACCGCAAAGCAAGCCGAAGATGGTCTCAATGAAAATAACACGGCGATGAATGGCTGCGACAGAATGGACCAAATGGTTGGATATTATAATATCCATGATAGGAAAACCATTAAGTGGTGGAAGAAGATCTACTACTAGATCTTTGAAATTGCACAGATCAATGCTCACATCCTACATTCCATATGGCAAACAGAGAAAGGAGGATAAAAATTGTTATAGAAGGATTTCAAGTAAAGGAAAGTGCTCATCGCAAAGTAGCTCAGAGTATTCCTGAAAGTTTGACACTCTGCCTGCCGAAGAATTTCAGTCTGTTGCAGGAAATTATGCCGAAAGATTTACATGAGCCAAGCATTTAATTTAATGAATTATAATAGAAATAATATAATATAAATAATAGAATTTGTCGGTGTCAATAGAGACTGTGTTTTTTGTAGCACTCGAACTAAACGACACATATCATCTTTTGTTTGCTCCGGCTGCACTAATAGACCAGACTTGTGCGCCAAAGTTTGCTTTGCAGCCTATCACAAATAGACTGCCACATATAGTAAATAAAAACAAACAGACATGACAATTAAATGTAAATCTGCCAAGTGTTCTCCTAACTTTTGTCTGAAAAAAGAAAAATACATGATTCAGAATCTGCGGCAAAACTTCTTTTCGGATGATTGATTCGGAGCAATTGTATTTATAGTTTAGAAAAGTGTTGTTTGTGCAGTAAATTCAACAGGATTAGCAGTGATCAGGATATTGGATAACAACGCCCCCTTGGTAAGTACAATGTTTACATTATTTTTACCTACTTTTGTCCACATATTTTACAAATTATATTATTATTTTTATTTTATTTACAACCTAAAGCAGAAATTCTCCTACCAACATATTCCTTGTGCAATCCCCTTTATTTTGATATATAATACAACATTTCTGCTACAATTCTAACCATTTTCATAACATTATTGCGACATACACCAACTTCCAGATTGCGGCCATTAGTTTTTTTCATTTTTGTGACAAAGACATGGTTCAGAATATGCACCAAAACTTCCTTTTTGTTGATTTAAATGAGCAATACTGTTTATATTCTTGAAGACAAGTGGTGTTTGTTTGATTATTCAGTAAATTAAACATTATTAGCAGTATAGGAGTGTAGAAAACACATTCTAAGTGCAATGTTTACATTATTTTTACCTACTTTTGTCCAATTATTTTACAAATTATATTATTATTTTTATTTTATTTACAACCTAAAGCAGAAATTCTCCTACCAACATATTCCTTGTGCAATCCCCTTTATTTTGATATATAATACAACATTTCTTCTACAATTTTAACCATTTTCATAACTTTACTGTGAGAGACCCCACCTTCCAGATTTCAGCCATTATTTTTTGTCATTTTTTGTTAAAAAGACATGGTTCAGAATATGAACCAAAACTTCTTTTTGGGTTACTTTAATGAGCAATACTGTTTATATTCTTGAAGACAATTGGTGTTTGTTTGATTATTCAGTAAATTAAACATGATTAGCAGTATAGGAGTGTAGAAAACACCTTATAAGTGCAGTTTTTAAAATAATTTTTACCTCTTTAATTTCAGTTGTTATTATTAAACCTCTCATTATTGTCATAATATTTGTAACCTATCAATTAATTATTAACCCTGTCATGTTCCTTGTGCAATCCTCTTTAATTTGATATGTAATACAATAGATCTGCTACCATCTTAACCATTTTAAAAGCATTATTGTAACACACCCCTAGTTCCAATTTTCTGCCATAAATTTCTGTTTGGTCACAGCCCAGTTTTTGTTTGGTAGTGAAAGAGTTAAGTAACTTTCCAACAAGAAGTGCACCATATGTATTATGTTAGGGTTTCTGCTATGGTGGAGATTAGTGAAGATTACTAGCACAATGTATGGACAAAAACTGCATGAGAACTAAACATCACAATCTGTTGAAGACATTGACAATGTCACAAACTGTGGCTATTTTGGCTCCATAATCAGCAACAATTGAGACTGTTCAAAAGATGTCATGAGTAGACTGGTCACTGGTCTCAGTTCAGATTATTAGGAGCCTATTGCACAACACCAGCAAACAAATTAAAATATGAGATTTAGGATAGTGCTTTTCTGCTGCTAAAATAGGAGCTTATGGACATAAATATTACAAAAAAATTCTTAAAATACCATGGACCGAGAAGAAAATATTGATATTTTACAAGTTCTGAACATGGAAGAATACAAGCTCACAAAGAACATCACGTGTCGTAAATTTAAATAATTTGGCGATACTAAACAACAGTGCTTTGGGGTAAACAAATACGGAAGGCATATCACCTTAAGGATTGGCTTGTGTCGACCAGCACAAAGATGAAGCACACTGAAGACACCATGCTTAAGGCAGGCGGACTTTGCAAAGGACTAAGATATTTGCGGCTAGCCGTGCGAGAGTATCGTTTTGGAAGAGATCTCCTACATGATGATGACATACCAAGGACCTTCACGTCTAACTTTGTGAATCGTCCTTAGTTAGTTAGTTAGTCGCAGTTCCAACTTCACAGCAACGGGTCGTCCCCATTATGCTCCATTCCTGTGCCAGTGAATATTACACAAAACACTCCTCACTGCCCAATGTGAAAAGTTGAAAAGACAGGAGTCTCGACAAACAACAGCCCGCACAGATACACTGTGCATAATGCCGCCGCCAGAATGTCAACACAATAGTCCCCCACAAAACACCCAGTTCATTTCTGATGGAATCAGCAGTCATTTTCCAATCTGGATGTTTCCTAGATGTTCACCCACACAGTCCACGAAATACAGTTCATCGTCGATGGCAGTGGCAGTCAACCAGAAGCCCAGCAACCACGCATTTCTGCATAAGGCAAAAACCGGTCAACTCTGGGACATAGCCATCTGCAATCGCTCCGAACATGCAGTCACGTTCCAAAAAACCTCGGGCAGATTCAAAAGCATTTCACATGAAACTCACAGCTCACAGTGTCGCACCACGCACTCACTCAGCAGCAGGGCGACGGAACCATCAAGCCTCCTTAGTCGCCTCTTACGACATGCGTGGTAGGCTACAGTGTTGCTATTCTTTGCTCGTCCTTGATGGATGCGAAATTGCATGCTGAAAAGTCTGCTTTTATAGAAAGAGGAGGATTGATTATAGTCGGATGTACCCAAATTGGCAAGGTTATCAGCTGATGACACGTAAAGCGATCACCATCATCGTCCAGTGCCTTGCCGGCTGTCGCGGGCGATCATGCTTCTCTACAAATTGCGATCTCCGACATCATGGATTGTAACGGTTTCTTCAGAATGAGAGGGATATCCTCCCAAACAAAGCAGACGACAAAAAGACTAACCCTTAAGAAAGTCTGTCTACTGTAGGAAACAAAACTGTGTCGGCTCATTGGATAGTATAGGTTTTTGGCCCAGAAAATGTCAACATTCCTAATGGCACAGGCACCAGAAGGTAAAACTTGAAGCTGAACAATTGGGAAAAGACAGCACATTTATGCATTTGGGCTTCTATTGCCTGCGATATAATTACAGCCCCCCCCCCCCCCCCCCCCCGAGAATTATCATCAACTCAAGAAAAGAATTCTCAAATTAAATAACCAACAATCTTACATTCACTCTCATGCAGTTTAGTGTAATCATGGAAAAAGTCTAAGATACAAGTGTCAAAATTCATGAAATACAAGTGTATTTGTTCTCAAAACTGCTGAAAAAAATGGAAGTGCTCTGTGAGTGTTCAGAGTGGCTTAGAGCTATTTCTGTTTTCAGCATGACTACCAGTTCCATAGTTAGGTCAGAGTGGTCAGTGGATCGGCTAAAATGGCTTCTCACTTAACTTATTGCTGCCTGGTACAAGGCTCTGCACTGCTTCGACCAAGTGGGTCAGACACTCCCTTGCTATGCTCGCCAGTAGCTCAGCGCGGGAAGCGTGGTGGTGCAGTCTGCAACCTCTGGTAGCCTCTCAAGCTGAAAATGACGCAAAGGCACACACCTAAGTTTCTGAAGAGCGCTTATACCTTGCCTACTTGAATTTTGGCCCAACATTCTATGAAGACCTATCATCAGGCTCAAACTTGTCTGAGCATACAGAAATCTGTTCTAAAGCGATTCCTTCACTCGGTGAGATGACTAGCTGAAGTATAGTACTTTACAAAGGAATAGCCACAGATCCCGTCCCTACACAACCGTTGAAGCTTCATAGAAATGAAGACAAATCAAACATGAGTGATAATTAGACTGAATGAGGTTAATTGTTGTGAATCTCTCCGACAATCAACGTGTATCATAAACACTCATGTTGCATCCAATCTCCCTACTGAACAAAGGAAATATACTATGATTACGTTCTGTTGATCCCTGCGATCACGACACTCTACATCGCTCACTTCTAGCAATCCTGACTTTACTATGAACCAATAAGTCTAACGACCAAACAGAATTCGATTTCGACTACAAATCTAAACATAAAGAATTGCCTTGACCCTAGAACTCTGAACAATCAATCAAGAACTCAATCACCTAGAATTCTGAACAATCAAGAGTGTGATTTCGACTATGTAATTTAAACAATCATAGATTTGTCATGAACCATGGATTTCGAATGACCAGGATTCCAATCGACTCAACAAAAATTCTAATGACTGAGATTGCTAATAAAATCAAGAATAATATGACACAAGCGTCTGTACTCCGGTCCAGTGATTTTCACTGCCGTCACCGTACAATCATTGCGTGTGCCCTCACTAGATCATAACAACACGTGTGTGGCAATGTTAGCAAGCGTGACTTGCGTCTTCCATTGTTAGTTATCTTTGTAAGCTTCTGGACAACTGTATCTTCTCCGACAGTATACCTATCCTATATGCTATGACACATGCCATTAAGATTGAACGTTAATATAGAGACACGAGATCTCACCACCTCATATCTAACTGGGAATATCATACAACAGACTATAGAAATCTATCTAGCCATGTAGGTTTTTAATGCTGTAAAAGAACTGTATTATTAGTACGAACAAAATAAATATACATATGTATATACATATATTTTGCACTCACCATACCACCTATGTGTCGAGATATAAGGTCTGGGCCTCAATTACTTTACACGTTTTATATATCAATTGCGACAAAAAGGGAGTAGGCCGTGAAGTGAAATGACTGAATGTCTGCCGTGGGTGCATGGGCCCTCGTCTGCTGCGTGTGATCATTGGTCGGTTCCTGCCGTTTCATTGGTCAACCTTTGAAACCCCCCTGCTACGCAAACTTTAGGCTGGTTGTGCGTCCTTTCGTCCTGTGTACTATACAAGTTGTCCCCCAAAAATAATTTCCTGACAGGCATTCACATATATAGTTATAAATTTAAGGTTAAGGGTATACAACATAATTCCATTAATAATACTCGACTGTTTGCATAAGCAAATGAGAGGATTTTCAAGTACACAACGACATATACTCCCGATTGGGGAAAAAAGTACGAGAATCGAACTTTTTAGGCCACTTGAACATTTGCTATCTTTGGGGTGCATATGGTCGTGACGCATCAGATTCCTCCTCCGTTGAAAGATGTCTGCATAAGAAATCTGCAGCAACGTTATATTTCCTGGGATATACTCCACCGCAAATGTATAGGTTTGTAACAACAGTGACCATCTCATTAGCCATGTGTTAAGTTTCTTGGACGATGCCAAGAATATTACAGGTTGGTGGTTGCTTTGGACCATTAAATTTGGTCCCATACAGAAATGGCTGGAACTTCTGGATAGCCCAATCAAGTGAATGACATTCCTTCTCAATAGTTGAGTAATTTTTCTCAGTGGTATTTAATTTCCTACTTGCGTAGGCTACCGGAAATATCATGTCAACATTTTCCCTGCCTTCTTGAAGGAGTGTTGATCTAATTTCCATATTACTCGCACCCGTCCTTAAAGTGAATGGTCAAGAAAGATCAGAGAACTGAAGTAGAGGCTATGCTGTCAGTTTATCTTTCAACGTAGTATAAGCAGCCTCTTCACATGCTGACGTCCACTTAACTTGTTTGGGTGCACTCTTCTTGGTGACATCCGTTAAGGGAGCAGCTAGAACATTGAAATTTGTAATAAACTTCTGGTAGAACCCGCATAACGACACAAAAGATCTTACATCCTTCTTAGTCTTAAGACGCGTTGCTTAAAGTAGTTTATCAATATTCTTTTGTTCTGGGCCCATGTGTCCATGGAAATTAGTATGTCCCAGAAATTCCAACTGCTGGAAAGCTACTTGACACTTTGTTGGTCTGGCGGTAAGACCAGTTTCCGCTATTCTCCCTTAAAGTCAACGGGCCTCAACGGTCTCTAAGGCGACGAGAATTTCATCCATGAAATTGCATATTGAAGGATCTTGTAATGGTTTGAGTAACCTCCTCATCATTCGGGTGAATATGCCAGGCGTGTTACTCAACCCGAATGGAAGTACATTGAATTCATAATGGCTATCCGATGTGCTGAAGGCCAAGTATGGTCTGATCTCCTTTTTGACTTGGATTTAGTAGTGCCCTTTACTAAAGTCTATCATCGTAAAATACTCCACCTTATTTAACTTTGCGAACAATAGTCTCTGGTCTGGCAAAGGTTCGGCTTGGAATTATGTGATTCTGTTGAGCTGGCGATAATCAATGCATAGTCTATGCTCACCACTCGATTTCCTCAAGAGTACCACGCTCGCACTATAAGGTGAGTCTGATAGTGAAATTATCCATTCTTTCATTAAGTAGGCAATTTCTTCTTGCAATGCTTTCCGCTTTGAGTAAGGTATTGGGACGTGCTTTTGGCAGACTGGTTCCACGCTAGTTAGTTTCATGTCACATTCCACTAGCTAAGTTCGATCTGGCCTATCAGTTAGCACTGGGCCATAACATTTTAGAACTCGTTTTACCGTCTCCAGCTTGGGCAACTCTAAATCTGCATTGATGGCAACCTCGTTCACTGTCTCCTGGGGTTTGAGTGGGTTCTCCACTCCAGAATCTCTCCCACACTTAACCTCAGTTGCCACCGCTAGTGTCTTTAGATGGACTTGTGGTTCATACTCTCTCGCTCTCTCAGAGTATTTTCTGAGTAAATGTATATGATATTTCTTGTGTTTTCCTTGAATGGCTATTTTGTAGTTAGCCTGGGACACTTTTCCCACAATGTTGAAAGATCATTGTCAGCCTATTTCGAGTTTGTTATTTCTCTGGGGTAACAACAATATGGCTTTATCTCCTACCTCAAAAGTCATCTCCCTCGCCTTCTTATTGTAGTATGAAGCATGTTTATTTCTGGCTTTTCTGAGACTGGAAGTTGTTAATTTCCAACCCACCTCCAGTTTCTTTTTCAACTCCTTTACATGCTTAGAAGCCGTGACCACGGTTTCTTCAGTTCCTTCGTCTGCCCATGTCCCCATCAAGGCTACTAACGGTCCTTTTATAGGATAAAATAAAGTTGCTGGGGGAGTCCGGCGGAAATGTGTGATACTTCCCGGTAACAGAATAAAGCTGCAAGTAAGTAATCGTCCCAACATTCAAGCTTCTCCTGGGCTAACTTACGCAGGATCGTCATTAGGGTCCGATTAAATCTCTCTACTGACCCGTTTGTCTGGGGTGGTAGGGACTTGTATGGATATGACGTGTTTTGAATGTACGGAAAACTTCCTCCATCAAACTTCCCCTGATCTGCGGATCAAATCTATCAAAATTTAATTAGGGAAACCTATCTGGTGAAAATTACCACTAGTGCCTCAGCTACCCCTTTCAAATCAATCGTGGGTAGGGCTATGGCATCGAACCACATAGTGCAGGTGTCAGTCAAAGTCAGGATGAAAGCGTTCTTCTTCCTAGAGCGGGGTAGTGGTCCTACAATGTCCACTGCTACCCGATCGAACGGCGTACTCATAACTGTTATTCCTTCCAGAGTTACTGGAGCCTCCAGTGTTTAGGCGAGACACTTTAACACTCTGGACAGGATTTGATGTATCGCTGAATATCTGCTGTCATCCCAGGCTGGAAAACGTGAGGCGCTATACGGTGAGTAGTGGCGCCTACACCCATAGCCCAATAAACGAAATAGTATGCCCCTATGGAGTATTTCGGTCCAGTAGGTTTTAGGAACGACAAGCTGTCCGTGGTCGTTATCTCTTGTCCCCGCCTTCTTGTCCCTCACATAGAAACCACCTCCCCTTCGAGGATCATGTGCCTTTGTCAATTTGCTAAAACAAGGTTTAAGGGAATCATCTTGGGATTGTGCAGCCCTAATTTCTCGAGGTAAAGAATTTGTATAAGGAACAGGCTCTTCCGATAATGTGGCCTGATACTTAGTCTGCAAAGCCGCTATAAGAAAAGGCCAGTCAGGTTCCCCTAAGTAAACATATCTACACCCCAGCAAGAATGGGTATATGGGGTCCGACATCACAGCTGCTGAGATTGTCCTTGTGACTACTTTAAAGTCACATCCACTTTTGCAACTGGTAAGAGTATTGATTCAGAGCTCACCATGGGCCGTTTCATTTCACATTTTTGGTCGGTCAGCTGTCCAGGTTGTACCAAGAGCACAGCTATGACCGCGCCATTCTGAAGTTCGGTATCGTAAAGGCATTGCACTTGAATTCCTTTGACCGTAATCGTCTCGACTACTGGAGGTTTGTTACCCGGTTCCCTTCTTTGGTTAGTTCTAGCTGCCGTATTCACACATGCCACATAGTGAGGATGTAGTTTGTTCTTGCTGGCGCTGGGATGATGGCTGTTCGTCCTGCAAAAGTGCAAAATGGCTTCCTCCAGCCTGTTGCTGGCACTTGTGATTATGAAACGACTGACTGTTGTTATTATTTCCATGTGTATGTGGCCCAGCGGTTTGGCCTCTGATGTCCTTAACTTTAGAGTTCTGGCTAAAACTCTTATTTGGTGGCTTTTCGGATTGAAGAGCATGGTTCGACTTTCTGGGGCCCGTTTCTCCATGGGCTGTCAGGTAAAGTTCGGCAATGTTGATGTTATGATCCAGTCGTGTGCAGCTGTTCTCTGTCACAAATTTCTGCATAGCTTTCGGCGTGGTTTCTGTAATCTGTTCAGCAAGGATTAACTCTTCCAGCCCTTCATAAGTGTGCTCGTACTCACTGAGTCCAATCCATTATGACAAGTACACTTGTAATCTGGAAGCGAGTTGTGCGTAAGATTCTCCTTGTAGCCGTTTGGCGTTCCGGCATCTGATCCTGTAAGCTGCAGATTCTTTTTCTTCTTCTTTCGTTCACTTGAAATATGTCTATAACTGCAATGTTGTCTCTTTATGAACTTAACTGTCTTTTTTAGTTCACTCAGCAGTCCATAGAGTTTTTCTTCCACTGTCGTCACTCTAGGCCAGAAGATTTGCCTAGATATGTTATATTTTGGGCAGTCTTGTAGTATGTGCTCTGCTGTCTGTGACACCAATCCACAAGTGCACATGGCTGTTTCACCAATCTTGATTTTTGTATACACGTGGTTGCGTAATCTACTGTGTCCTGTTGTGAGGCGCAGGGTAATGACTTGTTCTGGCCTGCCCATAACGTGGTAGTCAAGCTGAGCAGGGTTTGGTGGCTTTCTGACTGATTTGATCATTCTTTTCGTTTGGTGGTATGCAACGGTCACATCAGGCTGTTCTTCTCTGGCTCCTTCCTTAGCCAATTGATCAGCTCTGTCATTTACGTTTACTCCACAGTGGGATGGTATCCAATGCGTGGTGACCTTATGCTGACTGCTAAGTTCAGAAAGTAATGTCCTTAGTACTGGCAATTTCCCAAACAGGAGCGCCTCGACTACTGATTTTGCATCTGTCAATAGCACCATAGGTTGTGTACCATTGCTGGTATTTAGTAATTTCTCTGTTGCTATCTTGATTGCCTCAATTTTAGCAACATAGTTATGGCGGTACTTTCCTGTCGGTACTCTGGCTGTGTCCCTAGTATTATTTGGGTATTGTATGTACACTCTCGCACCTCCATTTTGAACAGCATTTTGTGCTGACCCATCTGTGTAGACTCGGATCCAGAGGTCCTGTGGGTATTCTTCATCAAGGAAGCCGAGTGTGGCTGTTCTGCGCTGCACACTGTTCTGTTCTTCCTTGTCAAATATTCCTCTCACTTTTGTCTGGTTTTGTAATGATAGTCTATGTTCATATTTCCATGGAGTTCCCTCTGGAATAGTTGTTAGGGGGATACCAACTATGGGCAGATCGGAGGTTTCTCTGCAGAGTTGTTTGGCCTGGTGGATAAAACTACTTCTTTTCAACCGCCCCATAGCTAGGTTTTCAAATATGTTCTGCATAGGTTGGCCTGGCAATCTGAGGAACTGTTCTGCTTGTATTAGCGTTTTCGTATCTCTGCGCTCTCTCAGTGCTTGTGTCCTCCCCTTCTTCTCCATTTTCACCATAGGGGTTGATCTCGTCCTTCCTGTGGTGACTCTAAGTGCTTGATTTTGCACCTTGTCCAGCTCTTGTGTAGTTTTTTATGCCTAACACAACGCACTTGACCCGTATTACTGGTGTGATCGTATGCTCTGTTGATAAACATTGCTAAGTATTTTCCCACTGGCTCCCCATGTGGTCCCACATAGCTTTCTCGGGATGGCTAATTTCCTTCTGGCTTTTGCTACTGCTTAGTTGATGTGCTTTCACCATGTCAGCATGCCATCAAATGTTACTCTAATGTATGTTGGTTCTTCATCTTCTCTTAGGGGTGCTCCATTAATCTGGATGATCCCTGCCCTTTGTTTTGGAGATAGGGTAAATAGAGTGGTGCTGCACTTGTCAGTGTTTATGCTGACACACCATCTATTTGCCCATGCAACAAATGTATCTACAGCCCTTTGTAGCAATCTGTTGGCCACTGATGCATGTTAATTAGTACTCCATAGAACATAGTCATCGACGCACATTGCCGCTTTAATTCCATGCGGTAGATTAGCAACAAGTTCATTGATGAAGATTAGAAAAAGTGTGGGGGACAAGACATCGTCCTGGGGAGCACCGTGACGCAGTATTACTTTCTTGCTCTTTAGTCCGTCTATCTGTATTTGGGCTCTTCTGTTGCGCAAGTATGCTTTCACCCATTTGTACATTCTTCCATTGACTTTGCTGTTTCTCAGTTTCTTCATCAGACCTTCTTTCCAGACTTTGTCGAAGGCTTTCTTCAGATCTATCCATGACGCAAGCACCAGCTTCTTCTCTTGAAATGCATCCTCATTTTCTTGAGAGAGGTAGGTTATCTGATCTTCCGTAGAGTAGCACTGTCTAAAGCCAACCTGATGTGGCACAAGGATGTTTTTACTTTCAATGTACCACTGCAGTCTGTGATTGATGATGCGATTTAGTGTTTTGCAGAGACAGCTGGTGAGGCTAACTGGTCTGTAGCTAGAGGCAATGTGACTATCTTTCCCTGTTTTAGGAGGGGTATGATGATGGCTTCTCTCCAGGCTTGTGGTACACTGCCTAAGGTCCATCTGTTATTGAAGATCTGCAACAGCTTTGCTTTGGCCTCTGTTCCTAGGTTCCTGATCATTTCACTGGAGATACCATGAGCACCTGGTGACTTTTCATTTCCAGTGTCGATATGGCTAGTTCCAGGTCGCTGATTGTGATGGGTGCCTCCAGAACCTCATGCACTATTTCCTTCTGTCCTGTATGTTGCCGTTTCTCTCGAATCTCTTGTTGATTCTCTGGACTAATTTTGATATTGATGTCTTGTGTGAATGAGTCCGCAAAATGGTCAGCTACTTGCTTTCTTGTTAAGATATTTCCATCTTTATGTAGGGCAATTTTTGAGTTTCTCACTATGCCTTCATCGTTACGTTGTTTTATTAGCTTCCACAATTTCCTTGTGTCTCTTTCAAAGTTCAGAGACTCCGTTTTCTCCTGCCAGCTTTTCCGTCTAACCTGCAGCTTGGCCCTTTGAAATTTGGCTTTTGCGTGATGGAATTTATTGTGATGCTGTTGACTGGGTGTGATCTCTGCTTACTTCCTACACACTTCCGCATCATTATGCAACTGTCCCAGTTCACTCCTCCAGTAGGGTTTATATTGTTTACGGGCTCCTCTTGGTACTGTTTCTCGCGCTGCCTGTGGTATGCATTTCAACTACTTTATTTTTGTCTTTCTCAGTGTTCAGGTTTCTAACCAGTATGCTGGTGCGATTTTTGTACATTGCCCAGTCTGCTTTCTTATAGTTTCACTTACAAGCTCATTTTCTACAGTTAGAAAGACTGGTCGATGGTCACTGCCACCAAGTTGTTTCCCAACAATTCATGTAATGTTCTACTCCAGGTCTGGTGAATGAAAAGCCAGTTCATGTGTAGGTATAGTGTGCCATGATCTCGAGTAGAAAGTATGTGGGTCGGACGGCTTGTTAATCAAGATGAATCTATTCTCATGCTGCCTGTCTTCCAGTCTCTCTCCTCTCTGATCCATGTGATCATAGCCCCAGCTCTGCGAGTGGCTGTTGAAATCGCCACACACAATCATTTGTTCTTTTAATGGTAATGTGTCCAGTGCCTGTGGGCGGGGATTTGGACAGTAGTAGTTGATCATATGTAGGTCTGTATTGCCTGTCTTAAATTTAAGTGTCTGATACACAGCCCCTTCCATGTAGACTTCGATGTGGGAAGCAGTTATGTTATTCTTTACAGGGGATCTCACATTTTTCTCCTGTTTTTTCGGTCAGATCGGTAACATTGGTAGCCTCTAATTTTGAAGGCTATAATTTCGTCGAGGTGAGTTTCTTGCAAGCAACATACGCATACTTTTTCTTTTTCCAAAATGTTTTCAAATTCTATTTTTTTTTGTTGTTGCTGACTCCCTCCGCATTCCAGTGCATTATTTTAAGTCTTTGTTTAGTATGGACAGTCGTTCTATTCTCAGGTCCCGTGGCTCCACAGGACATCCGAGAAGGACCTCCAGTAGTTGTGGTTGAACTCTTTCGAGCCATAGTGCCCGGAACTGCACCTGCCTGGGGGTCCAAAACAGGGCGAGCACCATAACATTTAGCAGTAGTCGACATATTCCATTTTGCGTAATTGCGTGGCATCCTGATTTTTGTGGTGCGCCTCCTGGCTGGTTGCCTCCTCTTCAGCACCTAAGTTGCAGATGTTAACACATACCTTTTTAGAAGCGCGTTTTTCAGAGAATCAAAGTTTATTTCATGGCCTGGAGGTAGTTTCGCATACACCTCATAAGCAGCACCCTTAAACTTGTGATATTTTGAGATTCCACTGGTCCTTTGGAAGTCCAAATGCTTCAGTCATCAAAGAAAACTGATCAATCCAGTTGTCTAGTTGGTCCGTTTTCTCATCAAACGGCAACTGTGGGGAATCATGGCTCTCGCGTAGATATTCTGGCTTGATGGAGTATCTGTGCACTGAGATGAGGAAATTGGACCGCTGAATCTTGATGTGTCTTGACTTTGTAATTCAAGTTTCCTCAATTCCAGTTGAAGTTTCTTTTCTCCCTCTCTTCAGTCAGTTTCATCTCCTTCTCCATTTCTGCTATTCGCATTCTCTTCCTTGATTCTATTTCTGCCACTTTGATCCTTTCTTCTCTGTCATTTCTATCCTTGGCTATATCTCTCTTTTCCTTCCTCCACTCTCTTTCCGAGCCATCGATATACATTTTAGTTCCTCTCCAGAGTAACCTATCTGAGTACCATTCTCCCTCCACTCAGCCATAGTGGGCTGTCTTTCATGTGACATGGTGAAGAATTATCTAAAATAGTATTGCACTGCACTTGACTATGTAACGCTTTACTTAAGTTTGTTAATAATTCCCCACAACTTACCCTTCTTGTAGGTGAAATACAATCAATATTATACCTACATATTATTAATTATAAAGTAAATCTATTAATTAATAGGACAAACACGACATAATCACTCCTTTGCTGTTTCCACTCTGACCTTCGTCCTATTTTTTACTTATATGTTATGTGTTGTGATGTTCCAAATGTATAGGTGTTACCTTTCCTTTGGAGTGAACTAGGCAGGCCGAGAGAGAGAGAGAGAGAGAGAGAGAGAGAGAGAGAGAGAGAGAGAGAGAGAGAGAGAGCGGGAGAGAGAGAGAGAGAGGGATCATGCTGTATGGGCAACACATAATCTCTATAATTTAGCCCAGGTTTTGTGTTATGGAGAGGTAATAACTCCATCCCTGACAGTGCGAATTGACCTTATCAGTCACATTCGCTACCGTCATGGGTAAAAGTTATTATGCCTTTTTGAAGCACAAACTATTGTCTGTCAAGAGGGCAAGGTGCCAGTGGAAATGTGGTGTGATGTGATGTAGATACTACTCTAAATGTACTCTCTTTCACTAATAAATCATTCACTAAATAAAAGGACACAATAATTAATAGTAGCGTTACTGAGTAGAACCAATATATATATACCAATCATAGCAATGACAAGACCTACTGTGATCTAACAGACTTATGACTATCAACATACCTATAGAGAGTTAACGAAGATGTAATACCCTCAGAATCAGAGACACTAATATATAGTATTAGCACCCTGGCTGAGTTAACAATATGTAAGATTGGTTAAGATCTATCTCGCGGACGAACAACCCCAATTTGTAGCGGGTTCTTCAGAATGACAGGGAAATCCTCGCAAACAAAGCAGAAGACAAAAAGACTAAGCATCTGTATGAAATGAAGACCGTGTCGGATCGTTGGATTAGGGGTGTGGGTTTTTTTGCCCAGAAAATGTCAACTTTCCTAACAATGGCACAGGCACCAGAACGTAAACCTTGTAGCTGGACAATTGGGAAAGGACTGCAGGTTTATGTATCTGGGCTACTATTGCCTGTGATATAATTACAGTTCCATGAGAATTATCATCAAATCTTGAAAAGAATTCTCAAATTAAATTACCAACAATCTTACATTGACTCTCATGCAACTAAGTCTAATCATGGAAAAGTCTAAGATCCAAGTGTCGAAATTCATAAAATACAAGTGTATTTGTTTCTCAAAAAAGTTGGAAAAAATAGAAGTGCTCTGTGAGTGTTCAGAGTAGCCTAGAGCTCTTACTGTTTTCAGCATGGGTGTTAAACCTGAATACAAGGTTCCATAGTTAGGTCAAGGCGGTCAGTGGATCGGCTAGGATGGCTTCTCATATAACTCAGTGCTGCCTGGTGCAAGTGGGTCAGACACTCCCTTGCTATGCTCGTCGGTAGCTCAGTGTTGGAAGCATGGTGGTGCAGTCTGCAGCCTCTGGTAGCCCCTCAAGCTGAAAATGACACAAAGGTACACTCCTAAGATTCTGGAGAACGCTTATACCTTCCCCACATGACTATTGGCCCAACATTCTGTGAAGACCTATCATCAGGCTCAAACTTGTCTGAGCATATAGAAATATTTTCTATAGCGATTCCTTCACTCGGTGAGATGACTAGCTGAAGTATAGTAATATACAAAGGAATAGCCACAGATACCGTCCCTACACTACCGTTGAAGCTTCATAGAAGTGAAGACAAATCAAACATGAGTGAGAATTAGACTGAATGAAGTTAATTGTTGTGAATCTCTCCGACAATCAACGTGTATCAGAAACACTCATGTCGCATCCTATCTCCCTACTGAATTAAGGAAATATACTATGATTAACTTCTGTTGATCTGTGCGATCACGACACTCTACTCCGGATACTTCTAACAATACGGACTTTACTATGAACCAATAAGTCTAACAACCAACTAGAATTCAATTCCGACTACAAGTCTAAACATAAAGAATTGCTTTGAACTTAGAATTCTGAACAATCAATAAAGAACTCAGTCACCTTGAATTATGAACAATCAATAAAGAACTCCACCTAGAATTCTGAACATTCAATCAAGGACTCAATCACCTAAAATTATGAACAATCAAGAGTGTGATTTAGACTATGAAATTTAAACAACCATAGATTTGTCACGAACCAAGGATTTCGAATAACCAGGATTCCAATCGATTCAACAAGAATTCTAATGACTGAGATTGCTAATAGAATCAAGAATAATATGACACAAGCGTCTGTACTCCGGTCAAGTGATTTTCACTGCCGTCACCGTACAATCATGGCGTGTGCCCTCACTAGATTATGTGTTGTTTGTCCATCAAGAATGATGATGACCATTAAATTCATCCAGTGGGGTTGAAAGTATGGAGCCTTGGGCTCTAAGATGGCTGATAAGGCCTATTTTGGCTCGAAATGTTCTTTGACAATGTGGACAGAGAATGCTTGACGTTTCTGGAGGAGGATTTCCTGCAATGGTTTTTCTGTCCTGCCTTTTCTTTACAGCTCTTGCAGCCCTGGTTGCCTCACACATGACTGCACCCTTGTGTAATGATGCACGCAACGAATTTCGGTCTCTGGCTGCAGTCTCCCAGGTGTCATGATGAATTCCAAAAGCATTCAGAGAGATTTTCAAAGTGTCTTTAAAGCGTTTCCTCTGGCCACCTTGGGAGCGTTTACCACAACGCAGTTCGCTGTAAACAAAATTCATTTAGGGAGCATGTGATCTAGCATGCGAGTCAAGTGACCAGCCCAGCGAATCTAATTCTTCATCAGTAGAGTGTGGACACTGTGCATGGACGCTCTTTCTAGGACTTCAGTGTCTGGGATCTTGTTTTGCCATTTAATCTTCAGTAGCTTCCTTAGGCAGACTGTGTGGAAGTGGTTTAATTTTCTAGCGTGTCGCTGATAAACAGTCCAGGTTTCACAAGCATATAGCAGTGTGGATATTACAACTGCTTTGTAGACTTTTAGCTTTGTTTGCAGGCTTATTCCAGTTCTGTCCCATACATTCTTGTACAGTCTGCCAAAGGCCACACTGGCCTTGGAGATTCTTGCATTCACTTCGTCATCAATTGTGGCAGCTTGTGACACAATGCTGCCAAGATAGGTGAATTTGTCCACAACACTTAGTCTATGACCATTCACTTTGATATTCGGCACAGTGTGATTATTCCCTGGAGCTGGCTGGTACATAACTACAGTCTTCTCCAAGTTGATATTGAGCCCAACGTTGGCACAGGCATGTGAGAAAGCTGTAACATTATGTTGCATGTCCGCCTCTGAGTTGGCGTATAGAGCTCAATCATCAGCAAACAGGAGCTCTCTAACGATGTCGCTGTTAATTTTGGTTTTAGCTTTCAGCCTTCTGAGATTGAATAACTTTCCATCCATACGGTAGTTGATGTCTATTGCAATATCGTCGTTCTCGAAGGCATTCATCAACATGGCTGAAAACATTAGGCTGAACAGTGTTGGTGCCAGGACACATCCTTGCTTCACTGCATTGGTGACAGGATAGGGTTCAGACTGTTCCCCATTTTCCTGTACTCTTGCCTGCATACCATCATGAAATAGCCGCACTATTTGAACAAACTTTCGTGGACAGCCATATTTTGCCATGATCTTCCACAGTCCTTCTCTGCTGACTGTATCGAAAGCCTTGGTAAGGCCAATGAAAGTGGAGAACATTTCAGAGTTCTGTTCCTGACATTTCTCTTGCAGCTGCCTTGCAGCGAAAATCATGTCAACAGTTCCACGTTCTTTTCTGAAGCCACATTGACTATCCGGAAGAAGACCTTGATCGAGATGGGCTGTTAGGCGATTGAGAATAATTCTGGCGAGTATCTTCCCTGCAATTGAAAGCAAGGAGATGCCTCTGTGGTTGTCACAGGATTGGCGGTTTCCTTTACGTTTGTAAAGGTGGACTATTGACGCGTCCTTGAAATCTTGTGGCATGGTCTCGTTCACCCATATGTTTGTAAAGACTTGATGAAGCTGCTCTGTTAGGACCGGCCCACCTGCCTTGTATATCTCTGCTGTGATGGAGTCAGGACCAGGTGCCTTACCACTGGAGAGTTGCTGGATGCTTTGTTTACTTCCACTATGTTTGGCAGGTCATCGAGTGTCTCATTGGTGGGAACTTGAGGAAGGCATTTGGTGGTTTCATCATCGAAGAAGGAAGTTGCATTTAAGATGTTGCTGAAATGCTCTGCCCAGCGTTGAAGGATTTCTTTCTTATCGGTGACCAATGTTCCCCCATCTGCACTGAGGAGGGGAGCTATGCCTGGTGATGTAGGACCATACACCACTTTCAGTGAGTCGTAGAAGTTTTTCATATCATGTCTGTCAGCAAAGCCTTGAATTTCATCAGCTTTGCTGCTCAGTCAGGAGTCCCGCATGTGCCGAAGTTTCTGCGGCACTACTCTCTGAATTTTCTTGAAGGCATCTTTTTTTTATGTTGACTTCGAGTCATTAAAATGTGCCTTGTGGAGAAGATGTTTCTTGGCCAGCAATTGGTTGAAGTCTTCGGAATTTTCATCGAACCAATCTTTATGCTTTCGGGGGTTTCCATAGCAGTGTTGTAAATTATGTCCTTTAGGGCTCTCCACTCTGTTTCTGTATCCTGTTTAGCAGCAGCATTGGGCTTGAGGCGGTCTACCAGCATATTTTCAAACGACTGCTGCATTTTCTTGCTGTTTAGGCGGGTGACATTTAGTTGTTGTTGTTTTTTTTTTTTGTTGCATTTTTACCCCTTGAGGACACCGTGGTGGCCTGATGTGAATGTTTATTTTCGAGACAATGAGACGATGGTATGTCCAACATTCGGCACCACACATGGATTTTGTTACCCGAACGTCTTGTCTGTCACTTCTCCTGACGATGACATAGTCAATGAGGTGCCTGTGTTTCGAGCGAGGGTGCATCCACGATGTCCTATTTCTCATGGGGAGACGGAAAATTGTGCTGGTAATCAGGAGATCGTGTTCGGCACATGTCTGAAGGAGGAGCAGTCCATTGCTGTTACAATTTCCGTCTCCATGCTTTCCAATAATGCCACTCCAAGAGGTGGTGTCCGTGCCTACTCTGGCATTGAAATCCCCAAGGAGTATAAGTTTGTCTCCTTTGGGAACAGATGTTAATACATTGTGCAGGTCCTCATAGAACTTGTTCTTGACATCATCTTCGCTGGTCATAGTTGGTGCGTAGACACTCACAATGGTTGCATGCTTCCTTCCATTCAGCAGGAGCAACTTAATGGCCATGAGCCTGTCGTTTATAGCCTTTGGAAATCCAGCTAATTTGCCGACCAGGGCCGACTTAATGGCAAATCCCACACCGGATTGGCGTCTTTCCTCGCTTTTCCTTCCACTCCAGAAAAATGTGTAGCCGGCACCTATTTCACAGATTTGGCCTTCTTCTGCAAGTCGTGTCTCGCTCAAGGCTGCAATGTCGATGTTGTACCTGCCCAGCTCTCTCCCAATCAGTGCTGTTCGTCTCTCTGGACCCGACGCGTCGTCTCTGTCAAGTAGGGTGCGTACATTCCAAGTTCCAATTGTTAAGGGAATATGGTTTCCTTTTTTAGCTTTACTTGTTTTATCTTTGTTTGTATGTCGACCGCAGTTAGGGTACCCACCAACCGTGACTAGCTGGTTAGGTAGTGATGGAGCAGACAATGTTTAGGGCACCTTTTCTAGCCCCTTCCTCATGCTATGGAGGTGAGCAGTGTGTTCCTATAGAGGGCTGCTCAGTCGCTCAGGGGGCTGCCGAATCCCACTGCTGCTCCGGTCAGTAGAAGACGACCATATGGCCTGAGCCGCCTGTGTGCAGTTCTGCGACTACGGTTGCCAGCGTACCCACGCCTGCCGCTTCGCCGCTCGCCCATCGCCACAGGGCTTGAAGGTGATATATGACGTTGGATGAAGAATGACTTGCGCGATGACTTGGATTAAAGTGAGGAAGAGTTGCGCAATTCGTCGACCTCACTCTCTCGCCTGAGTCCATCTGAGTCCAGTGGCAGGACAAGTCAAGACGACTGGAGACGAATACAGGTGCAGTGGATGACCAGGGCGCTCTACGTGCCTTGCCGTGCTCATTACGGTCCACAACGCTTTGCAGGTAAACGCCGTCTTGCCCGTTGAATCAGGAATGATTTCTTCCGCGCAGTCTGCCGAATCCTGTATTCACATGCTGGGTAGGCATACCCTTGTTTACCGCTTAGTTTGACACCAAATCGGCTACCCACGCCTGTTTTAGCCAGCCTCTTACAGCTGTTGCCCACTGACAGCTTCTAGGAGCCACAAGCGCGATCTGGGTGTCAGGCTTGGACCAGTGGGGGATGGGTCCTGAAAAGGACACGAGAGTCATCCTTACCAAAGGTGCTACCAATGCCTGACAGCCCGTACCCCCCCCCCCCCATAACAACACGTGTGTGGCAATATTAGCAAGCATGGCTTGCGTCTTCAATTGTTAGATAGTTTTGTAAGACTCTGGACAACTGAATCTTCTCCAACAGAATATCAATCCTATATGCTATGAAACATGCCATTAAGATTGAACGTTAATCTAGAGACACGAGATCCTACCACCTCATAACTAACTGAGAATATCATACAACAGCCTATCGAAATCTTTCTAGCCATGTGGGTTTATAATGCTATAAAAGAACTGGATTATTAGTACAAACAAAATGCATATAAATATGTATATACATATATTTTGCACTTACCATAACAACTACTTGTCGTGATATAAAGTCTGGGCCTTAATTATTTGGCAAGATTTATATATCAATTGCGACAAAAAGTGAGTAGGTCTTTTCTCTCCCAGGCCGTGAAATGATATGACAGAATGTCTACCATGGGTGCGCAGGCCCGCGTCTGCTGCATGTGATCATTGGTCGGCTCCTGCCATTTCATTGGTCAACCTTTGAAACCCCACTGTTACGCAAACTGTGGGCTGGCTGTGCGTCCTTTAGTCCGGTGTACTATATAAGTCTCTTCTACCCCCCCCCTCCCCCTCCAATATAATTTCCTTACAGGAATTCACATACATAGTTATAAAAGTAAGGTTAAAAGTATACAGTATTTATAACCCTATCAATAATACTCGACTGTTTGCGTAAGCAAATGAGAGGATTTTCAAGTACACTACAACGTGGATCAATGCCTGTATTGACTTCCTTCCGTGCCATAACACAAGACTGTCAAAAATGTTCTCACGATGTCTTCATCTATCTCACTTTCCGCAAATCTTTCTGATTGTCACATGTTCCAGTTTTTGTCTTCTCATAATGTGACCAAACATGAAGTCTACTTGTTTCTGATGTTTGTAATAAGTTTTCTTTGAGACTTAACTTCCCACAAAATGTCCAGATGCTCATATTGGCTGTCCAGTTAGTTTTCAGCATTCTTCTAGAAAACCACATCTCCTAGGCTTCTATGAATTTTGTCGCCTGTTTACCAATTGTCCAGGATTCACAGCTGTATGTTAAAATTGGTTCTATGTAACATGCAAGAACTCTTCTTCTAACTTTTAAGGACAAGGCTTACTGCACAAAATGTGTTTCGTTTGATAGAATGCAGATTTCGTTTTTCCTATTCTGTTCTTTACCTCTGTAATGCATCTTTCATCTGATATTATCCAGATGTAAAGATATCTGAATGTCTGCACTTGCCCCAAAATAACGCTATTTACTTTAATTACACTTTTAAACACAATCTATTTCTTTGACATCACAATGGCTTCTCTCTGTCTATTATTATTTATTAATAAAAGACTTTCGGTCACGATGGCGGCGGACGGTTATGTGTTTTAAAACCGCTACTTTTTCACGTAGGAGATGGATAATTTCATCTCGTTCGTGTAATTTCTGCGCTAGGATGTAAACCAAAGGTTTCCTCTCAAGATTTTCGCCGATGCAACGGAGTTCATGCATCTGTGCGAATCAATCCTGAGTGTTTTTCGCAGCATGTTTAGGTTACTGTGTAGTACACTAGTGGTGTGTAGTGTTTTTGGTTTTCTTCATCATGGCAGACCAGCGTGTGAGTCCCGTACAAAGGTTTAGGAATGATTTCTTAACCACCGACTAGAGTCCAAGACTTAAACAACAAGGGAGACGGGCCGGAGCCAGGCGTCACTGGCGAAAATGCGACCGTCTGGGCCCCAAGAACACGTGTATTCTATATTGGAATTGTGCCAGCCCAAAACAATGAGGCCCAATTTTGGAAAGCCTGGCATACAGAAAAGATATTGTATGTAGCGCTTTAGGAGACCAGACTTAGTTAGTTAGTTAGTTAGTTAGTTAGTTAGTTAGTTAGTTAGTTAGTTAGTTAGTCTTTCCTCTTGAGTCTAAGACGGCGCATAGAGCAGAAGTCATGGCTCTCCATGTCTGGCGGTTCGCTGCTACCTGTTGTAGATCCTAGATGTTCACTTGGCCGTTGAATGAGCCTTCTCTGATGATGGTTCTACGCAGGATCTCTCTTGGTCTTCCCCGTTTTCTTTTCCCTACTGGTGACCATATGAGGGCTTGGTTGGGGAGTCTTGTCTTGTCCATTCTGAGTACATGGCCGATGTAGTTACAACGGCGTTTTCTTATAAAATTGGATACAATATCTTGCTTAGTCTCTTGTCTTATTTGCGTATTGGTTCTGAAATCTGTCCAGTGGAGGTTTAGAATTCTTCTAAGACATTTGTTCTCAAAATTGCCTAATTATTTATCTAAAGCTTCCGTTGATTTCCAACTCTCACAGACTGGTCGTTAATGATACATTCCATATAGCCGGCTTCAAATGTTATTACAACGGGCGACACCTGGGAATGGTGATTCTGATTTGAGACAGCATAGTGGCTTCAGAGCTGGACATATCAATGTGGGACATTGACCAGATATAAATACAGACTGTTAGAGTTCACTCCGGTCTACCATTCTTGATGGTTAATGTTTATGCCTGTAACGCGAGTGTGGATTCCCAGAGATGGCAGTGTTTGAATGACATGTTATGTCACGAGAGGAATGTCATTTTCTGCGGCGATTTCAACGCTAAATGCAAATCATGAGGTAATATTTCTTCCGACACACAGGGGGAGGAGCTTGAGGCGGCACTTGAAACTAGTGCAGTGTTTGTATCAACAGTATATGTGTCACCAGGACAGCAAGTCGTCCATGTGATGAGGACAGTATTATTGACCTGGCGCTGGTTTCTCCTTCACTGACTACAGTATTTAGATGGGGTGTCCTAGTGCACCATGGCAGCGACCACCAGCCTTGCAGAATATTGGTGGAGAACGGCAGAACCAGGCCGCACAAGTCAACAGTCAAGACCTTCAATTATGACAGTTCAGGGCAAAATGTGGTGAGTAAAATAAGGGGTGGCAATTGCAGGAATTATCATGGAAGAAAAAAAAGCTGGGAGCAGCCACCTTGGTGGAATTGTGAGGTGGAAAAGGTATGGATGGATAAGCGTGGTGTTGTAAGGAAATGGCAAAACTCCAAGAAGAAAAGAGTTACCCATCCTAGTCTTTTCGTGCACTTGAAAAGAGAGATGGACACACAAGTAAGCTATTTCAAAAACCTGGTTAAAGTGGTTAAAAGTGAAAAGTGGGCAGAGTTGTGTCAATGAATAAGCACAGACAAGTTACTGAAATTGTTCTGGCGACTACATAAAAGTATGAATGGGGTAGTCAAGAGTAAGAGTGTTTCTGACTTCCAAAGTGCTGACCTTATCTTGCAGAGGTTTTACGAGAATAAGTTCAAAGCCCTTTTTGAACGTTTTCTAGAGCATAGCAACCAAACAGACATGAGAGGCCAAAATGGTTACCTCAGATAGGTGTAAGGCCAAGAACATGGCAGTTGAAGACACATTGACAGTGAAAGTGATCAGGGCTGTGCTTCGATGAACAAAAAAAAAGCAACACACCAGGGCGAGATGGCATAACGTATGATGACATCAGTATGTGTACCGACAACGAGCTAGATAAACTAGGAGACATGTACAACAACAGCATAGGGAGTGATTGCATCAAGGAAGAGTGGTTACACAGCTATCTGATTGCTTAGCAAGGTGGAGAAAGGAATGTTTCGTGTGGAATGGCTCTCGTCGCTTCAGGGGTCACAGATCGTGAGAATTGTATGGATATTTTGCCCTGGCCATGCGGGTGTACAAGGAAATGAACAGGCTAATAGGCTAGCAGGGAGGGCACCTCTTGGTGGAATTTTGCCAATGGACAGGGGGGGGGGTGGTCGTACGCTTGTGGGACCAGGTGGAGAAGGTGAAGGAACAGATTGAGAACCCATATGTGGAAAGAATGAGATTGCGGGGGGATCGGCAGGGGTTCTGGAAGATTCTCAAAACTGAGAGGGAGGATGGTGTGTGGAATCTGGTGCAATAGTCAACCCAACGAAGGTAGTAGTGACATGGTATTAGTATCTTATGTGGTATTTGATGATGAAATATGGATCTGGATAAATTGTAATGACGTAAAATTCTACTATATGAAGAGTATGGATCCAGATCGCTGACGTCAAAAAGCAGATCCATTTTGGACCTCATTTTGAAAAATTGGCGGGCATTTTCTTGTTGCCTTCCGGTTGTCGTTGGTACTTCCGGTTGGCTACTTCCGGTCCATGGGTATGTATCCGACCGTCAGGTGCATCCGCCGGCCGCCATCGGTTCCGCCCGATTGTCCCGCCAACACTCGAATACAGCGAGGCAAGTCGCGGGCTTTTGGATACTGATATGGATAAGTAGACCACATATGCGCCGGGCATCTGAGTTCGAGTCCCTGTGTGTGTCTGCGTGTGTGTATGGGGTAGGCCGATGTGAGGGGCGCGAGAGAATGAGCCCCTACCCCGGATATTACCCTTTGCCCCAAAGGGGCCACTAAATTTGCACCTAGATGCAAAGAGTGGTGAACAGTGCAGCCAGAACAAAGGCAGTATTTGGACTCTGATCGTAGATAAAAGACCCAAATGTTTGAGTCAAAAGGGCCGTTTTAGCATATTTAGCTTTAGGGAAAAGACTGAAGCCAGATTGCGGCTAATAATTATATATATGATGACTATTACTATAAATACATATGCTTAAAAACATATAGGAAGTGATTAATTCTAGAAAAAATAACATTAAAGACCAATCTCAAAATTATTCATTCAACTAAAATAACATAATCAGTGAATTTTGCGAAATAATCATAAAAATACTTGAAAAAATAATAACGCCAGTTATTTCCTTTTGCACATTTTGGAAAAAAAAATTGTGTCCCTTAATACAGGCAAGCCGGGGCTGACCTTCTGCCTTTAGTGTAATATAGCAGTGACCGATTAACGCACGATAGTGAAATGTTGAATATAGCGGTTTTAAATGGGGCTAAATTGCCCGAGTACATTGCTGAAAGTCTTAGCAAAATTCTAAGGCACTTTGCTTGGGTGCCAATGGGGTATTCACATGAAAAGTTGAGTAAACATGAACAAAAACTACATGTCAGAAATTGTACATCTCCAAAGGCAAAACCTGTCGGTATGCGCGGATTGTGAAAGATCTGGTCTAGCTTGCAGTAATCTCGCAAAAGCGTTAAAATTATGCACCAGATAGTGATAAAAGAGACGTAGTATACAGACATCAATGTTATAACAACACCCAGATATTTTGTAAACGTAAAAAGAGGTCTGACGTGCCTTTAATCACATGTGCGTGAGTCCATTTCGAGAGTTTGACATAAATTTCACATATGTGTGAATGAAAGTAGTATGGTATGGGATGTCGCAATCGAGTCGTAAGGTGGTTCACCCCAGGACCCGAAATAATTTCTTATATCGAGTATGTGTTGCCACAACAAGCATTAAGAAGCTGAATTTTCAAAGCTCATGTGGTAGGATACATAACTACTTCTGGTTTTGTGTAGTTAAAAACGTACGACTGTAACTATGAAAAGAAATATTTAAAAATAGTATATTTTGATGTGTAAAGTGAAAAGTATACATGACAGTATGGGTAGGAGGTCTACCGCTAACAATTTCAATGCATATTTACGGAGCCTATCGTCAGAAGACCTTGGCTTTTTCCAGCTATGTCTATTGTAAAGTAATCGATTATATACTGTAATAGCGTTGATTACTGTCAGTAGTGGGCGTGACTTAAACACTGTCACCAGACCAAGGGCGAAGTGGTAGAGACACAAGATTCGTTCTTGGTTTGTGTGATGGTGTGCAACCAGTACAGGGGCGCGCATCTAAGGAATACACCCGATCACACTGGGTTAATGACAAAACAGACCACGTGCTCACTGGCTAAAACAGGTCAAATATGGCGCTGCTTTCGGTCGCATGTGTAATAGCTACAACCAGACCACGTGCTCACTGGCTAAAGTCGGTCAAAGATGGCGTCGCATTCGATCACACGTGGTAATGGCAAAATCAGACCACGTGCTCACTGGCTAAAGCCGATCAAAGATGGCGCTGCATCCGGTACACATGGGTAATGGTCACATCCGATCAAATATGGCTCAGCTTCCGGTCGCATGTGTAATGACTACAGCAAGACCACGTGCTCACTGGCTAAAGCCGGTCAAAGATGGCGGCGCATCAGGACACGTGTCTAATGAATACAGCCAGACACGTGGCTAAAACGAGTCAAAGATGGCGCTGCATCCGGTCACGTGTCTAATGCGATACAAACGAAACACGTAGCCAAAATGAGTCAAAGACGGCGCTACTTCCGGTCGCATCCATAAAAAAATACATCTGAGACAAATGGTTAAGAGGGATACTACAGAAAAACTGTTGATTGTCGAATCACGGGACCTAACTCGGGATGAAAAAATTCCACAAGCTACTATCTCGCGGTGATAGACCACAACATTAGCACGTGATTGTATCAAGGTCAGACATGTCCAGACAATATTCTGCTGAGTCAGGAGTCTACGTCAACAGATATCGATATTATAACCGCCATCATTCGCCGTATAGAAGTACCGGTCTCTGTGAGCAGCAAGCAGATCACCATGTGGCAAGACGCTAATGGTAAATTGGCGTTTTGATAGATCTTTCACATTTTCGATGTAGTTTTCCAAGTAAGCGTACAGTTAACCTAACAATACTAGTATAATACAGTGATATATGGTGCTAGACGCATATAACTGAAGAGACAAGCCATTTCTTCATATATTATAAAATACAGCCGGCGATCGAGTCCGACTGGCTCAACCAAAACAGCCTTCTAAAAATTGATATATGCCCTTATGGACAGAAGAACTGTTTACGGTCATTCGTATAAACCAGAACAGTCCGGTGACGTATGTGCTAAAAGATGATTCAGGGGAAGAACTGCAAGGCTAATTCTAATGAGAAGAAATACAACTCGTCGGAGACAAGCAAGTGTATCGCGTTGAAACAGTCTTACAAGAAAGACTCAAGCGAGGTGGTGTTAAAGAGTATTTAGTCAAGTGGTTCGGCTATCCCAAATCATTCAACAGCTGGGTCTCAGACCTAACCAGATACTAATGGAAGAAACTAACAGGGAAACTAACCCACAAAATAACCCAGAAGGGGAAAGAAATTCGTTCTGGTGAATGTTTGGTCGGCGAGTACCGCGAATAGAGATTGTCTTCTTCTGTCTACTAGTCGTTATATACACCGTAATTGGCGTATTACTATTCAATCTGCCTCGAGACAGCTTCGACGCAGCCGACGACAAGCTGTGGATTACTCTCTCTTCTAAGCAGCTGTCTGGGGTACATGTTACCAAACCCTAAAATATGAGTTTCTACATGACATTACCGAGTAATGCTTCGCCGAACATGTTTCCAAAGAACACTCCAGGTCACTATTTCGTCAAGTTACCGCAGACTATTGAGGTGAGTCAACATTACGAAGTGGATCTGGCCGAAAATCAATTTACCAACTACTACTGCAATGTGTTAGAGAATGAAGTGTGGCTAAGATACATCCCACCTAACGGTAGAGTGATAAGAAAGAAGTGTTACTCGGGCCTGTACAATACACCAGACGCGTTTATAGTTGCACTGAATGGACTAATGAAAGATCGGAATGTGGACGAGCAGCTCTGTGTTCTATTCCATTTCGACAATGCATCAAAGAAAGTCATCGTGAAAGTACTCGAACCCGGGGCCACTGTTACATTTAGTGAGAAGTTGCAAGAGATACTAGATATAATTGAAGGTGAAGGCGCGATAGACCTGAATAGCGACCTGTAAAATGTCTACGTTTACTGCGATCTCATAGCAGCGAGATCAGTCGGAGACGTCATGTCCCACTACTAAGGATGATTCTTATCATGATCAGCGATCGACTTCAGTGTTTTGCGCCTACGACAAACCTCACTACCAATCGCTGAGTCGTTACTCTTTCGACATGGTGGACATACTCTTAACCACCGATATGGACACAATGATCTTATTCACTACCGGGACTTCAGTGCTTACGTTACATTTTCGAATTCGGAATAGATCAGACCTAGAATAATGGTGAAATACTTGGCGTTATGTCGAAACCCCAGACTGTACGAAGACATGATGTGCCCGACACTCAGATGATTGATGCCCCAGTTGTCTACAATAATCAGATGTCAGCCCACCAAGCAGGAGACCAGTCGTATGACTACATGCCAAGTGACATGTACATAACAAGCTACCAGCCGGAAATACCAGCCTACTCAAACAATGGTGTGAAGAAATCAAGAAACAACATAAAATGTGTATAGCTCTGTATGTGAAAATAAAATGTTGTGATGATACAATGTATACCTGTCATATTCCATCATACATTTCGAATAATGACATTATGCTTTTATTATTATTATTCTTGTAAAATGTACTGACATTCTGTAAATAAACAGGTGTGTGTGTGTGTGTGTGTGTGTGTGTGGGGGTGTGTGTGTGTGTGTGTGTGTGTGTGTGTGTGTGTGTGTGTGTGTGTGTGTGTGTTCAACAACCAAGACGTAATTTTATATATATATATATATATATATATATATATATATATATATATATATATATATATATATAATTACGTCTTGGTTTTTGAATTTTTAGTGTTTACGGTATATATAGTTGTCATGTGGTGAGAGAATGATACATATTGACGACAAATTCAATATTTGTTTCACCAAAACTAAGGAAACGGGTTAACTAAAGTAGGAAAACTGTTGACCAAATTTCCACCAAACTTATAAAAATCTCAATCAAACTTATCAAAAGAACGTAAAAATTTAACCAAAGTGAAAATTTTTGTCCACATTTCAATCAAACTTATAAACATCTCAGTCAAACATATGAAAAGTAGGAACATTTGTTAATCAAAGGTGAAAATTTTGACCAAATTTCAAACAAACTTATTTTTTAAAAAGGAAACTTTGTTATCTAAATGTGAAACGTTTGGTCAAATTTCAACTAAACGTATAAAAAAAATAGGAAAATTTGTGAACAAACGTGAAATTTTTTTGCCAAATTACAACCAAACTTATAAAAAAATTGGAAAATGTGTTAACCAAAATGTGAAAAGTTTGACCAAATATCAACTAAACTTATGAAACGTAGGAAGATTTGTAAACCAAAGTGAAAAATGTTGGCCAAACTTCAACCAAATTCATAAAAAAATAGGGAAATGTGTGAACCACAGTGAAAAATGTTGGCCAAATTTCAACCAAACTTATTTAAAAAATAGGAAAATTTGTTAACCAAAATGTAAAAAGTTTGACCAAATTTCAACTAAACTTATGAAAAAGTAGGACAATTCTTTAACCAAAGTGAAAAATGTAGGCCATATTTTAACCAAAATTATAAAACATAGGAAAATGTGTTCACCTAAGTGAAAACTTTTTGCCAAATTTCAACTAAACTTTAAAAAATAGGGAAATTTGTTAACCAAAATGTTAAAAGTTTGACCAAATTTCAACTAAACTTATGAAAAGTAGGAAAATGTTTTAACCAAAGTGAAAATTGTTGACCAAATTTAAACCAAACTTAGGAAAAGTAGGAAGATTTGGTAACCAAAGGTGGAAAGTTTGGCCAAATTTTAACCAAACTTATAAAAAGTAGGAAACCTTGTTAGCAGAATGTGAAAAGTTTGGCCAAATTTCAACCAAACGTATAAAAAATAGGAAAATTTGTGAACAAAAGTGAAAATTTTTGGCCACATTTAAAACAAACTTAAACATATCGAAGCCAAACTTATATAAAGTAGGAAAATATGTTGTTAAAATGAGAAAAACATTGGCCATATACAGACATATATCGACCAAACTTTCAAATATCCCAAACAAAACTTATAAAAAGTAGGAACATGTCTTAACCACAGAGGGAAAAAATAGCTCACGTTGTCATTTCACATTGGCAACAGCGTCAAGTCTCCAACCAAACAGCAGTGTCTGTTATGAAGTCGACCTTTTCTTAAAACCACATATATCTTATTGACCCTTTGAATACCACCTACCGCACCTTCTAACCGACTTTCAACGTTTCACGCCACTCTCTTTGATTACACCACAACCGGTTTTCTACTGACTGGGCAAATTTCGAATCTACTAGAGATAATCATCTGTCCCCCTATGCAAACAACAACTGTAATTCAGAAAATTAAAAGTATCTTATGCAATAATAACTAGCGTTAAATGGGAGGGGGGGGGGAATTCAACAATAAAATTGTACAAAAATTAACAATTACATTTCTACATGAAACATCAAAATTGGAAACAATAAAGAGAAATTTAATTGTTATTTTTTGTACAATTTTATTGTTGAAATTTCTTTTTTCATTTAACGATAGTTAATATTGCATAAGATACTTTTAGTTTAATTTAGTTTAGTCGATGGATCAGCATCACGGTACACGGGTCTAACTCATAAGTGCTCCGTTCTCCTCCTATCTCAAACCTGAGTTTGAAGAAACTCAGCTCAGTGTGTGAACTCCGTAGCACACGGCGAGGATCCTGAAATACTCTGGGTAGATTTATAACTCGAAATTTTGCCCGGGCAGCGCCGTTAGGCTACTCATTTTCGATTTCCAACTGCCAAGGGATTTTTTACGAGCGCAACAATACACACGGGCGTCCGATCTCACTACCCAGAGACCAGGGGAAATATTATTACTAGAAGTCCACGTGAAAACATCCCGGTCCTCACCGCGGCCTGAACCCGAGACCTCCAGCACTCGAGGCAGACATCATACCTCGAGACCACGCAGCTCCCCGAAATGTTCCTACATTTCATAAGTTTGGCTGCGTTGTGTTTCAGTTTGTTTGAAGCTTGGCCAACATTTTTCACATTTGGTTAACACAATTTCCTACTTTTTATAAGTTTGGTTGAAATTTGGCCAAACTTTTCACCTTTCGTTACCAAATTTTCCTACTTTTCTAAGTTTGGTTAAACTTTGGCCAAACTGTTCACCTTTTGGTTAACAAATTTTCCTACTTTTCATGAGTTTGACTGTAATTTGTATAAGTTTGGTTGAATAGTGGCCAAAAATTTTCACTTTGGTTAACAAATTTTCCTACTTTTCATAAGTTTGGATGAAATTTAGCCAAACGTTTCACATTAGGCTAACAAAGTTTCCTATTTTTTATAAGTTTGGTTGAAACTTGGCCCAAAATTTTTCACGTTGGTTAACAAATTTTCCTACTTTTCATAAGTTTATTTGACATTTGGTCAAACTTTTCACATTTGGTTAACAAATTTTCCAATTTTTTTTATAAGTTTGGTTGAAATTTGGCTAAAAATATTTTCACGTTGGTTCACAAATGTTCCTATTTTTTTGATAAGTTTGGTAGAAATTTGGCCTACATATTTCACTTTGGTTAAATAATGTTCCCACTTTTCATAAGTTTAGTTGAAATTTGGTAAAACAGTTCACATTTTGGTTAACAAATATTCCCATTTTTTTTTTATAAGTTTTGAAATTTGGCCAAAATTGTTCACTTTTATTCACAAATTTTCCTATTTTTTATAAGTTGGGTTGAAATTTGGCCAAAATTTTCACCTTTGATTAAAAAATTTTCCTACTTTTCATATGTTTGACTGAGATGTTTATAAGTTTGATTGAAATGTGTCCAAAATGTTTCACTTTGGTTAACAAATTTTCCTACTTTTTATAAGTTTGAGCTTTTTATAAGTTTGGTTGAAATGTGGTCAACAGTTTTCAAACATAGGTTAACCCGTTTCCTTAGTTTTGTTGAAATATTAATTGAATTTGTCGTCAATATATATCATTCTCTCACCACATGACAACTATATATACCGTAAGCACTAAAAATTCATCAACCACGGCGTAATATATATATATATATATATATATATATATATATATATATATATATATATATATATATATATATATATATATATATATATATATATATATATATATATATATACACCTTGATTTATTTGTTGTTTCGGGATTTGAGATTTTTAAATATTGAGCACAACCCACTACTAGCAACGCTGATCGCATTCTGGTATGAACCTAAGGTCTATCCACGTCAATATGAAGTGCTTCTTCATTGAAGTGGATAGGCCTTATGTTCATATTAGAATGCGATCAGCGTTGCCAGAAGTGAATATATATACCTGTTTATTTACAGTATTTCAGTACATTTTACAAGAAGAATAATAAAGAAAAGCATAACGTCATTATACTAAATGGATGATGCAATATGAGCTGGTATACATTGTATCATCACAACATTTTATTTTCGCATACAAAGCTATACACATTGTATGTTGTTTTTGAATTTCTTCACACCATTGTCTGAGTTGGCTGGTTTTTCCGTCTGGTAGCCTGGTATGTGCATGTCACTTGGCATATAGTCACAAGACTAGTCTCCTGCTTGGTGGGCTGACATCTGAGTATTGTAGACAACCGGGGCATCAATCATCTGAGTGTCGGGCACATCATGTCTTCGTACAGTCTGGGGTTTCGACATAACGCCACGTATTTCACCATTATTCTAGGTCTATAGTTATATCTAGTATCTCTTGCAACTTCTCACTAAATGTAACAGTGGCCCCTGGTTCAAGTATTTTCACGATGACTTTCTTTGATGCATTGTCGAAATGGAATAGAACACAGAGCTGCTCGTCCACATTCCGATCTTTCATTAGTCCATTCAGTGCAACTACAAACGTGTCTGGTGAACTGTACAGGCCCGGGTAACACTCCTTTCTTATCACTCTACTGTTTGGTGGGATGTATCTTAGACACACTTCATTCTCATTAAATTTCGGCCAGACCCACTTTGTAATGTTGACTCACCTCAATTGTCAACAGTAATTTGTACCTCAGACAGCTGCTTAGAAGAGCAATCCACATCTTGCCCTCGGCTGCGTCGACGCTGTCTCTACACAGATTGAATAGTGATACGACAATGACGGTGTATATAACGACAAGTTGACAGAAGAAGACAATCTCTAGTCGCGGCACACGCTGACCAAACATGCACCAGAACGAATTTCTTTCCCCTTCTGGGTTATTTTGTGAGTTAGTTTCCCTGTTCGTTTCTTCCATTAGTATTTGGTTAGGTCTGAGACCCAGCTGTTGAATGACTTGGGATAGCCGAACCACTTGACTAAATACTCTTTACCACCACCTCGCTTGAGTCTTTCTTGTAAGACTGTTTCAACGCGATACAATTGCTTGTCTCCGACGAGTTGCATTTCTTCTCAGTAGAATGAGCCTTGCAGTTCTTCCCCTGAATTATCTTTTAACACATACGTCACCGGACTGGTCTGGTTTATACGACTGACGGTAAACAGTTCTTCTGTCCACTAGGGCATATATCCATTTTAAAAAGGCTGTTTGGGTTGAGCCAGTTGGACTCGATCGCCGGCTGTACTCCAGTCTCAGTCTAACATAATATATGAAGAAATGGCTTGTCTCTTCAGTTATATGCGTCTAGCACCATATATCACTGTATTATACTAGTATTGTTAGGTTAACTGTATGCCTACTTGGAGAACTAGATCGAAAATGTGAAAGATCTATCAAAATGCCATCTTACCATTAGCGACTTGCCACATGGTGATCTGCTTGCTGCTCACAGAAATTGGTACTTCTAGACGGCGAATGGTGGCGGTTATAAACACGATATCTGTTGACGTAGACTCCTGACTCAGCAGAATATTGTCTGGACATGTCTGACCTTGATACAATCACGTGCTAATGTCGTGGTCTATCACCGCGAGATAGTAGCTTGTGGAATTTTTTCATCCTGATTTAGGTCCCGTGATTCGACAATCAACAGTTTTTCTGTAGTATCCCTCTTAACCACTTGTCTCAAATGTATTTTTGTGGATGCGACCGGAAGTAGCACCATCTTTGACTCGTTTTGGCTACGTGTTTCATTTGTATCGCATTAGACACGTGACGGATGCAGCGCCATCTTTGACTCGTTTTAGCCACGTGTCCGGTTGTATTCCTTTGACACGTGACCGGATGCGACACCATATTTGACTGGCTTTAGCCAGTGAACACGTTGTCTGGTTGTATCTATTACACATGCGTACCGAAGCTGCGCCATATTTGATCTGTTTTAGCCAGTGAGCATGTGGTCTGTTTTGCCATTAACCCAGTGTGATCGGGTTTATTCCTTAGATACGTGCCACTGTGACTGGTTGTACACCATCACACAACCCAAGGACGAGTCATGTGTCTCTACCACTTCGCCCTTGGTCTGATGACAATGTTTAAGTAACATCCACTACTGACAGTATTAAACGCTTTTACAATTTATAATCGATTACTTTACAATAGACATAGCTGGAAAAAGCCAAGGTCTTCTGACGATCGGCTCCGTAAATATGCATTGAAATTGTTAGCGATAGACCTCCTACCCATGCTGCCACCTATACTTTTCACTTTACACATCAAAATATACTATTATTAAATATTTCTTTTAATACTTACAGTTTTACGTTTTTAACTACACAAAACCGGAAGTAGTTGTGTATCTTACTGCATGAGCTTTGAAAATTCAGCTTCTTAATGCTTGTTGTGATGACACATACTTGATATAAGAAATTTTTTCGGGTCCTGGGGTGAACCACCTTACGACTCGAATGCGACATCCCATACTACTTACATTTACACATATGTGAAATTTATGTCAAACTCTCGGAATGGACTCACGCACATGTGATTAAAGGCACATCAGACCTCTTTTACGTTTAAAAAATATCTAGGTGTTGTGATAACATTGATGTCTGTATACTACGTCTCTTTTATCACTATCGGGAGCATAATTTTAACGCTTTTGCGAGATTACTGCAAGCTAGACCAGATTTGTCAAATTCCGCGCATACCGACAGGTTTTGCTTTTCGAGATGTACAATTTCTGACATATATTGTTGTTTTGTGTTCATATTTACGCAACTTTTCATATGAATAGTTCATTGGCACCCAAGCAAAGTGCCTTAGAATATTTGTTTACGCTTTCAGCAATGTACTCGCGCAATTTAGCCAGATGTAAAACCGCTATATTTAAAATTTCACAATCGTGCGTTAATCAGTCACTGCAATATTACACTAAAAGCAGAAGGTCAGCCCCGGGCTATCCGGTATAAAGGAACACAATTATTTCCAAAATATGCAAAGGGAAATAACTGGCGTTATTATTGTTTCAAGTATTTTTATGATTATTTCGCAAAATTCACTGATTGTTATTTTAATTGAATGCTTAATTTTGAGACTGGTCTTTTTTTCTCTAGAATTAATCACTTCCTATATGTTTTTAAGCATATGTATTTATAGTAATAGTCATCATATATATATAATTATTAGCCTTAATCTGGCTTCAGTCTTTTTCTTAAAGCTGAATATGCTAAAACGGCCATTTTGGTTCAAAGCTTTTGGGTCTGTTAGCTACGATCAGAGTCCAAATACTGCCTCTGGTCTGGGTGCACTGTTCACCACTCTTTGCCTCTAGGTGCAAATTTGGTGGCTCATTTGGGGCAAAGGGTAATATCCGGGGTAGGGGCCCATTCCCTCGCGCCCCTCACATCGGCCTACCCCGTACACACACGCAGACACGCACTGGGACTCGAACCCAGGTGTCCGGTGCATATTTGGTCTACTTATCCATATCAGTATTCCAATGCCCCGGGCTTGCCTCGCTGTCTTCGAGTAGTGGCGGGACGATCGCACGGAAGCGAAGGCGGCCGGCGTAGGCACCTGGGGGTCGGAGACATACCCATGGACCGGAAGTAGTCAACTGGAAGTACTAACGACAACCGGAAGGCTACAAGAAAATACCGTCAATTTTTCAAAAATGATGTCCGAAATGGATCCGCTTTTTGACGTCAGCGATCTGAATCCACACTCTTCATATAGTAAAATGTTACGCCATCAGGATGGATCCAGATCTATATTTCATCATCAAATACCACATAATATACTACTCATGGTTCTCTTTGAATAACCACATTGTCAACACTCCAACACCAACTGTAAATCTGGGTTCAGAGACGGTGGAAAGAAAGCAGTCAATGAATTTCCTGGGGATACGTTTTGGTCGAAGTCTTGCTCCCCATGAGCAAATATACCGGGTGATAACAAAATAAACGCCAGTCTGGCTGCGATGCCAGAGATGGCGGCGGCAAACTGTGAGCAGCGTTATCTATGTCTCTTTTACGAGGGTCTGTTCCTGTCTGTTTTGGAGTTTGCGATGGCGATCCTGACTATCAGCCATAAGCAGATGGAAACGATGGAAAGGATACAGAACGAAGCTATGCTTATTATTCTAGGATGTACAAGAGATACAGCATGCGGGGCGATGCGCTACCTTCTTGATTTTCCAACCATTGAGGACAGAATATAAATATGCAGAGCACGTGCCTACCTCAGAGTCACCGCAAACACACAACATGCACTGCACAGTGAAATTAAGAAGGTAAACGGCAGCAGGTTAAAGAGAGGAAAGTCATGGATGGGTCAAGCCGAAGAATTCTTCAACAGGTGTGTTCACTTGAGGACTTAAAACCTGGCGAGGAGTTAGTATGAATGCCAACAGATGTTTGTATTCCTTTTCAGTTTGCATCCAACTAGACAGAAAATGCAGACAAGAAAATCCGGCTGCTGTGGAGGCGGAAGTGCAGGCTTTCATCTTCGTGAATTATTTGGAGGGTGATGCTGTCATATACACAGATGGGTCGGTCGTTCGACGAGTGAGAAGTTCATGGGCTTTTGCGGCTCAGGCCGGAGGGAGAATTGTGAAGGAAGATTCTGGTGCTTTTGCTTTGGCCACAAGTAGCCTGACTATGAAAGTCATGGCAGTAAGTAAAGCAATAACATGGCTCGAGACACAGACATTCACAGCGGCATATTTCCTTAGTGACTCAATGACCATGCTCAAAAAGATAGAGATGGGGTGGATCCGAAGAGAGTTTCTGCTGTCTCTGGGGCGGTCTCGGCTGGCAAAGATTAGTTTCATTTTCGTGCCTGGACATGCAGGTGTACGAGGAAATGAGCGGGATGACAAGCTTGCAGGTAAGGCTACTGTAGAAGGCGCACGAGCCATGGACCAGGCTGACATTCTGAATGCTCTACGAGAAGTAAGACTGCGAGAACCAAGTGATGACTGTGAATCTACAACCATGGTTAGACTGCGTGAACAGCAAATTAATAGAGGTGTGGCCAAACAAGAAAACTTCTCGGGAAGCCTAAGAAGATTAGTAAACCAACACAGAACGGGTGTCGTCAGTTGCTACTTGCTGCTGGATTTACTGAGGAAGGGATCCCAGCACTTATGGACTGAATGGTTCGATGTGCAATGAGGATGATCGGTCGGTTAACTAACTAACTAACTAACCAACTAACTAACTAACTAACTAACTAACTATATAACTAACTAACTAACTATATAACTAACTAACTAACTAACTAAATAACTAACTGACTGACTGACTAAACTGACTAACTAACCAACCAACCAACAAACTAGCTAACTAACTAACTAACTAACTAACTAAATAACTAAATAACTAAATAACTAACTAACTAACTAACTATATAACTATATAAATAACTAACCAACTATTATTCGTAAAGCGATATGACAATTAAACTTAGTCGCAGGGTATCAAGTTTTATGTGTCGATCTAGGCCCAGCACTTTTCATTGAACCTTCCAATAAAACCCACTGGCCTTTTTCGACGATTGTATATCAGTTACTTTCCATCCATGCTGTAGTTGATGTCTATTCCAATGCCGTTGTTCTCGAAGGCATTCTCAGCATAGCTGAAAACATGAGGCCGAACAGCGTTGGTGCCAGGATACATCCCTGCTTCACTCCATTGATGACAGGAAAGGATTCAGACAGTTCACCATTTTCCTGTACTCTTGCCTGCATTTTTTTTTTTTTTGCGTATCCTTTACAGGACATCGTTGTCAACACCAGCATATTTCAGCTGTATGTTGATTTCTTGGCAAGATTACGCTCAGTAGTGTGTCATTGCTTTCTGCGCGGCCGGCTCACATACCCCGTAAGTTACCGATGCGATTCGAACCACTGCTTATTCTCACCGTCATCACGTTACCTACGAGAGTATACGAGATTACGGAGAGAAGTCGCTAACCTCTAAGCCACGAAGCCGGTCTTGCCTGCATACCATCATGAAATAACCCCACTATGTGGACAAACTTTCGTGGAAAGCCACATTTCGCCATAATCTTCCACAGTCCTTCTCTGCTGTCTGTATCAAAATCCTTGGTAAGGTCACTGGAAGTGGAGTAAATTTCAGAGTTCTGAAACTGCACTATTTGGAAAAACTTTCGTGGACAGCCATATTTCGCCATAATCTTCCACAGTCCCTCGCTGCTGACTGTATCAAAAGCCTTGGTAAGATCAATGAAAATAGAGTACATTTCAGAGGTACACATGAAGGGATTGTTGACCGGTCTGGTCATTGGCCATTATATATATATATGATTGATTGATTTAGGAATCGACATCACAGCATTCGGGGCATTCCCATAAGTGCTCCGTCCCCATCCTCAGCAGCCAGCGAAGAGTTCCAACACTAATAGTACCAGTAGCAATCTGATTATAAGTCCATCTCGCCTTTCCTTTGAGCGTTGAGCGTCGGTCAGATCCCTTCGTCACTCCTCGTTGTCTCATTCTTGCCAGACCATGGTAATCCATTTGCTCCTCCGAGGTGTGCACGTGCTCCCACAAGGCCGCAACACGTCTGCCTTGTCATGTATCAATATTCCACCAAGTTCTGCAGAGCCAGCCAATCTGTCCGCCTGTTCATTTCCCAGCACACCGGCATGCCCCGGAGAAAAGATCCAGGCGATGCTTGTCACCCGTGACCTCCGAAGCGAAGCAAGCCACTCCGCACGAAGTCTGCCAGTCCTCACCCTCGTCAGCATGCTTTCTAAGTCAGTTACAATCACGATGTGTGTGTGTGTGTCGTATTCTCCATCCAGCGGAGAGCCGCAGCGACTGCCTCCACTTCCATTCTTAAGCTGGATGTTGTGGTATCATACGCCAGGCTCTCCTGCCCCAAACATCGACCATTAGCTTTGGCTATGAACCCCCAGCCACTTCTCTCACCTCTTGACACCGAACCATCTGTGTAGATAATCATATCACTCGAGTGAGCATTGTGCTGAATTAGTTGTTGTATTTCCACTTCCGTGGCCCCTTCTGGCCACTCCCTGCAATCCCGGCTTAATGTGATTATAACTCTGCACAAGTCTGACTGCTCCGCTGGCACTCTGACCCACTCCTCTCCACGTCTAATGTTCTCCAAGGGGCACACCTGTCTGATCGTATCCTCCGCCTGAGCCATCCATGATTTCCCTTTTATCAGTCGCTGGACCTTAACTGCGTCCAGCGCCTCATGCAGTGGGTTGGCTGTGTCTGCAGCTACTCTGAGGTATGCCTTCGCCTGCACCACCTTGAGCCTACCAGCAACAGTCGGCAGACCAAGGATGTAACGCATACACACCACTGGGGTGTCTCTAGTGCATCCCAGAATGACCCGCATAGCTTCTTTCTGTATGCGCTCTAACTTCACCAGCTGACTCACTGAGACAGTGAGCAGACCTAATCCATATTCTATTACTGAGAGGATCAAGTGCTGGTATAGTGTGAAAAGCATTCTCTGCTCTATGTCCATTGCAGCCATAGTTTTAAGTGCATTGAGTTCCTTTTGAGTTCTTGTCACGACCGTCTCCACATGGTCCTTGAAGGATAGGCTCCTGTCAAATGTGATCCCCAGATGCTTCAGTTTGTTCTCTCTGCTGACATTTCTACCATCTATCGCGAGGCTTGGGACATCAGCTCTTACAATCCTGTTGTCCAGAGAGCACCACAAAACAGCCGCCTTTTCCGGGTGGATGACAGCACTCATTTCTGTGCACCAGTCAATCACTTTATCTACTGTCGCCTGTAACTCCTGGGCTGTTTGCTCCCTATCTCTCCCCTGCCTATATGCAAGAATATCATCTGCAAATGTTAGTATTCTTCCAACCCCTGGTGCTTCTAGGTTTGCAATCTTGCTCGTATACACATTAAAGATCACCGGTGAGACTGCAGATCCCTGTGGCAGTCCCGGGGTTAACATATGTGGCTCTGAGGTCCATGCGCCCAGACGGAGAGCAACCCGACGAGAGTGCAGGACGGCTGCTATCCAGTTCACCAACCAGGGATTGACCCCCTTCTCCATCAGTACGGTCATCAAAATATCATATCGAACTCTTTTGTACGCATCCTCGAGATCAAGCGCTACCGCCATCGTTTCCTGTCTACTCTGGAACCCCTTATAAACATCAAAGGCAAAAGTGGCTGCATTAGACCAGGTATCCTTTCCTGGCCTGCAGCTCCCCAGGCCCCCCGGAAGAAGCCCCCCCCCCCCCCCCCCCTCTTTCCAAAAAATCCTGCAGCCTAACAGCGACCATCTTCTCCAAAACCCTCCCAAATGTACCTTGAAGGGCGATGATCCTAAAGCCGCTATATTGTTGTTGTTTGTCCATCAAGAATGATGATGACCATTTATTTCATCCAGTGGGGTTGAAAGTGTGGAGCCGTGGGTTCTAAGATGGCTGATAAGGCCTATTTTGGCTCGAAATGTTCTTTGACAATGTGGACAAAGAATGCTTGACGTTTCTGGAGGAGGATTTCCTGAAGTGGTTTTTCTGTCCTGCCTTTTCTTTACAGTTCTTGCAGTCCTGGTTGCCTCACACATGACTGCACCCTTGTGTAATGATGCACGCCATGAATTTCGGTCTCTGGCTGCAGTCTCCCAGGTGTCATAATGAATTCCAAAAGCATTCAGAGAGATTTTCAGAGTGTCTTTAAAGCGTTTCCTCTGGCCACCTTGGAAGCGTTTACCACAACGCAGTTCGCTGTAAAAAATATTCGTTTAGGGAGCCTGTGATCTGGCATGCGAGTCACGTGACCAGCCCAGTGAATATCTGATTCTTCATCAGTAGAGTGTGGATACTGGGCATAGACACTCTTTCTAGGACTTCAGTGTCTGGGATCTTGTCTTGCCATTTAATCTTCAGTAGCTTCCTTAGGCAGACTGTGTGCAAGTGGTTTAATTTCCTAGCGTGTCGCTGATAAACAGTCCAGGTTTCACAAGCATATAGCAGTGTGGATAATACAACTGCTTTGTAGACTTTTAGCTTTGTTTGCAGGCTTATTCCAGTTCTGTCTCATACATTCTTGTACAGTCTGCCAAAGGCCACACTGGCCTTGAAGATTCTTGCATTCACTTCGTCATCAATTGTGGCAGCTTGTGACACAGTGCTGCCAAGATAGGTGAATTTGTCCACAACACTTAGTCTATGACCATTCACTTTGATATTCGGCACAGTGTGATTATTCCCTGGAGCTGGTTGGTACACAACTACAGTCTTCTCCAAATTGATATTGAGCCCAAAGTTGGCACAGGCATGTGAGAAAGGTGTAACATTATGTTGCATGCCCGCCTCTGAGTTGGCGTATAGAGCGCAATCATCAGCAAACTGGAGCTCTCTGACGGTGTCGCTGTTAATTTTGGTTTTAGCTTTCAACCTTCTGAGATTGAATAACTTTCCATCCATCCGGTAGTTGATGTCTATTCCAATGTCGTCGTTCTCGAAGGCATTCATCAACATGGCTTCACTCCATTGGTGACAGGAAAGGGTTCAGACAGTTTACCATTTTCCTGTACTCTTGCCTTCATACCATCATGAAATAGCCTCACTATTTGGACAAACTTTCGTGGACAGCCATATTTTTCCATGATCTTCCATAGTCCTTCTCTGCTGACTATCAAAAGCCTTTGTAAGGTCAATGAAAGTGGAGAACATTTCGCAGTTCTGTTCCTGACATTTCTCTTGCAGCTGCCTTGCAGCGAAAATCATGTCAACAGTTCCACGTTCTTTTCTGAAGCCACATTGACTCTCAGGAAGAAGACCTTGATCGAGATGGGCCGTGAGGCGATTGAGAAGAATTCTGGCGAGTATCTTCCCTGCAATTGAAAGCAAGGAGATGCCTCTGTGGTTGTCACAGGATTGGCGGTTTCCTTTACGTTTGTAAAGGTGGACTATTGACGCGTCCTTGAAATCTTGTGGCATGGTCTCGTTCACCCATATGTTTGTAAAAACTTGGTGAAGCTGCTCTGTTAGGACCGGCCCACCTGCCTTGTATATCTCTGCTGGGATGGAGTCAGGACCAGGTGCCTTGCCACTGGAGAGTTGTTGGATGGCTTTGTTTACTTTCACTATGGTTGGAAGGTCATCAAATGTCTCATTGGTGGTAACTTGAGGAAAGCAGTTGATGGTTTCATCATCGAAGAAGGAAGTTGCATTTAAGATGTTGCTGAAATGCTCTGCCCAGCGTTGTAGGATTTCTTTCTTATCGGTGATCAATGTTCCCCCATCTGCACTGAGAAGGGGAGCTATGCTTGGTGATGTAGGACCATAGACCACTTTCAGTGAGTCGTAGAAGTTTTTCATATCATGTCTGTCAGCAAAGCCTTGAATTTCATCAACTTTGCTGCTTAGCCAGGAGTCCCGCATATGCCGGAGTTTATGCTGCACTACTCTCTGAATGGTCTTGAAGGCATCTTTTTTTTATGTTGACATCGGGTCATTCAAATGTGCCTTGAGGAGAAGATGTTTCTCGGCCAGCAATTGGTTGATGTCTTCGGAATTTTCATCAAACCATTCTTTATGCTTTCGGGTGGCTGGACCCAGGATTTCCATAGCAAACAAACTAGACAAACGTATCCCGCACTAGGAATGCCGAGACGTAATCTGGCATAACATCAAAATATAAGCTCGACCAAAACATCGTTTAGAGTTGCAGAAAACGATCCAGCAAAGAAGCATCAACGGAACATCAATAAAAAGGACTCACTCGAAGGCTGGCAATCTAATTGATGCGGCTAAGTTTATTAGCCCACATTCTTGAGCAGTGATCAGACAGACAATTTATGAATCTCAATAAGTTTCGATCGGGTCTGTAAATGCCAGACGGGACGATCGTAAGAAAACCTCAATTATAAATATTCAACTGTTGACCAGCCTAGCTGCTGAGAACTATCAAAATTCGTATGGCCATCCTTCTGTCTATCCAAGGTTACCGAATTGTCTTTCTGGTGTGGCGTTCTCAAGCTCATTCCTAGATTCCGTATCTGTCCCAAAATCTTTTTCCTGATATGTACAATGCCCTGCTATTCAGGTTCTCCATTCTAATATATATTAGCAATGAATAAAGTCGTCCTGCCAGCAAATATCTTGATAAATCAGAGACGACGTAAACGTGCTGCTTCTCTAGTCAAGCTCTATGATCCGAATGTTCGTTGTTATTGCCACACATTCTGACATGATCTCCGTTCTACGTCAGGTGCCTAGTTTTATGTACATTTTGGTTCGGGAGTTTTGCTCCCTCTTACTTTTGCGTCATGTGCTCTGCTACGACTTGGCAGCATGCCCCCTCCCCCTTGAAATGGTTCAACCATTTTAGCCTGTAGTCAGTTTAACCAGACTGACAAGGAGTAGTTCAGAGTCCATGAGTCATAAATATATAATCTATTGCTATTATCGCTAACATGATGTACTGGTCTCCTATCAATCACACACAAAATCTCATTTTTAAAATTTATTATATAGCGGCCACGCCCTCCTATCTACACCCAACGGTAGACGTCGTGTAGCACCAGCTTATGGGGAAGCTGAGCTAAGTAAACTATAAACATAGTCTAATCCCTCAAATGTCAAAACTGGCATGCATCCCTGTCGCGGAAAAAACTTGATAGTTTCGATCGATGACAAAAAGACCCGACATTCGTCTACAATAACAGGCAATCCTTTGATGAGTAGGGGACTGAGGAACAAAATACGTCGCGAAAACTGTCTGCATACGGTCGGCATTTCTGTATGATGTGGGTTGTTCGAGAAACGTACAATGGCGCCATCCGTCTGCAAGGCGGTAGACAGCCTTTGAAGTTGTAGACGGAATGTCTGGACAGACGTCGGAGAGTTCTTGTGATGTAGGGGACATGATTCCCCAGATCCCAGATTAGCGGGACTCTCGGAAGTGCCGGGACAAGTCCCAGATGAAAGCAAACTAGACGGCGGATTGATTCCAGTCAGTCTAAAACAGGCGGAGAAAACCAGACTCTGGACTGATTAGCGTCTAGACTTTTTGATGACGTCACTCAAGCCCTGATTTAAAACCAGTTGCTGTAAACAGGTTTGAGTTAGTCGACCAAAGGTCCTGAAGTGTTAAAGATCGGCGCAGTATTCCGAGTTGTGTTAATTGAAAGAGACTATAGTGTCATTTATCGGCGGACATAGATCCAGTCTGTGATTGCATAGTCTCAATCATCAACCGGAATAGGCATATGGTATTCTATTAATCATGTCTAACTTAGAGTATGATTAGGAATAGAGTACAGTACTGTGCGGTGATAGAATGTTCTATAAGTGCGGTGCTAGAAAGTATTATAGGAACGTCGACACTAGTAACCTATTGTCTAGCTTTAACTAGCTTGTGTAATAAATCATTTAACTCAGGGAGTTAAGGACAATGTAGTGGGATAATAATTAGAGAGATTGAGGATGGTTGGGAGGGATGAAGGGAGTGTGAAATGGTAGGATCTTCCAGTAGGGCATCTGTGGGGTTTCTACCCGTTTCCTTTAATCTTTCCTTGTGTTTCCATGTCTCAGACCAATGTGATGAGCTATTTGGCCGTATAACAGAGTTCGGTTCTCTGTTATAGATCTGAGTGCTGCTATCGACCTACACTCACCTAATTAAGGTCAGAATTGAGTTGCTCTCACCAGGGGATTCTCTACTCTACAGGTTCAACTTACAGGTCTACTTGTTGATGGTGATACGATCTATTACCAAGAAGTTAGTATCAAAGTTATCGAAAGTGATGGCTCACGGATTGAAGACAGAGGTTACTGAGAGGCTTGTACACTGGGCTCATGGCCTAGTTGGTCTGCAGAAACCTCACTTCTGCTGAGCAGGACTTGATGAACATATGTGTGATTTTTCCTTGAGTGATATGCTACATCACTGTAGAATCAGAACACTATACGTAACACATATACCAATATATATAACTACCTGGAACATTAATAGGTTGTTTTTTTAATGTGGGAAAAATCGTATAACCAGTGACTTATGAACAGTTATATTTTCCCATGTGACATTTAAGTTATTGGAAAGATTCTCTAATCAACAAACATTATTGAACAGTGTAAATTCACAGTGTTTGCTAGAGTGAAGACCAATATTGAACAGTGTCTATCATTGATGACCAGCGTCCTGATTGTTCGAGAGTGATCGGAGAAAGTCGTCACGTGGCCGGAGAAACATCTTCTTGGTGAGGTTTTCTGTCCGGAATACTTGGTGCTGTTGTGTGATGCACAGTGATGTATCTAACTTTGCTCCTGATTCACGGGTCTGATTCTACATACACATTAGCATATTCGACACACATTCTACACATTACACACACACACACATACTTCTCACACACATACTTTTTGCTTTAATAAATTATTTGTTGTATTTACTTGTTAAAGCTAGAGTTGTTGAGTATGTTGTGTTGGGGAAGAATGAGAGGGGGCATGATCCAGGGGTGAGTGAGAGTAAGAAAGAGGTGTCTACAGACTGAAGGAGTTTTGTGGACGGATTCTGGTGGTTTCTCTAGGACAATAATACTGGGTTAATAAAATTGTGGGTGTTGATTCCCCTCACTCCAGGGACGACACTAAAGTAATAACGGATTACTACGACAATCCCAGCTAAATTTACAAAACCCGATTGAGTGGACGTATGTGATTGAATGGAACCCATCCCTCTGTATTAGTTTTGGTATATAATATATAAGTATATAACTATTTCTTTTTTCTCTGCTATGTCTTCTTCGGCTATGTTGTGGCACTTGTTCCTGTCCCATTTGTTCAGTGAGGTTTTGTGCCTTTTTAGCTGACGAATTATATTAATCTATGTGAGCTTCATTTTGCTTTTACATGGGTATGACGACAAATTGTACTGGCGAATCATATCATATAGACAACTTATATCATAGACAATGCAATATATAATCCATATATATGGGACAATAGGAATGGCCTAGTTGTTTATTTTTACGGTGCTTCATTATGTTATTATTGGGTCTGTTTAGTTTGCAATACTTGTATGAGGTTTGCAACTGATGTACCAGGAATTGCACCAATTATTCTGAATTAAAACAAGCAAATACTTCAACAAATTAACTAATTATATCTAATTAATTTAACCTGAAATAGAAAAACATATAATAAATAATTTATACCTTTAGTTCAGACATTCGATTCATCCTTTGTATATGTCTGTACTCTTATTCGTATTTGTAAGACTGCCGTGTTCGTTTATGTATCGCTTGCTTATATCTCGTAATAAAATATCAACCAATACTCTTGTTGACATTTGTGGTATGACTTTTCTGAAAGTTTGTTCTCATATTCACATGTTTACTTTGTTGACGAGCGCAATGGAATATATTTGTATAATGTATACCATATATGCTGTAATGATGAAAGTTTGGTATATTTGAAGCACAGATAAATCAAGTAAGCAAAGACAAAATTAATTAGTTGTCTGTAATGTTCTTTGCTTTCATTTAACCAGTTTGTAGCATATTTACTTGTTTATGCACAGCTTTATGTGACATAATTCTTGATTTGTGTGCTAATATGTGTGACATATTTCTTGCCCTGTGCATAAATGTTTGTAATCGCGCAAGTTAAACATTTCTTTGTTTGTGAGTATATTTCTGCAACGGCGTAATCAACATATGTGAGTGGTGTTTGAATAAGTATCCACATATGAAAAGTAAATATGGTTATGATGTTCCGTTGCCGTTGTTCATGTTGTTTGTTATCAATGTCTGTAACTTTTGTTTTATCTTTGTGTGCCATACAGTGTTTCTTACAGGTTAATGTATTATCTTCTTCTTGCCTCTCGTGAACTTGGGTTCTGGCGAGTGCTCTGGCAAATTTGTGTTCGATCCTTTCTTTATGGGTACATTTTGACAAATTTGGATTGTTGCCGATTATTAACCCAACACACGGGTTTGGTAATACCGCTGCGCATATTTTACCTTCATAATATAGACATTTTATCATGACGCGTGCGGTCTTATATGTTTCTAGGGTACCTTCAAATGTTCTGCTGGTAACACTGTTACCTGTGTAGTCTCTTTTATTTATTAGTTTGTGATCGATACCCGCAAGTGAAGCACCCGTGTTCCTAATGCACGTTGTTGGCAACCCATTTACCCATGCTTGGTGGATTTTAAGAGTTCCTTTCGTGGTGTACACAGCGTTAGCTTCATGTATTTGTCTATAGTGTCTGTGTGTGAGATTATCGTCATTAGTATATTCCCTACTTGGACTGTCGTTGTGACATGTATCTACCATAGCGGAATGTGCATCTTCTGTATCTTCTGAGTCACTACTGGTAAACATGTATGCAGCACTTGCTTCTTTCCACATCTTCTTCATTGTACATGAACTTGAGGTGTGACCATATGCTAAACACGTGTAACATTTGATACTCTTTTTGTACGAATCATACTTACTCATCCTCTTCGAAGTGAGGTTTTGCAAATACGATTGATAAGATGGATGTTTGTCACACATCTCAAGATGACCATGTAAAAGTTTGCAATGTGGACATTGTGTTACACGACATTTTCTCGGCCTGTCTGATTCTCTATGTGTATTATGATATGGCCCTCTGTTTCTATGTTGTGAGAATATGTTACCTCTACCGTGGTCTCTTTGATTCTGTACACTTGCACTTGCACCTATTACAAGCTCTGGTTGAGCACCGTCAGCAAATATCTCGCGGTGTGCATTAAAATATTTATCACCCCGTGATTCCATCTCAGGCACTGATTTACATTTGTTTTCTATGAGAAACGTGGACATGGAATCAGGGACCGTTGATAGCAATTTATCTGTTAGCATGAGATCACGTAACTTCACTTACTGCCAAAACAAAAGTCCTTGTCTATCAAGCCTGCGTCCTTAGTACTTCTCTGTATGGCAGTGAAGCCTGGACAACTTACTCACACCAAGAAAACGTTTAAACAGCTATCATATGCGGTGTCTGCGAAGAATACTTGATATTAAGTGGCAAGACAAAATCACAAACACTGAAGTATTGGAAAGATAAGGCAGTGTGACGGTATATTCCATGCTCAGTATTAGTAGACTTAGATGGATAGGACACGTTAGGAGGATGGATGATGGCAGAATACCAAAGAACATTTGTTTTTGGTGAATTACTTACGGGTGGGTAGGAGATATCAGGGTCAGCCTCTACTACGATACAAAGATGTGTGTAAGCGGGACATGATTGATACAGGCATTGATAATGCACATTGGGAGCATGTCGCCGCTGAACGTGTTGCATGGAGGGAATATATCAGAAATGGAATAAAGACAAAGGAGAAATTTATTGCAGATAAGTCACACACCAAGAGTATGAGACGTAAGATGGTACATGCTGGTTAAAATGACCATGTGTCCACATGCATCTACTGTGGACGAACGTTTACAGCGCTAATTGGCCTCATCAGTCACATTTGCCACCGCCATTGGTTGTAGTTATTAAGCCTTTTTAAAGCACAATGTAACAAACTATCGTCTGTCAAGACGCAAAGTGCTAATGGTATATATATATATATATATATATATATATATATATATATATATATATATATATATATATATATATATATATATATATATATATATTAGCAGACGCGGCCCGGCTTCGCCCAGTCCCTGGTGGGGAGCATCTCATTTAATTAATATGAGTAGTCATATAAGCTTCCGTTCCCGTTCCTGTCTGTCTGTCTGTCTGTCTGTCTGTCTGTCTGTTTGTCTGTCTATCTGTCTGTCTGTCTGACCCTGCCCGGTATCACCTGGCTCCTGGTGTGGAGCATCTCATTTAATTCATATAAGTAGTCATATAAGCTTCCGTTCCCGTTCCTGACTGTCTGTCTGTCTGTCTGTCTGTCTGTCTGTCTGTCTGTCTGTCTGTCTGTCTGTTTGTCTGTCTATCTGTCTGTCTGTCTGACCCTGCCCGGTAACACCTGGCTCCTGGTGTGGAGCATCTCATTTAATTCATATAAGTAGTCATATAAGCTCCCGTTCCCGTTCCCGACTATCTGTCTGTCTAACTGTCTGTCCCTCCCTCTCTGTCTGTCTGTCTGTCTAATCATTTATTGGTTGCGGTTACAACAACCTTAGATAAACGAAGACCAACTTACAAAAAGCATTATAAAGAGCACTTGAAAGATCTTTACATATTCCCCCAACAATTAACTTGGGTAAATGGAGCGGCGGCAGCAGCAGCAGAAGAATAAGAAAAAGGAGGAGTAGGAGGAAGGAGGGGGAAGAGGGTGGAGGAGGGAGGAGGAGGGAGGAAGAGATAGGCGGAGAGAGGAGGAGGAGGGAGGAGGAGGAGGAGTGGGGAGAATAGGAGGGAGGAGGAGGGATTAGGAGGAGGAGGGGGAAAGAGGAGAAGGAGGAAGAGGGAGGAGGGGGGAGGAGGAGGAAGAGGGAGGAGGAGGAAGGAGGAGGAAGGAGGAGGAGGGGAGGAGGAGGGAGGAGGAAGAGGGAGGAGGAAGAGGGAGAAGGAGGGAGACGGAGGAGGAGGAGGGAGAAGGAGGGAGGAGGAGGGAGAAGGACGGAGAAGGAGGGAGGAGGAGAACGCAGGAGGAGGAGGGGGAGGAGGAGGAGGAAGGAGGAGGAGAGAGGAGGAGTAGGGAGGAGGTGGAGGGAGAAGGAGGAGGAAGGAAGAGGTAGAAGGAGGAGGGAGAATGAGGAGGGAGAAGGAGGAGGGAGGAGGTAGGAGGGGGAGAAGGAGGAGGAGGAAGAATGACGAGGAGGGAGGAGGAGGAAGAGGGAGGAGGAGGATGTGGAGGAAGGAGGAGGAGGGAGGAGGTAGAGGGAGGAGGAGGAGGTAGGAAAAGGGAGGAGATAGGAGGTAGGAGGAAGAGGGAGGAGGAAGAGAGGTGGAGAGAGGATGAGGAGGGAGGAGGAGGGAGGAGGAGGAGTAGGGAGGAATAGGAGGGAGGAGGAGGGATTAGGAGGAGGGATTAGGAGGAGGGGGGAAGAGGAGAAGGAGGAGGAGGGAGGAGGAGGGAGGAGGAGGAAGAGGGAGGAGGAGGAAGGAGGAGAAGGGAGGAGGAGGAGAGAGGAGGAGGAGGAGGAGAGAGGAGGAGGTATTAGGAGGAGGGAGAAGGAGGATGGAGGAGGGAGAGGGAGGAGGGGGAGGAGGAAGAGGGAGGAGAAAGAGGGAGAAGGAGGTGGAGGGAGGAGGAGGGAGGAGGAGAACGCAGGAGGAGGAGGAGGGGGAGGGAGAGGGAGAAGGAGGGAGGAGGAAAAGGGAGGAGGAGTGAGGAGGAGGAGGGAGGAGGAGGAGGGATGAAGAGGTAGAAGGAGGAGGGAGGAGAAGGAGGGGGAGGAAGAGGAGGAATGATGAGGAGGGAGGAGGAGGAAGAGGGAGGTGGAGGGAGGAGGAGGGAGGAGATAGAGGGAGGAAGGAGGAAAAGGGAGGAGGAGAGAGGAGGAGGAGGGAGGAGGTATGAGGAGGAAAAGGAAGGAGGAGGGAGGAGGAGGAAGAGGGAGGAGGAGTAGGAAGAGGGAGGAGGAGGATGGAGGAGGAGGAAGAGGAGGGAGAGGGGGAGGGGAAGAGGAAAATTGTAGGATTAGGAGAAGGGGAGAGGAGGAGGATGAAGGATGTGGAGGAAGGAGGAGGAGGGAGGAGGAGGGATTAGGTAGGGGGAGGAGAAGGAGGGAGGAAACGGGAGGAGGAGAGAGGAGGAGGAAGGAGGAGGAGGAAGGTGGAGGCAGGGGGAGGAGGAGGAGGCAGAGGGAGGAAGAGGATGGAGGAGGAAGAGGAGGGAGAGGGAGGAGGGGAGGGGAAGAGGAAGACGGTAGGAATTGGAGGAGGGGAGAGGAGGAGGAGGGAGAAGGAGGGAGGAGGAGGAGGAGAAGGGAGGAGGAGAGAGAATGAGGAGGGGAGGAAGGAAAGGAAGGTGGAAGAGGAGGAGGAGGGAGGAGGAGGAGGGTGGAGGAAGGAGGTAGAGGGAGGAGGAGGAGGTAGAGGGAGGAGGAGGAAGGAAAGGGAGGAGGAAGATGAGAAGGGAGGAGGAGGAGGGTGGAGGGAGGAGGAGGAGGTAGTGGGAGGAGGAGGAGGGAGTAGGATGGAGGAGGAAGAGGGAGAAGGAGGGAGAAGGAGGAGGAGGAGGGAGGATGATGAGGGAGAAGGAGGCAGGAGGAGGAGGAGGGAGAGGGAGGAGGAGGGAGGAGGTGGAGGGAGGAGGTGGAGGGAGAAGGAGGAAGGAGTAGGAGGGAGGAGGAAGGAGGAGGAAGGGAGAGTAAGAGGGAGAAGGAGGAGGGAGAGGGAGGAGGGAGGAGGAGGTAGAGGGAGGAGGTAGAAGGAGGAGGGAGGAGGAGAAGAGAGGAGGAGGGAGTTCGCCATTCCGAATTCATACTCGTCTAGGTTCTGTGATTTCGGTCCTTCCATTGATTGTTCTTCCCTTCTACAAGACTGTAGATAACTTCCTTACACATAAAAAGATGAATTGTTATTGATATTGCCGTGGCATGGAGGAATATCAGCAGCAGAGTTGATCCAGAAAATCAAAGACCGAGATCTATGGAGAGCCATGAACGCCTACGCCAGCCGGCACGGCACTTGATGATGATGATGATTGCCGTGTGACGATTCTGTGTAGTCACGTCATTTTCTTCGCTTTTCCTAGCGTTGTGGTTCGGGGATTCTGTCATCATCATCATCATATATTTACGTACGTATTTAGGGAGGGAGAGGAGGGAGGAGGAGGAAGAAGAAAAAAAATTATGAGAGTTGGCAGCGCTGGAATGAGAGGAAGACGTGTAGAAAATTTCATCTCAATCGGATGGACCGTTCGTGAACGTATAAAGGGCATACATACATACATATATACATACACTCTGTTTTATATATATATATATATATATATATATATATATATATATATATATATATATATATATATATATATATATATATATATATATATATATATATATATATATATATATATATATATATATATATATCACTGTACCACGATGAAGAAGTTTCACGACAAGGCTAAATCGGGAATGTTGACATTAATGCTGAACTTCCTGGCCCAATGGCCCAGCTCGTCATTGAATGTGAACTGATGCAGAAGAAGAAGTTTTACCCAGTGCAAGTTCGGGGATTGACTTTCCATCATCAGAGAGTATTAGATTGACTTTTTTTAAAACATAGATTGCTTCTCCATTTTTGGGGATAGGGATGTGTTTTTTTAATTGGTTTGACATATGTGGAAGGAGATAAATGTTTTGAGAACTTACTCATTCACTCTATTCATTAGAAGAACTTAGATTTTCATAATCTGATATTTGTTATGATTATTTCATGTTATTTGCAGCATGCATATGGTACGTTGTTTTTTCTTTATCAAAAGATCACAGATCTTTTCCCACAACCCAATTCTTCTCAATATAGTATGTAAATTAGAACAAAGCGATGGATTTAATTTATTGGTGGTGTTTGTTCAACAGTGGCTGTTCACATTTGTTATATAATACAGTTGTTATAAGACCTGTTTATAAAACTGTTGGAGATCACAAAGTGAGGCTGGATACCTACACATAGTTAACTTTTCCTATTTGAGTGAGCAGCTTCCTCAGTTGTCTGTGGTAAGTTTCCAGGATCTCTACACCTTCTATAGGAACCTATATTCATATAATTAGTGTAGGATTTGAACACTTTATGTCTTGTTCCTCACATGGGGGTTCGGAGTTATTTCAGAGTTTCCTTAAGAAGGCTGATTGTGAATGTAAACCTATCCCATCTAGGATACCCCTAGCAAACCTAGTCATATCACCATTACTAATTATCTTTTTAACCTCACACATGTATATGAATAGGTCAAACACTCCTGTGCTTGAATATTCTTGAATGTCTCCAAATTATCACATACTACACAGAGAAAACAGTGTTCACAAAGACAAAGTAAATGCTAAAGCCTGTCACAATAAATAACAAAGAAAATCCATAAACTTGAAGTTTGAAAGAGTACACAGAAACAGAAAACTGAAGCAGGCCCTTAGAACAGAAGACAATTGATAAAACATCTATTGGTATTACCAGAGTTTATAGCTAGGAATCCCACCACTAGACTCTTTACTGAAGTCGGGCGAAATTAGACTGTAATGTCTCACAAGAAGGCTCCCCGTGTATGCTATGACATGCTTGCGTCTGAATTTTGATGTTCCGTTCAGTTCCGTTTAAAATTTAAAAAAAAAACTTTCCATTTCGTTCAACCAGCTTTAGCAGTTTTGGTTGTAATTGTGGTGGTTCATAATATGGTTTAAATTGTCCCGGTCCTTTCCGAATTAGACGACTTCCACTATTCCATGCCTGGCAGGCTAGTTGTACAGCTTAGACGTTTCAGATAGCATTTGAAGGAGCATCCTTCATTGACCTTGACCTCGATGGATTGAGGTCACTCCTTCTCGGTCCTGTAGTTTGGTGAATAAGGGGCGATAACTAGGTCATATCTAAGGGAGATAATTCTAAGAAACTATGTTTCTAATGGCAGATAACTATTGAGTGGGTGTATAATATTTTAATTAATTATACAAATAAAATACATAAAAATAATTATTGACCAGGTGCGGAGTAGGGGCCCGGGGTGGGGAGCAGTTGCGTGGGTTGGGATAGGCGGTTCGGGTTTAAACACTATCATCATACAGGTTACAAATGAAAACCTTAAAAATGTAAAAAAAATGGCCGGTATTACCGGTCGTAGTGGATATGGTTTGGTGAAAATAGTTTTAAGGGGTGGGTAGTGGTTACTAGTGAGCCGTAGAGGGTCGTAGTGGCTTGTTCACTATCATCATATGGGTTACAAATGAAAGCCTTAAAATGTAAAGATGGTCGATATTTTTGGTTGTAGTGGGTACAGCATAGTGCCATTCGTTGTCAAGGGATGGATAGCGGTTATTAGTGATCTCTAGAAGGATGTAATGGCCTATACACTATCATCAATCAAGCTACAAATGAAAACCTCAAAAGGTAAAGATGACCGGTATAACTGGTTGTAGTGGATATGACTTAGTGAAATTCAGTGTTAAGGGGTGGGTAATGGTTATTAGTGATCTGTAGAGAGATGCAATGGCCTATACGCTATCATTATATGGGTTAAAAATGAAAACCTTAAAGTAAAGATTACCGGTAGTATCGGTTGTAGTGGTTTAGTGACATTCATGATTATGGGGTAGATCGCGGTTAGTAGTGACATTTAGAGTGTCGTAGTGGTTTAAACACTATCATCATACGGGTACAAATGAAAACCTTCATAAGTAAATAATGCCGGTATTATTGGTTGTAGTTAGTATGGCTTAGTGAAATTCAGTGTTAAGGGGTGGGTAATGGTTATTAGTGATCTGTAGAGGGCTGTAATGGCCTATATACTATCATCATAAGGTTACAAATGAATACCTTAAAAGGTACATATTGCCGGTATTATTGGTTGTAATGGGTATGGCTTAGTGAAATTCGTTGTTAAGGGGTGGGTAGCGGTTATTAGTGATCTGTAGATGGATGTAATGTCCTATACACTAGCATCATAGTAAAGAAGGCCTTATTAGCTGAAGTGGGTATGGCTTAGTGAAATTAGTTGTTAAGGGGTGGGTGAGCGGTTGAGTATCTAGATAAGTGCTCGAGCACTAACATCATACGTTTTCAGAGGGTTAAATGAAAACCTTAAATCTCTCTCTCTTTGTATACCCGTTAGGGTGGTCCATCAAGTGTAATTATACTTTCATTACCTGTGTGTCTATAGTGTCTTTGCATCGTTCCCCAGAAACCCACCTCAAAGACCAGTATATGTTCTCAGGCTGTCTACACATTGCCACGTATCACACCCAGACAAATGTACAGATTCTATGTAACACTTCAACATTCAAATAAGCAAATATGTTAGACAAATTATTTAAAATGTTGGTCAAATACAGAAAACTCTCGTCCAAACTTATAAAAAGTAAGAACATTTGTTAGCCAAGTGTGAGAAACATCGGTCATGTAAAGAAATAGCTCGTCCATACTCATGAAAAGTAGGAAAATATGCTAGCCAAATGGGAAATATATCTACCAACTAGGACAATTTCTTAGCCAAATGTGAAAAAAAATATTGACAACGTAAAGAAACATCGCACCCAAACTTATAAAAAGTAGGACAACTTTTTTTTTTTTTTTTTAGCCAAATGGGAAACATATTGTCCAAAAATAGGAAATGTCTCGTCCAAACTTATGAAAAGTAGGAAAATTTGTTAGCCAAATGAGAAATATATCGACCAAGTAGGAAAATGTGTAAACCAAATGTGAAAAAAATTGGTCAAGTAAAGAAATATTGCATCCAAACTTATGAAAGTTAGAAAATTTTGTAAACCAAATGGGGAAAAGGTCGACCAAATACAGAAATATCGCAACCAAACTTATAAAAAGTAGGACAATGTGTTTCCCAAATGGGAAAAATATCGGTCATGTAAAGAAATATCTCGTCCAAACTTATGAAAAGTAGGAAAATGTGCTAACCAAATGGGGAAAATGTTGACCAAAATAGGAAATAGCTAGCCTAAACTTGTAAAAAGTAGGACAATTTGTTAGCCAAAGGTGAAAAAGATCGGTAGTGTAAAGAAATATCTCGTCCAAACTTATAAAAAGTTGAAAAATTGTGTTTGGTGAAAAATAGTGGCCAAGTAAAGAATTATCATGTCCCAAGTTATAAAAAGAAAGAAAATTTGTTAACCAAATGGAAAATATACTGGCCAAGTGTAACTATTTAACCAAACTTGTAAATATATAGTCGAAACTTATAAGATTTATCATTGACATATTGCAGAGATGTGATCACCGATGCTACTCGGAGAAGACGTATCTGTACGTAACAGCTATCGGGTCATACAGCGACGAAAGGCTAGTGCATGTTAACAGATGTATAATATTACACACGAACACAACAAACAGTCCTGACTAAACATTAGGCAATGTATGTAACATGACATTCACGTGTCCGCTGGCATAACCAGTGACGTTACCACGCAGCAAATTAGACAATTACACTTTCATTACCTCTCTATGTGTCCATACGGGTCTTTACATAGGGAAAAGATTGGCCAAGTAACGAAATATAGCGCCAAACTTATTAAAAGTAGGAAACTTTGTTAACCAAGTGAGAAAAAGTATCGGCCAAAGAGAGAAATATCTCACCCAAACTTATAAGAAGTAGGAAAATCTGTTAACCAAATGGGAAAAATGTCGGTCAAATACAGAAATATCTCGGCCAAACTTAAGAAAGGTAGGAACATTTGATAGCCAAATGGGAAAAGGATTGACCAAATACAGAAATATCTCGGCCAAACTTATAAAAAGTAGGACACATTTTAACCAAACGGGAAAAAATATTGGTCAAGTAAAGAAATATCACAGCCAAACTTAATTTTTTAAAAAGTAGGAAAATGTGTTAAACAAACGGGAAAATATTGACAATGTAAAGAAATATCTCAGCCAAACTTATAAAAAGTAGGAAAATGTGCAAGCCAAATGGGAAATATATCGACCAAAGTAGGAAAATGTGTTAGCCAAATGTGAAAAATATTGGACAAGTAAAGAAATATCACATCCAAACTTATGAAAGGTAGTAAAAGTTGTAAACCAATTGCGAAAAATATTGGTCAAACTTGCAAATAGCTCGTTCAAACTTATGAAAATTAGGAAACTTTGTCAACCAAATGTGAAAAAGTTCGGCCAAGTAACGAAATATCTCTTCCAAACTTATAAAAAGTAGGAAACATGGTTAGCCAAACGGGAAAAACTAGCGGCCAAAGAGAAATATTTCAAGTAAACTTAAAAATGTAGGAACATTTGTCAGAAAAATGGGGAAAAGTTCGACCAAACACAAAAATATCGCAAACAAACTTATAAAAAGAAGGGGGGGGGGAAATAACCAAGTAACGAAATATCACACGTTCATATTTATAAAAAGTAGGAAAATCTGTTAACCAAAGGGGATAAGAAGCTTGGAAAAGTAAGACAATTTGTTAACCAAAATAATAAAAATATTGACCAAGTAACCAAATATCTCCGCCAAACTTATGAAAAGTATTAAATTGAATAACGAAGACACAAACAATAGATTGCACGATTTATTGCCTGGCATATTTCGCTGCAACTCGTCAGGTACATACTGCAGAAATCACACAACTTACGTGAATTAATTAGATAAATCATTCAAAATGAAATATACACATGTTCGCACAGTAATGTCGATTGATTACCACGGTAATTTTAAACTGACTGACATGTCTTTCTGCTTGCACAAGGACGGCTTACGAAGGTTGATTATTATAGCTTCAGCAAACTTTAACAATCGACTACTTTGCATGTTGAACAACGCCCGGAAGGCACTGTTTCTTTCAACCACGTGACCGCTCTCTAGCACATGTCATTACTATATTTCAGTTTGAAGAATTTATCTAATTAATTCACGTAAGTTGTGTGATTTCTGCAGTATGTACCTGACGAGATGCAGCGAAATATGCCAGGCAATACATCGTGCAATCTATTGTTTGTGTCTTCGTTATTCAAATTCATCACGGGAAAACATTGTTTTGAAAAGTATGAAAATTTGTTAAGCAAGTATGAAAGAAGTATCAACCAAAGAGAGAAATATCTGGTCCACACTTATAAAAAGTAGGAAAATTGTTAACCAAATGGGAAAGATACTGACCAAGTAGAAAGATTTGTTAACCAAATGTGAAAAATATGGTACACGTAACGAAATATTTATCGTCGACACTTATGAAAACTAGGAAAATTTGTTAGCCAAATAGGAAAAAATCTTGGACAAGTAAGAAAATTTGTTAGCCAAATGGGGAAAATATTGACCAAGTAACGAAATACAGCGTCAAAACTTATGAAAAGTTGGAAACTTTGTTATCTAAAGGTGAAAATATATCGACCAAAGAGAGAAATATTTCAACTAAACTTATAAACAGTTGAAACATTTGTCACCTAAATGGGAAAAGGTCTGCCAAACACAGAAATATCTCAACCAAACTTATAAAAAGAACGGAACACATTGACCGAGTAACGAAATATCTCCCCAAAACGTATGAAAAGTAGAAACAATTGTTAACCAAATGACAAAAATCTTGGCCAAGTAAGATAATGTGTTAGCCAAAGGGGAAAAGTAACGAAATAAATCATCTAAACGTATGAAAAGTAAGAAACTTTGTCAACCAAATGTGAAAAGGTTGGCAGAATTTCAACCAAACTTATAATTATTGCAACCAAACTTACGAAAAGTAGTAAAACCTACTTAATTAGAGGTATCTAATCGAATAAGTCACTATCGTTGAATGACAAACAACAATAAAATTATTCAAAAATTAACAATTAAATTTCCCCTTTATTGTTTCCAAATTGAATGCTTCATGTAGAAATTTTATTGTTAATTTATTGTACAATTTTATTGTTGAAAATTTTATTTTTTAATTCAACGATATTTTCTGAATTACAGCTGTTGTTTGCTTAGGGGACAAACGATTATCTCTAGTAGGTTGGAAATTTGCCCAGTCAACAGAAAACTGTGTGGTGTGATCAAAGAGAATGTTAGTGTTAAGTGGTATGAAACGTTGAAAGTCGGTTAGAAGATAAGGTAGATGGTATTCAATGGGTCAATAAGGCAGACATGGATTCAAGAGAAAGTCGACTCCATAACAGACACTGATGGTTGGTTGGAGACTTGACGCTATTGCGGATGAGAAATGACAACGTGAGATATTTTTTTTTTTCATTTGATCAACAAATTTTCCTACTTGTTCATGAGTTAGAAAGCAAAAGTTCTTTATTTAGCCTTTTTTTTTTTTTTTTTTTAATTTGGTTAACCATTTTCTTACTTTTCCAAAGTTTAGACGAGCTTTTTTAAAAGTTTGGTCGAGATATTTCTGTATTTGGATAACGTCTTTTCCTATTTGGTCAACAAATCTTCCTACATTTCACAAGTTTCTTTGCGATATTTTTAAGTTTGGCTGAAATTTGGCCACAATTTTTCACATTTGGTTAACAAATGTTCATGCTTTTCATAAGTTTGGTTGAGATATTTATAAGTTCAGTTGAAATTTGGCCAAACTTTACATATTTGGTTAACAAATTTTCCTAATTTTATAAGTTTGGTTGAAATGTGGCCACACGCTTTGATTAACAAAGTTTCCTACTTTTCATATGTTTGGCTGAGATATTTATAATTTTGGTTGAAATTTGGCCAATATTTTCACATTCGGTTAACAAATTTTCCTACTTTTTATAAGCTTGTTTGAAATATTTCTTCACCTGACCAAAAGTTTTCACATTTGGTTAACAAAGTGTTTGCTAATTTTCCTAAGTTTAGTTGCAATATTTATAAGGTTGGTTGAAATTCTGCCAACCTTTTCACATTTGGTTGACAAAGTTTCTTACTTTTCATAAGTTTAGATTATGTATTTCGTTACATGGACAATATTTTAACCCTTTGGCTAACAAAATTGTCATTTGGTTAACAATTGTTTCTGATTTTCATAAGTTTTGACGAGATATTTCGTTACATGGTCAATCTGTTCCCTTCTTTTTATACGTTTGGTTGAGATATTTATGTGTTTGGCCGACCTTTTTCCCATTTAAGTGACACATTTTCCTACTTTTTTATAAGTTTAGTTGAAATATTTCTCTCTTTGGTCGATATATTTTCACCTTTGGTTAACAAAGTTTCCGACTTTTCATAAATTTGGCAGGTGTATTTCGTTACTTGGTCAATATTTTGCCCATTTGGCTATCCAATATTCTTACTTGGCCAAGATTTTTCCCATTTTGGTTAACAAATGTTTCCACTTTTTTATAAGTTTGGATGAGCTATTTCATATTTTGATCAACATTTTCCCATTTGGTTACCAAAGTTTCCTACTTTTTTTAAAAACAAGTTTGGCTGCGATATTTCTTTACTTTGTCAATATTTGTTGTCTTTGGTTAACAGAAGCTTCATACTTTTTATAAATTTAGGCGCAATTTTTCACATTTGGTAAACAAAGTTTTCTACTTTTCGTAACTTTGGATGCGATATTTCCTATTTTGGTCACATTTATTCACCTTTAGATAACAAAGTTTCCCACTTTTCATAAATGTCGACGCTGTATTTCGTTACTTGGTCAATATTTTTCCCATTTGGCTAACAAATTTTCTTACTTGTCCAAGATTTTTCCTATTTGGCTAACAAATTTTCCTAGTTTTCATAAGTGTCGACGATAAATATTTCGTTACGTGTACCATATTTTTCACATTTGGTTAACAAATTTTCCTACTTGGTCAGTATCTTTCCCATTTGGTTAACAATGTTCCTACTTTCTATAAGGTTGGGCGAGATATTTCTCTCTTTGGTTGATACTTTTTTCATACTTGCTTAACAAATTTTCATACTTTTCATAAGTTTGGCGGAGATATTTGGTTACTTGGTCAACATTTTTATTATTTTGTTTAACAGATTGTCTTGCTTGGCCAAGCTTTATCCCCTTTGGTTAACAAATTTTCCTACTTTTTATAAGTTTGAACGAGATATTTCGTTACTTAGTCATTCCCCCCCCCCCTTCTTTTTATAAGTTTGGTTGCGATATTTTTGTTTTTGGTCGACTTTTCCCCATTTTTCTGACACATGTTCCTACATTTTTAAGTTTAGTTGAAATCTCTTTGGCCGCTAGTTTTCCCGTTTGGTTAACAATGTTTCCTTCTTGTTATAAGTTTGGATGAGATATTTCGTTACTTGGCCGACCTTTTTCACATTTGGTTGACAAAGTTTCCTAATTTTCATAAGTTTGAACGAGCTATTTGCAAGTTTGACCAATATTTTTCGCAATTGGTTTACAACTTTTACTACCTTTCATAAGTTTGGATGCAATATTTCTTTACTTGACCAATATTTTTCACATTTGGCTAACAAATTTTCCTACTTGGTAGATATATTTTTCATATGGCTAGCACGTTTTCCTTCTTTTTATAAGTTTGGCTGAGATATTTCTTTACATTGTCAATATTTTCCCGTTTATTTAACACATTTTCCTACTTTTTTTTAAAAATAAGTTTGACTGTGATATTTCTTTACTTGACCAATATTTTTTCCGGTTTGGTTAAAAAGTTTCCTACTTTTTATAAGTTTGGGGTTAACAAAATTTCTTACTTTTTATAACTTTGGACATGATATTTCTTTACTTGGCAACTATTTTTCACCATTGGTTAACAAATTTTCCTACATTTTATCACTTTGAACGAGTTATTGCTTCACACGACCGTTGTTTTTCACCTTTGACTAACAAAGTGTCCTACTTTTTACAAGTTTAGGCTAGCTATTTCCTATTTTGGTCAACATTTTCCCCATTTGATTAGCACATTTTCCAACTTTTCATAAGTTTGGACGAGATATTTCTTTACATGACCGATATTTTTCCCATTTGGGTAACACATTGTCCTACTTTTTATAAGTTTAGTAGCGGTATTTCTGTATTTTGCCGACCTTTTTCCCATTTGGTTTACAAAATTTCCTAACTTTCATAAGTTTGGATGCGATATTTCTTTACTTGACCAATATTTTTCAAATTTGGTTAACAAATTTTCCTACTTGGTCGATATATTTCCCCTTTGGCTAACAATTTTTTTTTTACTTTTCATAAGTTTGGACGAGATATTTCCTATTTTCTCCAATATTTTTCCCATTTGGCTAAAAAAAATTGTGCTACTTTTTATAAGTTTGGGTGCGATGTTTCTTTACGTTGCCAATATTTTTTCACATTTGGCTAAGAAATTCGTTAATTGTCAACGAATTTCACTAAGCCATACCCATTACAACCAATAATATCGGCAATATGTACCTTTTAAGGTATTCATTTGTAACCTTATGATGATAGTGTATAGGCCATTACAGCCCTCTTCAGATCACTAATAACCATTACCCACCCCTTAACACTGAATTTCACTAAGCCATACCTACTACAACCAATAATACCGGCATTATTTACTTATGAAGGTTTTCATTTGTACCCGTATGATGATAGTGTTTAAAACACTACGACACTCTAAATGTCACTACTAACGGCGATCCACTCCTTAATCATGAATTTTACTAAACCGTACCCACTACAACCGATACTACCGGTCATCCTTACTTTTTTAAGGTTTCCATTTGTAACCCATATAATGATAGTGTATAGACCATTAAATCGCTCTACAGATCACTAATAACCATTACCCACCCTTTAACACTTAATTTCGCTAAGCCATACCTACTACAACCGTCAATTTTTACTTTTTGAGATTTTCATTTGTAGCCCGTATGATGATAGTGTATAGGCCATTACATCCTTCAAGAGATCACTAATAACCGCTACCCATCCCTTAATAACGAATGGCACTATGCCGTATCCACTACAACAAAAAATATCGACCATCTTTACATTTTAAGGCTTTCATTTGTAACCCATATGATGATAGTGAACAAGTCACTACGACCCTCTACGGCTCACTAGTAACCACTATCCACACTTTAACAACGATTTTCACTAAGCCATATCCACTACAACCGATAATACCGGCTATTTTTACATTTTTAAGGTTTTCATTTGTAACCTTATGATGATAGTGTTTACACCCGAACCGCCTATCCCACCCCACGCAAATGCTCCCACCTCGGGCCCCTACTCCGCACCTGGTCAATATTTATGTTTATTTATTGTATTTTTATAATTAATTAAAATATTATAACCCACTCAATAGTTATCTGCCCTTAGAAACATAATTCTTAGAATTATCTCCCTTAGATATGACCTAGTTATCGTTTCTTACCTACACAACTGCAGGACCGAGAAGGAGTGACCTCAATCCATCGAGGTCAAGGTCAATGAAGAAGGCTCCTTCAAATGCTAACTGAAACGTCCAAGCCCTACTACTCAGGCTCCCTCTTTTCCATTATCCTCCATTCCTCTACACGTTCTTGTAATCCATGTTCTGCTGTCATTATCAGTTTCACCCTTTCCCTCCCCCGTTTGGCGTTTCCTTGAATGGCCCTTAGAAATAATAATACTGAGGAGGGGGGGGGGGGTTTCCAGAGTGGTGTTTATTATCATTGGGTCCCGTTCATGCTTGACATTATGTTACTTGCGTTTTTCTTGCGTTGGCCCCAAGAAGGGATCTCCTTTTGTCGTCTACTATTATTTTATTGGATCTTGGTTTAGCGGATGTTTTGTCCAGCGTAGGAGAGGGATTAAGGCATCTCTCTTATCCATTGTTGGGGAGGTTTCCTGCCCTTTCCTCATATCCAGTTCCGGAGGGTTTTCCGCGCGTTCCTCTTATCCATCGTCTGTTTTATCGGCAACGCCCGTAGTTTAAATACTGTTTTCGTCCTTAACGTGATTATCGTCTTCTCTCCTTCCCTTTTCAATTTGGTTGATTACCTGGACGCTTTATGTCCAGTATTATTTAACTTTTCCCTTACTTTCACTATTGTTTGTATTTGTAACTGTCTGTCTTCTTTTTACCCGGCCTACCCCATGCTTCTGAAACATGCTTCGGTCTCTGCTCGGAGATGCAATCGACGTTACGCAATACATTCCAATCTACATTCACCTTCCCTGTTTGCCGGCATTTGAACTAATAGGTGTCAGGCTCCGACAGCCATCTCTAAGTTGACACTATATGTCCGGATGAAAATCTACCCTCAGTCTGGACTTACGCGGCGACGTGTTAATCGGTGTATATATTTTCGGCATTTTGTGAAGTAGGAATGTTACACCTCTACGGCCCATTTTCTCTCCTATATGAAATGAAAACAAATAGGTATATTAAGCTCCTGCGAGAAGAAACGTACTAAACACAATCTGGTGTGGGATTTGCCATTAAGCAAATTAGCTGGATTTCCAAAGGCTATAAACGACAGGCTCATGACCATTAAGTTGCCCCTGCTGAATGGAAGGAAGCATGCAACCATTGTGAGTGTCTACGCACCAACTATAGTTAGTTAGTTAGTTAGTTAGTCGACAGATCATCCTCATTGCACATCGAACCATTCAGTCCATAAGTGCTCGGATCCCCTCCTCAGCAAATCCCGCAGCGTGTAGCGGCTAACGACGCCAGTTCTGTGTTGGTTTATCAATCTTCTTTGGCTTCCTGCGTAGTGTTCTTGTTTGGCCACCCCTCTTTTAATTTTCTGTTTTCGCAGTCTGGCCATGGTTGTAGATTCACAGTCATCACTTGGTTCACTCAAGAGTCTTACTTCCCGTAGAGCATTCAGAATGTCAGCCTGGTCCATGGCGCGTCCGCCCTCCACAGTAGCCTCACCTGCGAGCTTGTCAGCCCGCTCATTTCCTTGGACTCCTGCATGCCCTGGCACGAAGATGAAACTAATCTTTGTCAGCCGAGACCGCTCCAGAGGCAGCAACCATTCTCTTCGGATCGACCCTTCCTCTATCCTCTTGATCATGTTCATTGAGTCGCTAAGGAAACATGCCCTAGTGAATGTCTGTGTCTCGAGCCATGTTATTGCTTTACTTACTGCCATGACTTCCATAGTCAGGCTACTTGTGGTTTCAGTGAAAGCACCAGAGTCCTCCTTCACAATTCTCCCTCCGGCCCGAGCTGTAAAGGCCCATGAGCTTCTCACATGTCGGACGACCGACCCATCTGTGTAGATGACCGAATCACCGTCTAGCGAATTCTCGAAAATCAACGCTTGTACTTCAGCCTCCACAGCAGCCTGATTTTCTTGTCTGCATTTTCTATCTAGTTGGATGCAAACTGAAAAGGATGTGCAGAAATCTGTTGGCACTTGCACCCACTCCTCGCCAGGTTCTAAGTCCTCAAGTGAACACACGTGTTGAAGAATGTCTTCGGCTTGACCCATCCATGACCTTCCTCTTTTTAACCTGCTGCCCTTCACCTTCATAATTTCACTATGCAGTGGATGTTGTGTGTTTGCGTTAACTCTGTGGTAGGCGCGTGCCCTGCAGACTTGTATTCTCTCTTCAATGGTTGGAAAATCAAGATGGTAGCGCATCGCCCTGCATGCTGTATCTCTTGTACATTCAAGAATAATGCGCATAGCTTCATTCTGTATCCTTTCCATCCTTTCTATCTGCTTACGGCTGAGAGTCAGGATTGCCATTGCATACTCCAAAACAGACATGACCAGCCCCTCGTATAGAAGACATAGATGGCGCTGTTTGCTGCCGCCATCACCCGCATCGCAGCCAAACCCCGCTTGGCCTTTGATATCACCTGGTCTATGTGCTCATTATAAGCAAGACTTCGATCAAACCGTATCCCCAGATAATTCATTGCCTGCGTTCTTTCCACCGTCTCTGAACACAGCATTACAGTTGGTGTTGGAGTGTTGACAATATGATTATTCAACGAGAACCAAGTCACTGTTGCTTTTGTTGGGTTGACCATTGCCCCAGCTTCATCACACCCAAGTACTTATGCGTTTGAGTTCGGTTTGTAGTTCCACAGCAACCTGCTCTCTATCCTTACCCTGACGATACACTAAAAGATCATCGGCATATGACAATGTCCTGCCAGGTCCAGTGACCTGCTCACTGGTGATTCTCACTGTGTAGGCGTTGAACAGTACCGGAGATAATGGTGATCCCTGTGGTAGGCCAGGATATATTGTTGTTGGTTCCGAAGTCCAACTGCCACATCTAAAAACTACTTTCCGTTAGAAGAGGGCTGCAGCGATCCAACTAAGGAGGAATGGACTTACTTTTAGTTCAAGAAGCTGAAGCATTAAACAATCCAATGGTACTCTGTTGTGTGCGTCCTCAAGATCAATCGCTGCAGCAAAGGTTTCAATGCCTGAGTGGAAACCTTCATAGACATCATGAGCAAAGACTGCTACATTGGTCCAGGTTTCTCTTTTTGGACGGTACCCACCCAGGGTAGGTGGGAAAACACCTTGCCTCTCTAGCTGGCTTGATATTTTCCTGGCAATTACCTTCTCCAGCAGCTTGCCTATTGTATTCTGCATGGTTATAATTCGATATCCCTGAATTTTTGTGTGGTCTTTGTCAGGCTTCGGCAAGGGAATCAGATAGCTGTGTAACCACTCCTCCTTGATGCTAGCACTCTCTATACTGTTGTTGTACATGTCTGCTAGTTTCTCTAGCTCATTGTCGGTACACCTATTGATGTCGTCGTATCTTATGCCATCACGCTATGGAGCGCTGCTTTTTGATCGACGAAGTACAGCCTTGATTTCTTTCACTGTCACTGTGTCTTCATCCGAAGTGTTGTGGGCCTTGCACCTGTCTGAGGTGACCTCCTTGGCCAGATTTCGGCCTCCCATGTCTGTCTGGTTGCTCTGCTCTAGATAGCGTTCAAAGAGGGCTTTGCCCTTGTCCTCGTCAGTCCTCTGCCAGATGAGGTCAGCACCTTGGAAGTCAGAAATGCTCTTATTCTTGACTACACCACTCATACTTTTATGTAGTCGCCAGAACAATTTCAGTAGCTTGTCTGTGCTTACTCTTTGACACACCTCTGCCCATTTTTCGCTTTTAACCACCTTGACCAGTTTTTTTTAAATTGCTTACTTTTGTGTGCATCTCTCTTTCTAAGTGCATGCAGGGACTAGGATGACCAGCTCTGTTCTTCTTGGCATTTTGCCATCTCCTTACAGCACTACGCTTATCCACCCAAGCCTTCTCCACCTCGAAATTCCACCAAGGTGGCTGCTCCCAGCTTTTTTTTCCTGCCCTGAAGCTTTCTGCGCTTGTCACGTCTTATTTTACTCACCACATCTTGCCCTGTACTGTCATACTGGAAAGTCTTTACCTTTAGCTTCTGCTGCCTGGTTCTGCCTTTCTCCACCAATATGCTGCAAGGGTGGTGGTCGCTGCCGTGGTGTCCTAGGATACCCCATCTACACACTGTAGTGAGTGAAGGTGAAACCAGCGCCAGATCAATAGCACTGTCCTCATCGCCTGGACGGCTTGCTGTCCTGGTGACGCAGCCACTGTTGATACAAACCAGGTCAATATTTTCAAGTGCAGTCTCGAGCTCCTCTCCCTGTGTATTGGAGGAAATGTTTCCCCATGATCTGCCTTTAGCGTTGAAGTCGCCACAGAAAATAACATTTCTCTCGTGATCTAATATGCCACTTAAGCACTGCCACTTCTGGGCGTCCATACTCGCATTGCGGGCATAAACATTAACCAACACGAATGGTATAGTGGAATGAACTCTCAACGCCTGTATTTGTATATCGTCACTGTCCCAACTGGACATGTCTAGCTCTGACGCCACCATGCTGTCGCGAACGAGAATCGCCATGCCCAGATGTCGTCTGTTGTAGAAACATTTGAAGTCGGCAATTCGGAGTAGCTGATCGCCCAACTATGACCAGCGAGGATGATGTCAAGAACAATTTCTATGAGGACCTGCACAATGTATTAACATCTGTTCCCAAAGGAGACAAACTTATACTCCTTGGGGATTTCAATGCCAGAGTAGGCACGGACACCACCTCTTGGAGTGGCATTATTGGAAAGCACGGAGTCGGAAATTGTAACAGCAATGGACTCCTCCTCCTCCTTCAGACATGTGCCGAACACGATCTCCTGATTACCAACACAATTTTCCGTCTCCCCATGAGAAATAGGACACCGTGGATGCACCCTCGCTCGAAACACTGGCACCTCATTGACTATGTCATCGTCAGGAGAAGTGACAGACAAGGCGTTCGGGTAACAAAATCCATGTGTGGAGCCGAATGTTGGACAGACCATCGTCTCATTGTCTCGAAAATAAACATTCACATCAGGCCACCACGGCGTCCTCAAGGGGTAAAAATAAAAAAAATAAAAAACAACCAAATGTCACCCGCCTAAATAGCAAGAAAATGCAGCAGTCGTTTGAAAATATGCTGGAAGACCGCCTCAAGCCCAATGCTGCTGCTAAACAGGATACAGAAACAGAGTGGAGAGCCCTAAGGGACATAATTTACAACACTGCTATGGAAACCCCCGAAAGCATAAAGATTGGTTCGATGAAAATTCCGAAGACATCAACCAATTACTGGCCGAGAAACATTTTCTCCTCAAGGCACATTTGAATGACCCGAAGTCAACATAAAAAAAAGATGCATTTAAGAACATTCAGAGAGTAGTGCAGCAGAAACTTCGGCACACGCGGGACTCCTGGCTGAGCAGCAAAGCTCATGAAACTCAAGGCTTTGCTGACAGACATGATATGAAAAACTTATACGACTCACTGAAAGCGGTCTGTGGTCCTACATCACCAGGCACAATTCCACTCCTCAGTGCAGATGGGGGAACATTGGTCACCGATAAGAAATCCTTCAGCGCTGGGCAGAGCATTTCAGCAACATCTTAAATGCAACTTCGTTCTTCGATGATGAAATCATCAATTGCCTTCCTCAAGTTCCCATCAATGATACACTTGATGGCCTGCCAACCATAGTGGAAGTAAACAAAGCCATCCAGCAACTCTCCAGTGGCAATGCACTTGGTCGGGTCTCCATCCTGGCAGAGATATAGATAGATATAGATAAGGCAGGTGGGCCGGTCCTAACAGAGCAGCTTCACCAAGTCCTTACAAACATATGGGTGAACGAGACCATGCCACAAGATTTCAAGGACGCGTCAATAGTCCACCTTTACAAACGAAAAGGAAACCGCCAATCCTGTGACAACCACCGAGGCATCTCCTTGCTTTCAATTGCAGGGAAGATACTCGCCAGAATTCTTCTCAATCGCCTAACAGCCCATCTCGATCAAGGTCTTCTTCCGGAGAGTCAATGTGGCTTCAGAAAAGAACGTGGAACTGTTGACATGATTTTCGCTGCAAGACAGCTGCAAGAGAAATGTCAGGAACAGAACTGCGAAATGTTCTCCACTTTCATTGACCTTACCAAGGTTTTTGATACAGTCAGCAGAGAAGGACTGTGGAAGATTATTGCAAAATATGGCTGTCCACAAAAGTTTGTCCAAATAGTGCGGCTATTTCATGATGGCATGCAGGCAAAAGTACAGGAAATTGGTGAACTGTCTGAGCCCTTTCCTGTCACCAATGGCGTGAAGCAAGGATGTGTCCTGGCACCAACACTGTTCAGCCTCATGTTTTCAGCTATGTTGACGAATGCCTTCGAGAACAACGACATTGGAATAGACATCAACTACCGCATGGATGGAAAGTTATTCAATCTCAGAAGGCTGAAAGCTAAAACCAAAATTAACAGCGACATCGTCAGAGAGCTCCTGTTTGCTGATGATTGTGCTCTATACGCCAACTCAGAGGCGGACATGCAACATAATGTTTCAGCTTTCTCACATGCCTGTGCCAACTTTGGGCTCAATATCAATTTGGAGAAGACTGTAGTTATGTACCAGCCAGCTCTAGGGAATAATCACACTGTGCCGAATATCAAAGTGAATGGTCATAGTCTAAGTGTTGTGGACAAATTCACCTATCTTGGCAGCACTGTGTCACAAGCTGCCACAATTGATGATGAAGTTAATGCAAGAATCTCCAAGGTCAGCGCGGCCTTTGGCAGACTGTACAAGAATGTATGGGACAGAAATGGAATAAGCCTGCAAACAAAGCTGAAAGTCTACAAAGCAGTTGTATTATCCAAACTGCTATATGCTTGTGAAACCTGGACTGTTTATCAGCGACATGCTAGGAAATTAAACCACTTCCACACAGTCTGCCTTAGGAAGTTATTGAAGATTAAATGGCAAGACAAGATCCCAGACACTGAAGTCCTAGAAAGAGCGTCCATGCCCAGTATCCACACTCTACTAATGAAGAATCAGATTCGCTGGGCTTGTCACTTGACTCGCATACCAGATCACAGGCTCCCTAAACGAATTTTTTACGATGAGTTGCGTTGTGGTAAACGCTCCCAAGGCGGCCAGAGTAAACGCTTTAAAGACACTCTGTAAATCTCACTGAATGCTTTTGGAATTCATCATGACACCTGGGAGACTGCAGCCAGAGACCGAAATTCGTGCAGTGCATCATTACGCAAGGGGGCAGTCACTTGTGAGGCAACCATGACTGCAGGAGCTGTGAAGAAAAGACAGAACAGAAAAACCACTGCAGGAAATCCTCCTCTAGAAACGTCAAGCATTCTTTGTCCACATTGTCAAAGAACATTTCGAGCCAAAATAGACCTTATAAGCCATCTTAGAAGTCACGGCTCCATACTTTCAACCCCACTGGATGAAATAAATGGTCATCATCATTCTTGATGGACAAACAAAAACAACAACTAAACACAAACACGTTGCACATACCTTACAAGGAGATCCTATCGTTTTTTTTGTTGTTGTTTTTTTTTGTTTTTTTTTTGTATTTCATTGTTTATCTTGTGTTGTCCTGTCCTTGACAAAGATTCTGGGGATCGAAACGTCGGCCGTCCTGTATGTCGTAGTGTACGCTTTTGTGTGTATTTTATTTTATTATTCTTTTTATATATTTATTTATTACTTCTGATTTTGGATTTTCACCTGTATTCCGGTATACGATGGATCTCCTTGTAAGGTATGTGCAACGTGTTTGTGTTTAGTACGTTTCTTCTCGCAGGAGCTTAATATACCTATTTGTTTCCAATTCATATTGTTATATCCTGCTGCAGCCGCTGCTTTTTCTTCTCTCCTGTAGTGTAGTAAGTAATTAGATTTTACAGCCTTTGTAGAAATCAGGTTGTTCGCTTTGTGCGTTTGTGTAAACACCAAGCAAGACAAGTGAAGTTTTATTTTTCTATCTTTTCCTTCCTTTTGAGTTTTATTCTTTTCTTAGGGATTGAGTGATAAATTCTTATATTGTCTAGGTGTTTCGTCTAATGATAGCGTGAGACGGCCAAACATGACCGCCCTCGCCTATCGGGTTGGCAAGAGATGATGATAATATATATTATAGCAGTCTTTATTATAAAGTAGGAAATAAACAGTCATCCTAGGAAAGAAGCCCGGAACATCTAGAAGTCATCCATACTCCTTGAATCCCCCCCCCCCCCCACACACACACACACACCAGGCGTCTTATTACACTGAATGTGAGGTAAATCAATTGATTCACGACAATTCGCGCCAAGGTTCTGTAATCAACTACGCAGAGGCAAATGAACTGACTTGGGGTTAATAGCACACGTTAATGGATGGTGATTAGTGCAGAAGAGCCTGGCTTATGGTACCATAATATCTACTCTGAGAATGGTGGAGGAAGTAATTACTGCGTTCTGCTGGCTATAGGATAAACAGCACATAAATGTCATGACTGTAGCGGACTCACTGACCATGCTGAGAAGGATGAAGACATGAAAGCTTCGTGTAGATGGCATGCTTCAATTTAAAAATCAAAGATAGGGAGCACCCGTTGGATCTTTCCAGGAGGGCATACTGTTGTTTTGGGAAACGAGCAGTCGGACAGATGTGCTGGATCTGTGTGAGAAAGCAGATGCACCATCATTACCTGAAGAGGATGGTGATAGGGGAATTTTACTCTTTGCATATGTTATTGTAACCCATGGCGTCTGTGTGCGCTAAATAGTAGTTAATACTATCACACGACCATCTCCGTGGCGAAGGGGTTACGGATGCATTCATAATCCTATATAGCCTCTTTCGAAACACAAATGCACGCGAGTTAGCAGCAGACCACATTGCGTTGGGTTCTTTTTACGAAATGGTATGGGTGCTTGTCGTTCAGAACAGCAAACTACTTAACGTAAACTTGCCAAGAGATCACAACATTAAAAAATGGTGGTGTTGACTGCAACGCCCTGTAAAGGATATACAACCAACGTTTTTAATTATGACACGTCGTCAAAAATTCAAGAACTTATATAAAATGGAATTACAGAGGGCATTACCGTTTATTATACTCACCTTCCCAAAGCCATGTGCATCTTTTCTCAACAGCGTTAGGCCCACCCACATTATAAATAAGGGTACAAGTGTTTGTAGAAATATGACACGATAACAACGAAAACTGTAGAGCAGTTTCTTGACAATCAGCCCATGTAATTGAGATAATATCAAGTTCCATCCTCGCAGCGTCCCTTTGCCTGAAAATAGTATATACATATATATTCATAAATTCAGTAGCATGTCCTTTCCAGAGCCTCGCTCCCATAACAACCTTCCGGAAAACTTCTCGGTCATAAGCAAGATGCCCCACGTTCAATACACCATCTTGAGATCAACTGCCACATTCTGCACCCATCTTCTTTTGGCCTTCCTCTGCCTCTCTTCCCGGGTATATATACCTCTTCATTATTGTACACTCCAAATTTTCACGATGTTTCAAATTTCAAGTGACAAACATATTTCAAGTTTTTAGTAGCCAACCTTCTTCAATATTCAGCTCTTGTCGTATGGATGTATTTGTTCTTATATGTATCCAAGATATTCTTGGAACCCGCCTATAACATTAATAATCAAAGTCAGTAAGCTTCCAGGTCTCACATGCGTGTGTTACAATGGGAAAGATGCTTGCTCTTAAAAATCTAATTTTTGTAGTTCTATCTGTCCCATTCCACAATTTATTCAGTTGTTTTAGTTTTCGAAGAACAATAGATATTCGTCTTTTTATTTCTTTCATTGTGTCAACATTGTTGGTAATTAATGACCTAAGATATTAGAAAGTTCCCACCACCTCCAATTTTTCCTCAATATCATGTGTGTGTGTGTGTGCGTGCGTGCGTGCGTGCGTGCGTGTGTGTGTGTGTGTGTGTGTGTGTGTGTGTGTGTGTGTGTGTGTGTGTGTAGAGACAATGGATACAGTCACCCGGCCAGTATGGTCACTGCCAAGAAGGAAAGCAACGGCAAACTACCTTCTTTAAAAGTCCCTAGTTCAATATGATTCGCTTAAAGACAGATCATCGCAAGACAAGGACAGAGACATTAAAATTAGCAACATGGATGGTTAGGCCGTTAAACGGCGACGAAACATTAGATAATATTAAACAAGAAATGGAAAGAGAGAAAATTAATATTTTAGTGATGTGCGAAACGAGATGGACTGGAGCAGGCATCAAGATAGATGAAGATTTTAAGATTATTTATTCTGGAGGAGAAAATCGACAAAGGGGGGTAGCGATTATTTTGGACCGGCAAGCATCAAAATCTGTTCAAGAATATTGGGCTGTGTCAACAGAGTTCTACTAGTTAAATTAAGCGGCAGACCTTTTGGCATAAATGTTATTGAAGTATATGCCTCAACAGGAGAATCCAGTGAAGATAGTGTAGAAGAATTGTATAATGACATAGAGTCTGCTTTAAAAAAAAAAAAGTAAAAATTCAGAAATAAACATCATAATAGGGGACTTAATGCAAAAGTAGGACATTAAGGTGATAGATACACAGTAGGAAACTATGGTTTAGGAGAGAGAAATGAAAAAGGATACAGATTTGTAGAGTGGGCAAAAGAGCAGGAAACGATTGTAGGAAACACCTGGTTTAAGCAACACCCTAGAAGATTATGGACATGGAGGAGTCCTGATAGCAGGATTAGAAACCAGATTGATTACATTTTGATTAGCAGAAGATTTAGAAATGCGCTAACAATAGCAAAAACAGTTCCCAGTGCTGATTGTATTAGTGACCACAGATTACTTACAGGAACATTGAGGACAAAGTTAAAGAAAGTCAAGTATAAAACAGGAAACACTAAATATGATTTGTGTACATTGAGTAACGACAAGGAAATACAAAACAAATTCAACATAGAAGTACAGAACAGATTTGATATATTGTCTGATCTAGAGATCCTATTCCAGGATGTGGATAATCAATGGGAAATGTTGAAGAATTCTATCCTTTTGGCTGCAGAAACAACTATTCCAAATTAAAGAAGGTGGGTCGTAAGAAATGGATGACTGGAGAATTTTTACAACTAATGGAAACAAGCAGACTCAACAAATATAATTATGCCATATATGAAGACATTCAGAGACAAATCCGAAAATTATGTAAGGAGGGAAAAGAAGCATGGCATGACAAAAATTGCTTAGACATTGAAAAACAACACAACAGTCAAAATACCAAATTAGTGCACAAAAGAATTCAGGAACTTACTAATAAAAGAACAAGTACATCAGCAAGCTGTCTAAAAACTAAAGATGGCAAAATCATAATAGAAAAAGATCAGATTCTACATGTATGGTCAGACTATGTGAAAAACTTTTATGATGATAACAGAGATGAACAGTACGATATTCGATTTAATAATGCAGGACTGCCAATTTTGAAGATGAAGGTTCGAAATGTTATTAAACATATGAAAGCGGGCAAGGCCCCCGGTTCAGATAACATCACAACAGAAATTAGTTGATTAGGTTGAGTTGAGTTAAGAATCGACATCACTGCACTCATTACATTCCCATACGTGCTCCGTCCCCTCGTTCAACAGCCAGCGAAGAGTCATACTACTAATCGTTCCCACCGCTATCTGATTAAACGTTCTCCTGGTCTTCCCTCTCAGTTTTGAGATTCTTCCAGAACCCCTGCCGATCCCCCGCCATCTCATTCTTTCCACATATGGGTTCTCAATCTGTTCCTCCGCCTTCTCCACCAGGTCCCACAAGCGCAAGACCAACTCCCCCTTGTCCTTAGGCAAACTACCACCAAGAGGTGCATTCCCTGCTAGCCTATCAGCCTGTTCATTCCCCCGTACCCCCGCATGGCCTGTGTAAAATATCCATACAATTCTCACAATCTGTGACCTCTGAAGCGACGAGAGCCATTCCACACGAAACATTCCTTTCTCCACCTTGCTAAGCATACTCTTTGAATCCGTAATGAATACAACGTGTGTTGCAGTAGTCTCCTCTAGCCATCGGAATGCCGCTGTTACTGCCTCCACCTCCAAACAGAAATGATTAAAGCTTCTGAATTATGTAATTCTGAATTTCTTGCAATCCGAAAAGAAATCAGGAGGCTTGGAATGTAATCAACATAGAACAATTAGTATAATGAGTCACATCACACAGATTTTGTTACGAATTATCATGCAAAGAGTGAGGAAGAAAATGCAACCTGAAATAGGGGAAGAACAATGTGGGTTTGTAGAAGGGACACATTGGCACCTTTCCGTCTTGACAGACGATAGTTTGGTACATTGTGCTTCAAAAAGGCTTAATAACTACGATCCATGGCGGTGGTGAGTGTGGCTGTGAAGGCCAATTCTTGCTGCAAATGTTTGCCCACAGTAGGTGCATGTGAAAACATGGTCACTTCCACCATTTTGCACCATCTTACGTCTCTCACGCTCTATGTGTGCTTTATCTGCAATCATTTTCTCCTTTGTCTTTATTCCATTTCTGACAGTTGCCCTCCATACAACACGTTCAGCGGCGACGTGCTCCCAATGTGCATTATCAATGCCTGTATCAATCATGTCCCGCTTACACACATCTTTGTATCGTAGTAGAGGCCGACCCTGATATCTCCTACCCGTCTGTAATTCCCCAAAAAAGATGTCCTTTGGTATTCTACCATCATCCATCCTCCTAACGTGTCCTATCCATCTAAGTCTACGAAGACTGAGCATGGAATACACCGTCACACAACCTGATCTTTCCAATACTTCAGTATTTGTGATTTTGTCTTGCCACTTAATACCAAGTATTCTTCGCAGACACCGCATATGAAAGCTGTTTAAACGTTTCTCTTGGCGTGAGTAAGTTGTCCATGTTTCACTGCCATAAAAAAGAGTACTAAGGACACAGGCTTGGTAGACGAGGACTTTTGTTTTGGCAGTAAGCTTCCTGTTCTCCCAGACTATTTTTGCTAACATGTTCATTGTTGTTGCTGCCTTGCCAATCCTGATGTTGATTTCCTGATCGGGGGATAATTTGCTATTTACCTCTGATCCTAGATATGTAAAATGGTCTACTATCTCCAGTTCGGCGTCGTCAATAAAGATTGATGGTACACCATGTGCACCTTGTGACATAATCTGTGTCTTCTTTTTGTTAATTGTTAAACCAAATTCAGAACAAGCATTGGAGAATGCAGATAGTAGATGTTGTAATTCTTCCTCAGAGTGGGTCGTAATCGCAGCATCATCCGCAAAAAGCAACTCTCTGATTAGTACCCTGCTAATTTTGGTCTTGGCCTTCAATCTCTGAGCATTATAGAGGCCACCATCTGAACGTGAGTGAATGTATATATCGTCATCCTGATCACGAAAGGCATATTTCAGTAGAAGTGAAAAGTATATCCCAAAGAGGGTGGGAGCTAGTACACAACCTTGCTTAACTCCACTCTTGATTTCAAACTCTTCTGAAGTTGAGCCATCAAACTTGATTATACCCTTCATGCCTGTGTGGAACGATTCCACAATGGACAGAAGAGTTGGTGGGCAGCCAATCTTCTTTAGTGCCTTGAACAGACCCTCACGACTGACCAAATCAAATGCCTTTGTGAGGTCGATGAAGGCAATAAACAGTGGTTGATTCTGTTCACGGCAGATATATATATATATATATATATATATATATATATATATATATATATATATATATATATATATATATATATATATATATCGCAAAAGTGACTTATGAGAGTATGGAGCCGGTCGCTCAGAATGTCGTGGCGTGCTGATGAGCGTAATCTAGCCTAGGAATCAACAAACAGCTGAAAGATGCTGGTGTTGACCGCAATATTCTGAAACAGGATGGAAACGCGGAAAAAAAAAATAAATATATATATATATATATATATATATATATATATATATATATATATATATATATATATATATATATATATATATATATATATATATATATATATATATCAAGCTAGAGATAGGCTCAGAAGATAGAGAAGATTTTCTTGACTTAGAGAAACTATTCAGAAGAATAGATAAGCCATTTTGGGCATGAAGAATTATTAATGAATCATTTGATGCGTTAGTTAATGTATTTGATGTGTGATACACTTTCTCATTCACTATTTCTCAGAGACTCCAGGGACGATCTATACTTTATAACAAAACTACCATTATCCGTTTACAGAGATAGTCATTATATTCTATGTCTGGGAAATTATGTTCTAATGTGTATTGCGTATTCTGACTCTAGATGATTTTGTGTCAAAATAATTCATATGTTGCATTTGTGAAGGATAATTTTCTAAAATCTACCCTGTAAGATTTTAGATGTTTACTGATGTATATGAGAATTACATAAGATGACGGGTTAGGAGGGTATTTTCCCAGGAGAAGGAAAGAATTGATAAGGCATTGGGCTTATATAGTTCTACTGACAAGAGAAGGACTAGCCTGCAGAACGCCTGAATGAAGAGGACATGTCGTGCCAGTAGGTGAGGTAAACACCTCCAACTGATATTTATATAATAACATCAGGCCCACACGATGGCCAGGCTGGACTAACCTGAGCCCAGAAAACGATCTCTTCTCCCTTCGTTTATATTTTCCCCCTAACTCAGCTCTTAAGTGAGATAGCTATATGGTTTTTGGTCCATATTTCTCAAGGGTGGTGGTTATGTTGATTGCCTAAACGGGACAGAGACCTGTATGCTGATGGTGGTTATTCTGGAGGACCAGCATCATAGTGACTCAACTGCTTCTCCTATGCCACAACCCTACAGCCCAGGACTAAACAGCTAAGTACCTGTCAGTATAGTCTGTGTTGTCCGGGACTATAGAGAAACGAGATACACCCTGTAACGTCATCCCACGTAGGATCTACAACGAGAGTAGTTACATGGATAGACTCCTACCTTCAAGAACATTACTTGAGTGCCGTTCGGAGTGCACCAAGAACAATTAGAATAGTAGTGGCGTGTGACATTCTGGACGATAGATTATTGTTGTAGTGAACTCAGAAACACATTTGGTTTACTGTCATTTATAAATCAAAGACAGTATACCTTAATATTAGTGTAGAGTTTGGAATTTTACTTCCTTATTTTTTGCTAATGATTAGTTTAATCTCAGTTATGGTGTTATGCTGAATCGTGTATCTGATATCATATGCCACTCTAACATACATACACAGGAACCCACCACTATATTATCTCATTACAGTATTACAATGTGTATCAATGTGTTGGTTGTTTTCCTTGTTGAGTTGGAGTGCTAACTAGACAAAATATATTAGTTACAATATACGAGTGGAGCCAAGTGTGGCCGGATAAATACAAGTATCTCAGATTTTCCCAGGGAAAATTTCCCATATCGGAGTACTGTGAACTTCCGGGGCTCTACTGGCCCTCTGTTAGAACACTTCACTATTGAACACTCCACCCCTAGGGAGTCTTAACGAGCCATTTTCAAGTTTCTTCTAACAGTTGGCTATTAGAATTTGGGGATTCCCTCCTCATTTCTTTTTAACATACCACAAATTGGGTTGCCCGTCCGGTCCTGTTCACCACCAATAGGTGGCTGTGGCCGAAATTTTTATAAAGACCCCAATACTAATTGATGTCTTGCCACTTCGGGTTCTTGAAGGTGTTAAATAATGGACACATGTATAACTAGCAATAGGTCCCCAGTCCCTAGATTAACTCAAGAATTATGAAACAGCATTTTAAGAGGTATTGTGTGATCTACTTGTGCCGATGTAAATGCTTATGTAAATTATTGTTTGAGTCATTAACCTGCTGATCTTCCTACCTGTTCAACTTAGAGTAATTATCTGACCTCTAAAAATATCTACTCTGCTGTGGAACATCTATTCTGGTTCGGAATAAATATTATGTTTAACGTATCTAGTTTTGAATAGAACTATCGACAGATTTTAGTTACTATCAGTAGAGCAGACATACATTCTAAAATGGAAGAGGCGGCTAACTTGAGAAATCAGTTATGAAAACAGAGAAGCCGTGCGGTCTCCAAAGCTTGGAACTGGCAAAATATGTGTCAGAAGGTTGTGAAAAAAAATGAAAATCTGAGGATGGAAAAAGAAGCCTCAGGTGAAAAGCTGAGGATGGAAAAGGAACTTTCCGAGGAAAAGTTGAGAATGGAAAGAGAATTAGAAGAGAAAGAGCTACAGGCTGAAATAGAAAATAAGGAGAAAGATCGCCAGGCTGAAGTAGCAAATAAAGAGAAAGATCGCCAGCATGCCATTGAAGTGAAAAGAATAGACAAGGAGATGGAGCTTAGGAGAATGGAGTTGGGAAACAATCCCTCAACCTCCGCACCTAATGCCAGCTGTATAGCCGCAGAAAATGAAGAAGCATTATCTCTTCATACAGATCCTATGGCGTTCCCTCTAGAACCATTTTCAGAGCACAGCAACACGATGGAGAGTTATCTTCATCGATTCGAAAGAATGTGTGCTATGTGTGGGTTGGAGGCCAGCTGTATAGCCGAAGCAAATGAAGAAGAATTATCTCTTCATACAGTTCCTATGGCGTTCCCTCTAGAACCATTTTACGAGCACAGCGACACGATGGAGAGTTATCTTCATCGATTCGAGAGAATGTGTGCTATGTGTGGGTTGGAGGAAAGTAAATGGAGTGTTAAGTTGTCTCAGGGTTTGCGCGGAATTTCTTAGGAGGTGTTTTCCAGACTGCGTCCCGGGGAACTTGACAACTATGAAATTCTCAAACAGGCATTGCTTGCGAGATTTGAAGTGGACGCAGAAAGCCAAAAGAAGAAATTCAAAAGTGTTAAGAAAGAGTCAGGAGAAATCTATATTCAGTTTAGAGATAGATTACAAACATATTTACATAAGTGGAGCACATTAAGTAGATTTGGGGAGACATATGAGGGTATACAGGAAATGATCATCATAGATCAGATGAAAGATAGAATGTCAGCTGATATGTAGGCATTCCTTACTCAACATGGAGCTGAGAAACTGGATGTGATTATTACAATGGCAGAGAGATTTGAAATGTCACATAGAGAAGTTGGAGGTAATCGGCCGAATACACCCACTCCCTCGCAGGACCCTTCTTAGAAACCAAAGGAAAATGATGGCAACAGTTATAGTAAATCTAAATAAAAACCAAAAACCACCACACACAATAGACACCAGCATGTTTTGAGAGAAGGGAAACCGTACTGTACGAAATGCAATAGGACAGGACACCACACGAAAGACTGCTGGCAAAAAGCCCCTCCTCATACGGTCGCATGTCTGGCAAAACAGGAAATAAAGAAGGTGAGCACTGAGGATCATCCTTATCAGAATGAGCCTGAAGACACGAGTACCAGAATTCCTGTGATAGAATCAGTTACTCTTAACGGATTCTCTACCACGTGTCTATACGATACTTGTCTACAATTTGATGCAATTGTTGCTACCTCATTAGTGAACCCTGAACAAATCACTGAGGAGACAATTGAACTCCAGGGGCCTTTAAAAAGCACCGTCCCCATGTCATTACCGTGGCAAAGTTAATCATAATTTCTAGTTATGTGTGACTGGTGAAATAAGAGCAGCTGTCCTAGATGACCCAATCTACCCTGTAATGTTGGGATGTCGCTACGTGTTTTTAGGAGATCCTACCAATCCTCTTACCGTCGGCGCCATGACGACTAGACAGCAAGCTAATGAAACTACAGCGTCGACAACTCCGACAAATCCACAACCCGAGGAATTAAAACAAGCTCAGGCAGAAGCCAGCACCTGAGCGGCATGTTTTCATAAGCTGCCTGAAGCACATTCACTCCCACATAAAAGTGAAATGTACATGAAGAACGGACTTCTCTATCGAAGGACAGGAAGAGAAGGACAGGAGCACGCACAACTCGTTGTCCCTTCTTCTTACAGAACTCAAGTTCTGGATACGGGTCATAGTCTACCATTCAGTGGACACATGGGAATCAATGCTACGACGCAAAGGATTTCTACCCACTATTACTGGCCGGGATATGAATGCAGACATCGTTGGATATGTCGAGTCATGTACCCAGTGTCAGAGAGTGGCCCCTAAGCAATGGGCAGCACCAGCGACATTAGGGGAAATGCCCATTACTGGCAACCCATTTGAAAGAGTGGCTGTGGATATTGTCGGATCTCTCAACAGTACGAAGAGAAGGAACTGCTATATACTTACACTTGTGGACACTTGATCGATGTGGGCCGAAGCAGTGCCTATGCCATCAAACAATTCAAAGCATGTAGCTAAAGCTTTGCTTGGCTTATTTACTCGGTTAGGATTTCCACTTATGATTCTAACTGATAATGGATCACAGTTCAGAGGAAAGGTAATGGAGGAAGTGTTCAGTCTCTTCCATTCTCGACAGATTCACACGTCTCCATTTCACCCTGCGTCGAATGTTACAGTGGAACGATTTAACGGTACCCTTATTTCTATCTTGAGAAAGTTAGCTCACGAGAAACCAGAGACATGGGATACGTACGTAATTGCCGCATTATTTGCTTACCGAGAAGTACCCCATCACTCAACTGGGATTGCACCAACAACATTGTTGTTTGGACGACCAATCAAGGGACCACTTGAAGCTTTACTTCGTACTTGGACTGATGATCAAGTTGATGAGACAGTTGTGACTGCATCCACATACGTGACTGAGTTAAAACAACGTCTACAACAAGGTTGGAAGTTAGCGACAGACAATCTACGGCAAGCTCGACGTAGAATTGCCCGCTCTACAACAAGAAAGCGAAGGATCGAGAATTGGAGGTGGGAGGAAAAGTGCTGTTACTTCTCCCAACTAGTCAGAATAAGTTGCAGATCAGCTGGAAAGGACCTTATGAAGTGACTGAGAAGATTTCTCGCACTAACTATAGGATTTCCATCAGAGGGAAACAGAAAATTTTTCATATAAACCTCCTGAGGAAATATCATGAAAGGCCTACCACCGAGACAGCACATCTGATAGCGTTAGCAGTGGCTACGGAAGTAGACCATGGAACCACAATGGGAGTGGAGTAACCTCTGCAAGCAAAAGAACTTATCGGGATGTGGACATCAATCCTACACTCACCCAGGATCAGCAGCAGCAGATTAAAGAACTCTTAGCTACTTATGCAGATATACTTACTGACAAGCCAGGACTTACAGATTTGGCCGAGTTCGACATGAAGCTCATCGACCATACCCCTGTGCGAATCAAAACTTACCCAATTCCTTATGCAAAAGCGACAGCTTTAAAAGAAGAGATCCAGCAAATGCTTTCAACTGGAATCATCTCTCCATCCGAGTCACCTTACAGTGAAAGTGTGGTTTTGCTGCGATACCCCAGTGGAGACCATAGGCTGTGCATCGATTATCGAGAGCTCCATGCTATAACAGAGTTTCAGGCTGAACCTCTGCCTGATCAAAACCAACTCTTCACTAGTCTCAGCCTGGACAAATACTTCAATAGGATAGATCTCAGTAAGGGATATTATCAGATTCTTGTAGAACCAGAAGTTCGTCCATGGTTGGCCTTCAGTACTCCCGAGGGTCACTGTGAGTTTAACGTTCTTCAATTTGGTTTGAGTAATTCCCCCAGTGTCTTCACAAGAATGATGAGGAAACTACTCAAACCCCTTAAACATCCAGCAATCAGCAACTTTATGGATGATATTCTGATTGCCATGGAGGCGTTTGAGGAACATTGTAAGGCACTCCACCTTCTGTTCCAACGTCTGAAGGAAACAGGGTTGACAGCTAGATCAAAGAAGTGTCAGATAGGATTCCAACAATTTGTTGTTGTTTTTTTTTTTTTTTTGGGGTCATACAGTATCTCAAGGATACATGACTCCACATGAAGGAAATGTGGAGAAGCTTCAACAAGCACCTCGTCCTAAAACAAAGAAAGATGTTAGATCTTTTGTTTCATTGTGTGATTTCTATCAAAGATACATCAAAGCCTTCAATTCATTAACAGCTCCTTTGACTAACCTTACAAGGAAAGGGAAGCCGGAGAATGTCAAATAGTCAGCCGAATGGGAGCACGCTTATACAGCTCTCAAGAAAGCATTAACTGCCAAACCAGTACTTCATCTCCCTGATCTCACCCAACCATTCATTCTGAGGACCGATGCAAGCAATATTAGAATTGGCGCTACACTTCTTCAGAGGAAGGAAGATGAGCACTCAGTACTGTTTCCGGTTGCCTATGCTAATAGAAAATTGAACTCGGCAGAGAAGAATTATTCTACCATCGAAAAGGAATCTTTGGCATTGGTTTGGGCAGTGGAGAAGTTTCAAGCATATTTGTATGGAAAGCATTTTACGGTGCAGTGTTACCATCAGCCTCTAATGTTTCTTGCAGCTTCCAGGAACTTGAATGCGAGACTGATGAGGTGGTCTTTGCTTTTACAACCATATTCATTCCAGATTGAATATGTTCCTGGAAAATTGGATGTTGGAGCAGACTTTCTCAGTCGATATCCTGCTCCGGATCCTGTAACCGAAACTGAGGAAAATGCAACCAATGGGGAAGTGATGGAATAGACTTGGAGATTCGGAATGTTGCCTTGGCTGAAGTTGCAGTTTTCTTGGCAAAGAACTGTCTTAGATGGGAGCTTTGTAACATTTCACATGTTTCACCCCAGTCTCCATTCCGACTATATGATACAACGTCGTCATATGGCGATATAGAAAGAGAGTTGTTTACAAAGGAAAGCTTAACGTTCTAAAACTTACAACCACACCGCAGAGTGACTCACCGGGTTCAGCCAGCGAGAGACCAAGATTTTGGCCATGCAGTAGTGTCAACCGCAATCAGTGTCAAGTGTCAACCGCGGTACTATACGAATGGGAGAAACATCAGATGGCCAAATGAGTTATTTGTCACGACGAGGGAAATCCATTAAGAGGAAGGAGGAGAAAGAATGCGGTGTGAGATGAGATAAATTCAGCCCAGAAAAATTGACGCGACAGTCTACACAATGTGAGCCAGAGAGCAGACGTTTTCCGAGTGTGTGCGGATACAAATTGTTCTGTGGAAGAAGGTTGGTGTTATTTAGTATGACTCTACTTCTATCCATGGAAAAGGTTACCAGAAAGATGTCTTCTATAGAGATCACTTGTTCTTTGCAATAAGGAAAATATATATATCAAGCTAGAGATAGGCTCAGAAGATATAGACGTTTTCTTGACTTAGAGAAACTATTCAGAAGAATAGATAAGCCATTCTTCGGCATGAAGAATTATTAATGAATCCTTTGATGCGTTAGTTAATGTATTTGATGAGTGATACACTTTCTCATTCACTATTTCTCGGAGTCTCCAGGGACGATCTATACTTTATAACAAAACTACCATGATCCTTTTACAGAGATAGTCATTATATTCTATGTCTGGGAAATTATGTTCTAATGTGTATTCGTGTTCTGACTCTAGATGATTTTGTGTCAAAATAATTCGTATGTTTTATTTGTGAAGGATAATTTTCTAAAATCTACCCTGTAAGATTTTAGATGTCTATTTACGTATATGGGAATTACATAAGATGACGGGTTAGGAGGGTATTTTCCCAGGAGAAGGAAAGAATTGATAAGGCATTGGGCTTATATAGTTCTACTGACAAGAGAAGGACTAGTCTGCAGAACGCCTGAATGAAGAGGACATGTCGTGCCAGTAGGTAAGGTAAACACCTCCTACTGATATTTATATAATAACATCAGGCCAACACGATGGCCAGGTGGACTAACCTGAGCCCAGAAAACGATCCCTTCTCCCTTCGTTTATATTTTCCCCCTAACTCAGCTCTTAGGTGAGATAGCTATATAGTTTTTGGTCCATATTTCTCAAGGGTGGTGGTTATGTTGATTGCCTAAACGGGGCAGAGACATGTATGCTGATGGTGGTTATTCTGAAAGACCAGCATCATAGTGACTCAACTGCTTCTCCTATGCCACAACCCTACAGCCCAGGACTAAACAGCTAAGTACCTGTCAGTATAGTCTGTGTTGTCCGGGACTATAGAGAAACGAGATACACCATGTAACGTCATCCCACGTAGGATCTACAACGAGAGTAGTTACATCGATAGACTCCTACCTTCAAGAACATTACTTGAGTTAGAAAGACTGGCCAATGGTCACTGCCACCAAGTTGTTTCCCAACAATTGGTGTAATGTTCCATTACAGGTTTGGTGAATGAAATGCCAAGTCAGGTGTAGTTGTAATGTGCCATGATCTCGAATAGAAGGTATTAGGTCCAGACGGCTTGTTAATCAAGAGAATCTATTCTCATCATGCCAATCTTCCAGTCTTTCTCCTCGCTGGTCCATGTGATCATAGTCCCAGCTCTGTGACTGGCTGTTGAAATCGCCACACACAATCATTTTTCTCATTTTTAATGGTAGTGTGTCATTTGCCTGTGGGTGGTCACTTGGACAGTAGTAATTGATCAGATGTAGGTCTGCATTGCCTGTCTTAAGTTTAGATATCTGATAGTCAGCCCATTCCATGTAAACTTCAATTTGGGAAGCAGTGATGCTATTTTTCACAAGGGTCAGTATCCCACCTCTTCGCCTATACGTTCGATAATATCGGTAACACTGTAGCCACTGATTTTGAAGGCTATACTTTCATTGAGATGAATTTCTTGCAAGCAACATACGCTTACTTTCTCTTGGTCATAGATGTTGTCTAGTTATATTTGTTGTTGTTGTTGTTGTTGTTGTTGTTGTTGTTTTTGTTGACTCCCTCCGCATTCCAGTGCGTCATTTTAGTCTTTGCTTGGTATGGCCAGATGCTCTATTCTCAGTTCCCCTGGCTCCACAGGATATCTGAGAAGGACCTCAAGTAATTGTGATTGGACCCTTTCGAGGCATAGGGTCCGGCACTGCACCTGGCTGAGGGTTGAAAGCAGGGCGAGCACTATAACATTTAGTAGTAGTCGACATATTTAATGGCGAAATTGCATGGTATCCTGATTTCTTTGGTGCGCCTCCTGGCTGGTTGCCTCCGTCTTCAGCACTTTTCCTCTGCTAGAACAGACTGTGGTCTTATTCGAGTTTAGATGTGTAGGCGCGCACACACGTGTCTGCACATGAATGTACGTGCATACACATCTAGAGCATACTGGTTATTTTTCGACGCCAGAGACTCGCCACCGCGCCTTCTCCTGTTAGATAAAACAGCTCAGCTAGGCGAAGGCCATTAGTTGGACTTTTGCTGCAGATGTGATGAATGCATAAGCCATTTGGAGTATTTGTGCAAGATTGGAAGCTCACCTCAACTCTGCGCCCTGGCTACATAACTGCAACATCTGGAACCTGGCAGCATAGTGTTTCCAATATATGTTGTTTTTTTTTTCAAGTCTGAAGTCCTTCCCATCAATTTGTAGATCTTTAAGCAGCTTTATCAAGTTTACATTTCGTACTCTATCGAAAGCCTTTGTGTAGTCAATGATAAAAAAAAATTAAGTTGCATGTCCTTCACAGGACGTAACAGTCAATCCCAGCATTTTCGCTGTTAGTGATTCCTGGGCAAATTTTACGTTCAGTAGTATGCCATTGCTTTCTGAACGACAGGCTCTATACATTTTTCGAAAACAACCAGCACCGCTGTCTTACGAATCCGGGTATACGGGCTCATAAACCGCGTTCGCAAGCCCTTTGCCACAGAGACAGGTTAGTCAATGAAGGAAAGATGCATATCTTTGTTTACTTCTATAGCACGTTCAATAACTGTTCGCAGCATATACACAGCATTTACTGTACCCTTTCCTTCTACAAACCTGCATTGTTCTTCCCCTATTTCAGGTTGTATTTTCTTCCTCACTCTTTGCATGATAATTCGTAGCCAAATCTTTGTGATGTGAATCATTCTACTAATTGTTCTATGATGATCACATTCCAAGGCTCCTTATTTCTTTGGGATTGCAATAAATACAGATTTACATAATTCAGAAGGTATATCTCCAGTATCATATAATGTGTTCAGCAGTCTGGTGACTTCATCTATTCCATATTCTTCTAAAGCTTTAATCATTTCTGTTGTGATGTTATCTGCACCGTGGGCCTTGCCAGCTTTCATATGCTTAAGAACATTTTGAACCTCCATCTTCAAAATTGGCTGTCCTTCATTATTAAATCTAATATCATACTGTTCCTCTCTATTATCATCATAGTGGTTTTTCACATAATCTGTCCATACCTGTAGAATCTGATCTTTTTCTATTTTTCTACACAAAGGCTCTTGATAGGCTTAGACATGTCAACATGGTGGATATGCTTGCAGATCTACAAATTGATGGGAAAGACATTAGACTTATAAAAAAAACATATATTGGAAACAACAAGCTGCCATTAGGATTGATAATGAAGTGGGACAATATCAGCCTGTTAAGAGAGGTGTTAGGCAGGGATGTGTAATGTCTCCAGATCGTTTTTCCCTATACAGTGAAAATATTTTCAGAAATGTAGAAGATATAAATGGAATCAGCATTGGAGGGCGAAACATCAATAACATTAGATTTGCAGATGATACGGTAATGATTTCAGCAATGCGCAGGATCTGCAACAATTAGTAAATGCGGATATTGTACACAGTGAGCAACTGGGATTAGAATTAAATTGTAAAAAGACACAGGTTATGGTAGTCACTAGGAAGAACAAAATACCACAATGTAATATACAAGCAAATGGGAATATTCTTCAACAAGTGAATCGGTACAATTATCTTGGAACAGACATAACCTCTGTTGGGAGATGCCTTGAAGAGTTTAGAACAAGAATCGCCATGACGAAAATAGCCTTTAGCAAGATAAAAAAAAAAACATTCTGACCAATAAAAAGATGTCAATTGAAATGAGAAAAAGAGCGTTGAGGGGATACATAGAGCCTTTTCTTTTGTATGGATGTGAAACTTGGACAATGAGCAGGCAAGCTGAAAAAACATCTGATGGCTGCAGAAATGTGGTTTCTGAGGAAAATGTAAAGAATACCATGGACAGACAGAAAAACCAGCGACCATATACTACAGGAGACAAATGAAAATCGTAAATTTATTGGAGAAATTAGACGTAGACAGTCAAAAATTTTTGGACATGTTATGAGAAGAAATGGATAGGAGAACTTAGTAACAACTGGCAAGATCGAAGGGAACAGACCGAGAGTAAAATACCTGGATGGCTTGGCCACATGGCATGGACGAGACAGGAACACTGACCTGATCTACGATTCTGGTGCTCGAGTGAAATGGCAAGTCATGACCGCCTACACTTTCCAGCATGGCACATGATTGATTGAATGAATGCCTGAATGGAATTTAAGGACGCGCCTAAACAACAGTATGAAGTAATTAACTTAATTGGTAAACTAAGCATAACCTTGCAAGAATATGTTTCTATTACCCAGAGAAAGAAGGATCGCCCTATGTTCTTATAAGCTAAAACAGAATCCATCCCTTGGCAAATGAACATGTAGTGTGGGCAGAAAAGGTGTTTTGTTAATTCGTTTGGAATTAACTGGTGTCCATCTCTATTAACAGAGGTAAGATAACGCTTATAATATAACCCACTTGCATTAGTAGACTATGGTAGGAAGGATTTGAACCTTCGATTAGAACTCTATGTTAGAATGGTGTTAGTGAATTCCGTCTCACAAATGACATATTCTAAAGATATATAATGATCTTGGCTAATATAATATCACTGGATGCTCTTTCATTGCTTATGTGCACTTAATGAGAGGATCCTCTGCTAGGCAAATCTATAGGATTCTATCTTAGGTTACGGACAGTGGATTTTCTGTCATGTTTAATAATTGTTACTTCAGTATATCCTTTTATCTATTACAATGTGCGTGATTCTTATATGATTATATATATATATATATATGTATATATATATATATATATATATATATATATATATATATATATATATATATATATATATATATATATATACTTATATTTATGTGTATGCAAATCATGTGATAATTTATGAAACCCTCTATCCTGAAGAAAAGATATATTACCAGGGCAGTGTGATGATTTCAGTCCTGATAGGAGCCACCTCAGTAAATTAGGCAATAGGTATTTTAATGTACTATTGAGTAGGATACTCAGTGCACGAAAAGAATGACAAATGTCTTGCAGACATGAGTCGTGGTTACCTGTATCATTTGGCTATTAGTGGGTAATAAGCACATCAAATCATTAGATTGAAAACACACAACGTAAGAGGGCTTAGCTAAAGTACACAGTGTAATAATCCCGCCCCCTTTCCTTCCACCCAACTTTCTTATAAGGATGGGTACATGTTTGTTGTTCGTGTTTTTAACAGATGATGGTGGTGGTCCAGTAGCTTCTATATGGTATTCCTACACGGAGAACATCTGTCGTATGAGTGGGCATTCATCCGTGAAGGATGAGAGTCTTCACCTTCATACTGCACTGAAAATCAGAGGACAGTTCATCAACATTTGCCACTCAGAATTGCTCAGTACCACCCTGGAAAGAAGCTAAGTGACCACATTATAACCTCAGTGACGACCAGTGGCCAATAGCTTAGACCAAACTGGAACACAGTTAACAGTCAATCAAAGGAAGATTCAAAATATATTCCCCAAGATATGAACACTGATTGCCAGCACTTAAATTAGTCAAAGACACAAGGACAGTCACATTTAGTCTTCTTCTTCTTCTTCTTCTTCTTCTTCTTCTTCTTCTTCTTCTTCTTCTTCTTCTTCTTCTTCTTCTTCTTCTTCTTCTTCTTCTTCGTCTCCTTCTTCTGCGTTCATCAAGAGTTCTTTTTTTTCCAGATGTGATTGCGGCATGTTTTGTTATGCACCCTTGGGCCAAAACCCTTAGGTCGACACATCCTATTTTAACGTTCGTTTTTAACCAGGTTAGTATTACTGGGGGACTCTCACTTTTGTGGTGCCGTTCACATCCCAGTTGGTCAAGATAGAACGGTCAAATACTTCACGATCAGGCAGGGACAGTCCAAGGGCATTATCCGCTATCCAGGGAAGCTTCCACATTTGCAGAGCCGATACATAGCGCTCTGGTATTGGGATCACCGAGGGAATTGCTACGTCCTGCTCATGGTTGCTTTAATTCCTCACTTCATTGTATTGGACATTTCGTTCGCTACAGGCCGCTCCCCGCACAAACCAGGAACAGTCGGTCTGCAGCCTGTATCCACTCAACGAGCCTTTGATTCTGACATGTGCTAGTCGCTGTGCCCGGAAGACAAAATAGTCAGAGCTGTTCCGGGCACGACGGACATCCAGAAAACTAGCTAATCAGAGCTGTTCCGAGCACGAATGTCATTTCACTCGGACGTTTTTGCATTTGCCAGTTTATTTTGCAACAGTTCTGCCGGCACATTCGACTTCTACGGGCGTTTTTTTTAAAAATTAGGTTAATCGTCCTGGAGATTTCGAGGGACAATTTGCTGTGGTGTCGCCCACATCTCAGCTGGTCAAGGTAGAACGGTCAGATACAGCACGTTTAACCCACAAGGGAAGGCAGGGGCAGATCATGGGCATTCCCCGCCATCCAAGGAGGCTTCCATAATTGCAGAGCCGGCTTATAATGCTCTGAAACTGGCACATTCAAGGGATTGCCACGTTCTTCTCATGGCTGCTTTAATTCCTCACTTCCATGTATTGGGCTTCTCGAGTGCCACTCGCCACTTCCCCACGAAAACCAGGAACGGTGAGTCTGCGGACGACATCCACTCTGCAACTTTTCGTTTAGGGCTTCCAAGTAATGGATTCGCTTGCCATTCGCTTGATTGCGTTCCATTTGGTGTTAATGCGACGACTTCCTCTCGGCAGACTTTCGCTTCTGACTTCCACGTAATGGGTTTGGTAGCCAAGCGTTCCAATTCGTGTTAACGAGCCGTTTTTTCAGCTTTGACGACGTTCACTCAATGTGCTCCGGTAAAGACTTGCATCGTAACCATTGCGTGCGATTGGGTCGCTTTTTCCCCTTTAGAAACGCTCATGAGGTAGGCTACATGTTCTGCCGGCTCAGAACCTTACCTCCATGCATCAGGGAGAGAGTGACGGCCAGATCCTCTCATCCGGGGATCCCTCATATCCCTCTGCTGAAAGCCGTAGAACACATGTCTGTATCAAGCATGTAGCTGGCTCAGCATCTCTCCACCACTTGCAGTGGGTGAGTATCGGCCCGGTCCTCACATCCGGAGGATATTGACGTAGAAGCGTTCAGCCATATCCCACAGCTGAGAGCCTTAGAGTATGTGTTTGGGCCAAGAATTAGTGGTATCATGAACCTGATTTGGACTTTGAATGCCTATCCTCAGTTTACCTACAGATCAGCAGGTTGTGTTTCTCTTGGTCTGGTCCCTATCCCAAAGACTTCTCCGACATACAGTTGTGCTTCCGTCGGCATAGCTCTTGGGGTCATTGGGGCACGCAAGCCCCTCAACCACGGCAAGGTGGAGACACGTCAGAGGGGATCTTTAGTCTATTGTGCCATTACAATGCCTGGTGATGCAGAGTTTTTCAGAGACAGAACGCAATAGATAATCAAATATGTTATTGATATAGATTGATAATTATATCAGTTGTATGTTAATAGTTGTCTAAAATATGATTACCCATAGTGTATACACCTTCCTCATATATTCATTATAAGATTATAATCTCGTGCCACAGAGTTGTTAAAAGAATTTTGAGACGTGTGTACTGCGTTAAACAATAGTGTGGTAGTATTACATTACTTAACAACAGATCAGGAAGGCATATGGCAGGAATACTACTTGTCTTCAGTCGAACCAGAGTACTAACCAGTGTGAGCTTTCTCCTCTTCTGAGAGCAGTGACATTCCTGTGCTCTCTTGGAGTTCTATTAGAAAAACCGTACCTGACATCTTAGTGGAATATTACCTGAGGTGTCTATTTCAGTAATAGGGTGTCTTACTAGCCATTGCTCGTTTTCAATTAGTAGTCGGCAACGACGATTTTGAGGATATATATTTCCCATTTCTATTTAACATACCACATCATGCTTCTATTTCCTCCTTACACAACGTTCTGACTTTTCTGTGAATTTCCTCATATTTGGCAGGATTAATTTTGTTGTGTTTTCTTGTTTCTGTTTAGTTGTAAAATTTCTTCAGTCATCCATTTCTTACTATCCACTTTCTTTAATTTTGGAATAGTTGTTTCTGCAGCCAAACTGATTGAATACTTCAACATTTCCCATTGAGCATCCACATCTTGAACTAGGATTTCTAGAACAGACAATATATCAGATTTGTTCTTTACTTCTATGTTATTATGTCTTGTACTTCTTTGTCATTTTTTAATGTGCATAAATCATATTTAGTGTTTCCTGTTGTATACTTGACTTTTTTAAAAACTGTATTCTTAATGTGCCTGTAATTAATCTGTAATTATCGTAACAGTCTGCATTGGGAACAGTTTTTGTTATGTTTAACGCATTTCGAAACCTTCTCCTAATCAGTATGTAATCTATCTGGTTTCTAGTTCTGCTGTCTGGACTTTTCCACGTCCATAATCTTTTAGGATGTTGTTTAAACAAGGTGTTTCCTATAAAACACACACACACACACACACACACACACAGAGAGAGAGAGAAAGAGAGAGAGAGAGAAAGAGAGAGAGAGAGAGAGAGAGAGAGAGAGAGAGAGAGAGAGATGTATGCACGGTAATCGCCCACCAGTTTAAATATAATCGCAATTTCGAACTTTGAACATGCTGTTTACGTCATCGTTTTAAACATTCAATTGAGTATATTATTTTAATAACATCATCGAAACTTGTCATATTACACCATTTATAGAACTCATTTCCAGGAAGCATGTGGTGGATGGATTGTGATTGCAGCCAACAGACTCTGTGGCGATAGGCAGATGATCACATCAGCACAAACAATGGCTATGGCCACCGACTAGTACAGTCACTACCCAGAAGGAAAGCAATGGCAAACTACTTTCTGCAAACTTGCCAAGAAACTATAACAACCATGAAAGAAAACATAATAAGAAAGAGATCTGGTGGCGAGACCCCCAGTCCAGACAGATCAGGTAACACTGGGGAAGAATGTTACACAGGGGCCAGTACTAGTAATCGTGATGATGGGGTTAATCTATATATATAAATCAAAGTGTATGTATGTAAATATGTATGTATGTAAATATGTATGTCCTTTATTTTTTCGCTAACGGCCCATCAGATTGAGATGAAATTTTCTACACGCCTTACTTTCATTCCAGAGCTGTCAACTGTCATAGTTTTTTTTCCTTCTTCCTCCTCCTCCCTCCTCCCCCTCCCAAAATACGTACGTAAATATATGATGATGATGATGAAAGAATCCCCGAACCAAAACGCTAGGGAAAGGGAAGAAAATGACGTGACTACACATTAGCTAAGGGACTTAACTCTAGAAAAAGTTATTTCAAGGGGCATAACTTTTAATAACATTGTTGTATAACTTATAGTCATATTGTTGTATCGTTTTCAATGATTTATAAACTCTTTGTCTATAGTTATGTACCGGCATATGAGTTATAATAAATAATGATACAATCTTTTAGACATTTTCAAAGTTTACATAAAAATAATGCATAATGCATAACATTGTAACTCATCTTTCTATACTTAAGAAGTTATCTAAAAGATGTTGAACAATATCATCGCATCTTTAGTGTTTTCCGCCATCATATCGACACGATTCGCTTGACAGCACTTCTCAGCGCTATCAAGCCAAGACGCCTTACACATTTCAAGCAGTCTGATACGGGGGGAAAATGGCACGTCGTAATAGCACAAAGAAACAAGCAGCTTCCAAGATGCATAGTGAGAAAACCGACCAGACTATCAAGAAGACGAACCTGCCTTTGGAGAGTCTGCATGCAAGCTGTAATAAAGTATCTGAACCTACAGTCAATGAAACTACCAATAAGAAGAGCGACGACTACCCACAGACGAACACAAAAACTTGTGAGAGGAAGGAGGACCAAGACACCAGAATCAGAAACACTGATTCAAACACAGTCAGATGGGTGGTCAAGCGGCTAAAAATGGAGCTTACTGATCAACAAATACAGAAGCAGCTGCAGGAAGAAAATCTTCACGTCAACATTTTGAAGGCAGAGCGGATTCTTACCTACTCAGAATTAAATGAGATGCTCCACACCAGGGACTGGGCGAACCCGGGCCGGGTCAGGCAGACAGACAGACAGACAGACAGACAGACAGATAGATAGATAGATAGATAGATAGATAGATAGATAGATAGATAGATAGATAGATAGATAGATAGATAGATAGATAGATAGATAGATAGATAGATAGATAGATAGATAGATAGATAGATAGATAGATAGATAGATAGATAGATAGATAGACAAAAAGACAGGGAGGGAGGGAGGGATAGACGGAGGGATGGGTCTATTAGACAGACAGACAGACAGACAGAGATAGATAGATAGACAAACAGACAGACAGACAGACAGACAGGGAGGGAGGGAGGGACGGAGGGAGAGACGGAGGGACGGGTAGGCAGACAGATAGACAGGGAGGGAGGGAGGGATAGACGAGGGAGAGACAGAGGGATGGGTCTATTTGACAGACAGACAGACAGACAGTCAGACAAGCAGACAGACAGACAGACAGATAGTCGGTAACGGGAACGAGAACTTATATGACTCATCTTTTGGTGCTTAATTGAAGAAGTTATCTACCGTAAATTTATTTGTACATGTAATAATTTTTATCTGGCCTTTTATAAGGGCCAAGAAAATATGAATTAAATGAGATTCTCCCCACCTTTTCGCTGCACAATGGAGCACCGAGAATAAACAAATGCCACGTCATACAGTACGTGGCATAACTACCTAACGGTAGTTTGTGGGCATTCGAGCTCCAGCCTTCGGTGAACTCAGAGCATTTCTGATACTTTCTAACAGGTAATACTCAAATGATTTGACATTAGAGCATGCGAGGGCGTTGGGGACATGTTGCTTACACCTACACACATCGACACTACGGACACAGGCGAGTTCACACTCCGTGGCCTAACAGTCCACCCAATTGTGTAGGTTTGATTTGTAGGCTAAAATCGTGAATGAGGGTAGCATGTGAAGGACTGAAGTCTGGATCATCCTCTGCATTCCTTAACGTTGTACATTGATCCGTTGACAAATAACATCATTCAGAAACCACACATATATGTCTGTCTGTCTGTCTGTCTGTTTGTCTGTCTGTCTGTCTGTCTACCTATCCGTCTATTATATATATATAAGATATATGTAGACAGAGAGTCGGGAACGGGAACTTATATGACTACTTATATGAATTAAATGAGATGCTCCACACCAGGAGCTGGGAAATGCCGGGCCGGGTCAGACAGACAGACAGACAGACAGACAGACAGACAGACAGACAGACAGACAGACAGACAGACAGACAGACAGACAGACAGACAGTCGGTAACGGGAACGGGAACTTATATGACTACTTATATGAATTAAATGAGATGCTCCCCACCAAGGACTGGGCGAAGCCGGGCCGGGTCAGCTAGTTAGATTATATTTTAATACAAAGAAGATGAAGATCAAGCATAACATCTGCAAAAACCCTACGAAATGCAGACTGTGATACAGACCATCAGTAGTTAGAAGCAGATCTGAAATTAAAACTCAAAAAGCTTACCCGAGTGTAATGGGATGAGCCTAGATCACTATGCGAACACCACCAACACTACGTTAGCTATTTCCTATTTCCGTTCTAAATGTAGTACGGCGTCTATATGACTAATAATGACGTCATATTGACGACGCGGACATTTTCTGCACTAAAACTATACACAGCACTATTGGGGACGGCATGTATTTCCACGACATCTATTCAAATGACGTTGCATTCTATTTCCCTTGTCTTCGACCCTTATCGTCAATACCAAGTCTAATGACTGGGGATATAAGTCCGTCACTTTCTAGCAGCCGGCTTCCTGGCCTAGAGGTTAGCGACTTTTCTCCGTAATCTCGTATACTCTCGTAGGTATCGCGACGACGGTGAGAATCAGCAGTGGTTCGAATCCGGCCGGTAACTTACGGGGTACGTGAGCCGGCCGCTCAGAAAGCAATGGCAAACTACTGAGCGTAATCTTGCCAAGAAATCAACAATCAGCTGAAAGTTGCTGATGTTGACAGCGATGTCCTGTAAAGGATATGCAAACACGGCACTCTCTAGCAACGGGAATAAGGCGATACGCTATAGGTACACTGGTACCGGAAAGCGTAACTAACGACTTCCGTCCGTTGCAAAACGACCGTAGCTGCTGTGCCGGGCACACCTTACTGAAGATAGCTGCCATATCCAATTGGGGGTGAGTGTAAGAGTATAATAACAGAGTAATTAAGATTATAGTAAGGAGTGTGTACAAATTTATATTATTATATTGGGAAACCACAAAATCTCCCGATCATGCATATTTATGAAACTTGGGATTGACATGTGAGACATTGAGTGAGGGAAAACATGTAGTGCATATATATATATATATATATATATATATATATATATATATATATATATATATATATATATATATATATATATATATATATATATATATATATATATATACTAGCTGACACGGCCCGGCTTCGCCCAGTCACTGATGGGAAGCATCTCATTTAATTCATATAAGTAGTCATATAAGTTCCCGTTCCCGTTCCCGACTATCTATCTGTCTGTCTGTCTGTCTGTCTATCTGTCTGTCTGTCTGTCTGACCCGGCCCGGCTTCGCCCAGCCCCTGATGGGGAGCATCTCATTTAATTCATATAAGTAGTCATATAAGTTCCCGTTCCCGTCTGTCTGTCTGTCTGTCTGTCTGTCTGTCTGTCTAATCATTTATTGGTTGCAATTAGAACAACCTTAGATAAACGAAGACCAACTTACAAAAAGCATTAGAAAGAGCACTTGAAAGATCTTTACATCTTCCCCAACAATTAACTTAAGTAAATGGAGCAGCGGCAGCAGCAGCAGAAGAAGAAGAAAAAGGAGGAGTAGGAGCTGGGAGGAGGAAGAGGGAGGTGGAGGAGAGAGGAGGAGGGAGGAGTATGAGGGAGGAAGAGATAGACGGAGAGAGGAGGAGGGAAGAGGAGGGAGGAGGAAGGAGAGGAGTAGTAGGGAGGAGGAGGGATGAGGAGGAGGAGGGAGGAGGAGGAAGGAGGAGGATGAGGGAGGAGGAGGAGGCAGGAGGAGGTTGGAGGAGGAGGGGAGGAGGAGAGGGAGGAGGAAGAGGGAGGAGGGGGGAGGAGGGAGGAGGAAGAGGGAGGAGGAAGAGGGAGGAGGAAGGAGGAGGAGGGAGAAGGAGGGAGGAGAAGAACGCAGGAGGAGGAGGGAGGAGGAGAGGGAGGAGGAGGGAGATGGAGGAGGAGGGAGAAGGAGGGAGATGGAGGAGGAGGAGGAGGGAGGAGGCGGGAGGAGGAGGGAGGAGGAGGAGGATGAGGGAAGAGGAGGAGGCAGGAGGATGTGGGAGGAGGAGGGGAGGAGGAGTTGGAGGAGGAAGAGGGAGGAGGAGGGAGGAGGGGGAGGAGGGAGGAGGAAGAGGGAGGAGGAAGAGGGAGGTGGAAGGAGGAGGAGGAGGGAGAAGGAGGGAGGAGAAGAACGCAGTAGGAGGAGAGAGGAGGAGAGGGAGGAGGAGGGAGATGGAGGAGGGAGATGGAGGAGGAGGAGGGAGGAGGAGGGAGATGGAGGAGGAGGGAGGAGGAGGGAGGAGAGAGGAGGAGGAGGGAGACGGAGGAGGGAGAAGGAGGAGGGAGGAGAAGGAGGGGGAGGAGGAGGAGGGAGGATGAAGAGGGATGAGGAGGAGGGATGTGGAGGGAGGAGGAGGAGGGAGGAGGAGGAAGGAGGTAGAGGGAGGAGGAGTAGGTAGGAGGAGAGAGGATGAGGAGGGAGGAGGAGACGGGAGGAGGAGAAGGGATGAAGAGGAGGGAGGAGGAGAGGGAGGAGGAGAGGGAGGAGGAGGGAGAAGGAGGGAGGAAGAGGGAGGAGAAGGAGGAAGAGGGAGGAGAAGGAGGAGAAGGGAGGAGGGGGAGGACGTAGGAGGAGGAGGAGGGAGGAAGAGGGAGGAGGAGGAAAGAGGAGGAGAAGGGAGGAGGAAGGAAGAGGAGTGATTAGGAGGGGGAGGAGGGCGAGGAGGCAGGAGGAGGAAGAGGGAGGAGGAAGAAAGAGGAGGAGGAAGGAGGAGGAAGAGGGAGGAGGAGGGAGGAGGAGGAGAAAGAGGGAAGAGGAGGAGGGAGAGGGAGGAGGGGGAGGGGAAGAGGAAGAGGGTAGGAGGTGGAGGAGGGGAGAGGAGGAGGAGGAGGAATATAACGCATATGCCTGTAGATTTAATAATGGCTGAAGTTGTTCCATGTCTTCTTAGAGTCGGCGACAGTGTAAAGAAATATAAAATCTTCAAACTTGATAGAGATACGGTAACTATTATTTATTTATTCTTTAAGCATAAAAAGATGAGTTACAATGTTATGCATTATGCATTATTTTTATGAAAACTTTGAAAATGCCTTAAAGATTGTATCACTATTTATTATAACTCATATGCCGGTATATAACTATGGACTAAGAGTTTACAAATCTTTGAAAACGATGCAACAATATGACTATAAGTTATACAGAAAAGTTATGCCCCTTGAAATAACTTTTACAGAGTTAAGTCCCCTCGCTGTATAGAAATTACAATGAAAAATGGAAAATTAAATAGTATTGGGTAAGCAGCCGATTTCACACTAAAAACATATCACAGTGGGCTGCGCCGGAATGAAAGGAAGACGTGTAGAAAATTTCATCTCAATCGGATGGGCCGTTCGCGAGCGCATAAAGGACATACGGACATACAGACAGACGGAGATCGCCTTTTATATATAAGATATATATATATATTGTATAAACCCTAATGATTATTTTTCTATGCGTTTTGTGAATGTATTTATGTATGCTTCGTCCGGCTTTGAACTGTGTATAAAATAAGTGTGTGAACGTGGAGGCTTCGTCCGGCTTTGATTTGAGCCATATGAGCATAAAAAGCGTGTGTAAGCGGAAAGTTCTGGAAAGAAAGGAAGTTATTGAATTTTTTGAACGGACGACATTACGACCAACAATAATACTTGACAGCATACAAACCTACAAAATTTAGTTGACACGCATACACCTCATAGACATACATATACTAATATTTCCTCCTCCACAAGTAACAGGTTTTTGTGCGCCACCCGAAACCGTTATCAGTAGAGGTCATTTTTCCGGGCAGTAACGACCCTACAGTCTCTGGTCCAGTTTTCCACCATCCTCCAGTTCTCCAGAGCACTTAAGTATTATCTTTTTCATATACTTTTGTATGCAATTTTAGGCACGCGCTGTAATTTCAGAAATACTGTATAAATTGTTCAATTTACTAACAACTTATAACTAAATTTTTTGTGTAAACGGTTATTGTCATTGAAACATTCCATCATGTCCACTTTAAATGATTTCATCAACATGGGTTTAAATTTAAAGTTAACTGGTGATGAGTTGACAAAATGGAGTGAGGCAAAGTATTCAGAGCACCTCCAGGAAAAAGCTAGGGAACGCGAAGAAAGAGCTGCTGAAAGAGCTGCCAAAACTAAGCAGGCAGAATTAGAGGCCGAGGCTAGAAAAGCAGAAGCGGCTATGAAACAGTCAGAATTAGAATTGATTGCAAAAACCAAACAGGCAGAAACTGATGCTGAGTTGAAAAAAGCGGAGATCGTGGCTCAGAGTAAACGGGAAGAACTTGAACTGCAGCTGAAAATTAAACAGCTAGAAGCTGAGACAGCTGTAGACAAAGAGTCTAGAAAGTCAGAAAGACTTGGGAAAGAAAATCAGTACAAAAAGTACCAAGGGATTGTGAGAAATTACACCACGGGTGACTGCATAGCAGCCTTCACCCACAACTTTGAAACTTTAATGGACCATTATCAGATCCCAGAGACTGAATTGAACATCATATACATGAGAAGTTTATCAGGGGAACCTCTGAAAGTGATAGAGACCATCCCTAAAGATCTCAGGAAAGATTATCATTACATTAAGTCAAAAATTATGTCACATTTCCTGTTAGATGAAGCAGGCTACAGAGAACAATTCAGTAAAGTAGCCCCAAAACCTACACAAACGTTCTCTGACTACATTTCTGTAGTACAGAAATTTTCAGTATATGGCTGTCTGCAGCCAAAGTTAACAACGGCTTTAATCAAATGAAAGATCTCATCCTCAGAGATAAAATTATCGCATCTCTTCCACCACCATTTTCTAAGTTTCTGCAAGAGTGTTAGTGTGAGAATGTACAACAGATAGAGAAACGTGGTTCGGCTTATTTTACAGCCAACAAACAATGTTTTTCTAGTGGGTTGACTGACATAAATTTTGTAGCAGCTGCTACCTATGACAAATCAAGATCAGATCCCTACAATAGGCAAAGATCATTTAAGCCTACTACTGAGAAGTACCATCAATGTAGATGTTGCCAGCTGCCACACAATCAGACTGAGATGTGTGATAAAAATCCAGCATACCTTACATACTTGCAAAACTACATAGATAAACAAGATAAGGAGCGAATGAGCTATAAACGGCTAACCAAATGTTTCCTTTGCAAAGCGTACAGCCACTGGCGCCATTCTTGTAAAGGTAAACAGATGACCAGGAAGGCTAATGCCGCCTTGTTTGATAGCTCTTCCTCAGATGAGGAACAAGTTGAAAATCACACTGTGAACTCAGCACTGGCCATTGATGTATTTAATCTCGAAAAGTGTACCATCTGTGATCAGTTCCATGAAGATGGCCTATTAATATGCGGCCACTCAATACTTATTGCCAATGAGGAAGCTAATTTGGTGATAGTCTCTAAAGGCAAGATTAACATCCACCAAGGATATGTGAATGGCAAGTCTGCTACAGTCTTACGAGACAGCGGAAGCACTCTTATCGGTTTGAAAAGAGACTTCATATTGCCTACAGATTATACAGGCAAACATGTAACATGCAGAACTTTCTCAGGTAACATCGAGAAATATCCACTTTCATGGGTATATATTGACACCTCATTCCTCACAGGAAAGGTCAAATGTGCAGCATTATCCAATCCATGTTGCGATATTATTGTTGGTGACCTTCCTGAGGTGAATGATATGCCTCATAACACCATAACATCTGTTGCCGAATGCACTGATGATATTGTAACATCATCTCCAACCAATTGCATTGTTGAGAATGTTCTATCATTGAATGAATGCATGTTTGCTAATTCAGTAATATCATCACATGAATCCATTGATCCAAATGTTTCACCACCATGTCATGTTATTGAAAATGTTAACGCAGTAACTAGATCTGCTGCGAAAGTGCAAGAGCAAATCGATCAAACTGAGGCAATAGAAATGCTAAGCCCAGTGTTAGTACCTCCTAAAACCATGAGGGAGAACTTTATAACAGCCCAAAAGGCTGATCCATCATTGCACAAATATTTTAATCTTATAGGCCAAAAGCCAAGGTTGACTAAGAATGCGAGATGGCATTTTGCTCTAAAAGATTGCATCCTTACAAGGTACTATACCAGAGGTACCAGCACCACAGAGCAAACGGTGTTGCCAATCGAATACCGCAAACAAGCCTTACATCTTGCACACGATATACCTTTCGCAGGGCATATGGCTTATTCGAAGACTAGATCTAGATTGTTGACCCAGTTTTAGTGGCCAAAATTCTGTAATGATACGAAACAATATTGCAGAACTTGTGACATCTGCCAAAAACTGGACAAAAAGGTTAAACACCCACAAGCTGAATTGCAGGTTACAGATTTAGCTAGTAGACCCTTTGAGAAGATCTCTGTCGACATTGTAGGTCCTCTAAACCATGTAGCATCTAGAGGAAATAGATTCATAATTACAATAATTGATCTATGTAGCCGCTGGCCTGAAGCTATTCCACTTAAGAACATAACTGCCAAAGAGGCGATGGAAGTTTTCTTCCACACATTTTCGAGAGTAGGGTTTCCTGACACTATCCTCTCAGACCGAGGAAGTCAGTTTATAGCTGCATCAACTCAAGCTTTAACCAAAATGTTAGGGGTGCAGCAATGTTACAATAGCCCGTACCATCCTCACTCAACGGGAATCATAGAAAAAATTAATGGGGATCTCAAGCATATGCTTTATAAAGTCACCCAGGAACATCCTGAAGACTGGGATACTTATTTGCCTGCCATATTATTTGCATATCGCGAAGTACCTCATTCTAGCACAGGGTTCTCACCATTTGAACTTGTGTATGGTGCCAAACCACGCGGCCCATTGTATATATACCATTCCATGTTAACTGAAACTACACCTGTACATAAACCCATATCATCATATGAACATGTAACATCATTGCGTGAAAGGATAATGAGATCTTGTATCATGGCCAAAGAAGCACTTACACAATCTCGTGCTATTTACAGACAGTACGCAAACAGAGGAAATAAGACGATAACACTTACAGCTGGACAGGACGTTCTACTTCTTCTACCTAGTGACCGACATCTACTGACAGACTCATGGCAAGAACCATTCAAAGTACTAAGACAGATCTCGACGTTTGACTATGAAATTGCAGTCAAAGGCAAACATAAAATATTCCACATCAACATGCTAAAACCATACTACAACAGAGACGAAGACCAAGACCAGACAGCAGCCAGTACAACGATAGTTGACCATGAAGACGACGATGAGACCGACGAAATACCGACCCCAGCACTTGACACGGCAAACAAGTTGCAAGACAGTAATATAAACCCTCATCTGACGCAAACAGAGACTGACAGTTGCAGACAACTGCTACAAGACACTAACACAGATGACAAGACGTCTTGTGACTTCAACAGACAACGACAGACCACATAACATAACTACAGCAGACATATGACTTCAACAGACAACGACAGACCATGTAACATGACCATAACAGACAATACAAACTGACATTTAAACCATCTACAGCTGACAAAGCCTATTAAAAAAACTGCATTCTTTGTTTATAAAATTTAGAATGGCTTTGTCACGACCGACAATACCATCGTAGCAAGAAAGAAAGAATTACGAACTATTCTATATCTGTCAAAAGTATTACAGACAGTATACCAAATTGTGTCACAATGACTGAGTATTTTACTAACATACTAACTAAACAAAATTGTGCACAGCGAATGCCTAAGACCTGCATTTTCAAAAGTATTAGCGTATTTTTCTGATAACTCCATTCTTATAAGATCCATATTTTGATATTATTTTCAGATTAACAGCTGACACGAGCTCCGTAGCGAGTGCGTAATGCGGTTACAGGAGCACTACCAAATTTTCTTCCGTGGAAACATGTAGTAGTTGAAACCGACAATAGTCCGTTAACAATAATCACATCGGGAGCTCCTACCAACCACATGATTGCACGTTTGTCGCTGTTACTCCAAGACTACAGTTTTGATGTCAAACATAGTCCGAGCAAGCAGAATACACTAGCTGATCTTTTATCCCGTTGTCCCGACGACACCCAGTAGCCTAACTACGTAAGAGTGCAATGTGTCAGAGCACTCAAATCACACAGCCATTAATGAAAGTTTTTCAGATAAGCTGTGAAATATGTGATAGGGACGTGGGCCCATTGTAAATATAGTTATTATTTTATAATTAGTGTAATAATTGTGGCGTATACATATGTTAGAATGTGGTAGAAAGGGAACATTATTTATTGTAAATATTATGGACAAGAACAAACAGTGCTGCATGAGTTCAGAACTTACTTCATTTGAACGATTTGATTTATCCGTGGTACCTGCCAACCGGAGACGTTCCGATGCATTTTAATCCGTGTGAAAGAAACTGTGACATTTAAATTCCTGCAGAACATGTTAATCCATAGTTTCCAACGAAATATTGAACTCACCAGCTGTTTCTAAGAACTGTGTATTCCGACCAGTGTTACAACATCCATGCGGAAGAACACTGTGTTAATAACATCCGATTACATCAGCGGTGTGTGTACTTCCGTTAATTTAGAAATTGATTCAAAAAGTTAGCAGACTACAAACGAATGTTCACAAAGAATTGACGAATGTAAGACACTTTGTGAACGCGAAATTACAATACACGAAATGTGTGTGAGGACTTTTCATTTAGTGTGATCTGAGAATCATAACTTGATTAACTTGTTCACAATAGCGACATCTAGTTCACCATTGTAAAGAAGCATCAATTTATGACGCTTAGAAATAAATTAACAAATGTAATTTATTGTTTTGAAAATATGTTAAAATTATCTCCCATGAATTTTAAATTGTTTCACAGATTACACCAAAGGGAAACAAATGCTAATAAGTGGTAATGTGTAAGATATAAAAACCACTTTCGTGTTCCCAGATTGTCAACACTCCAAGATGACATCAGCTAGGTATGGAAGAGATTGCCGAAGTTGTAGACCAACATGAGATGTTCCTACCAAGTCTGGGTGGCACCCAAATGTTGGAGTCGTCTCATATCGGGACGGCTCGCAGTTTAACCTGACGTTTTCGGACGTTTTGTCATTTTTGTTTATTGGTTGCGAGGTAGTTGCGTGGGTCGCTGGTGCCACCTGTCTGACTGTGTCATATTGCAACTGACGTGATAATCCATCGAGAGGATTTACTTGAGAGGTGTGACTTCTTGACATCATATGAGAGTGTGTAGATATAGCTTGTAATGCCTACGTATTGCAATGAAACCTATGTCAAGTCAAATGACAACTAAGGGGAAAATTATGACAGGGTTAAAATATTAACCCAAATTTACAGAGAGCACATGAAATCATGAATGGAAGGCGGGGAGAGTGTCATAATCTCCCCTGTAGTTATGCCGCGGCGTCATTACGGGCGCCAGGCGAATACCATTTACCTGTCCACATGTTCGCCTGTGAGCGGGACTAAGCAGACAGCGGTCAAGCCAGTACAGGCGTGACGCACGAAGTTCCCGCAGGGACTCGATCCCACATGGCAAGTGCTCAGAGTGGAGAACGGCAGACAGGCTTGGGATCGCCGGTCAGTACGGACGGGTTTGAAAGAGCTTGTGTGACTGCTATGTCCGAATGCCGATTGATAGTAACTCTTGTGAGAGAATAGGAGACTGTGCGGCTGTGGTATAGGTCTGTGAGTGTATCCATTGTGTTGATTAATTGACTAATTGTATTGTGATATCGATATTGTAATGGCGAGATGCCTGATCTGATTGTATCGCGTGAGAAGTGTAAATAAAGTGTTTAACTTAGTGTTGCAGTGTGTCACGTCAAATCATTCCGTGACTGTGTTTGTCTCACATGTGTTAGGTCATAAGAGCCTTATTCATTGTTATATGTAAGAACCTGACATATATATGTATAAACCCTAATGATTATTTTTCTATGCGTTTTGTGAATGTATTTATGTATATATTTTGAAAGTATGAAAAACATGATTTCGCCCATGCGGGTAGCCAGAAAACCCCTACCACGGCGATGGCTTGACTAGAGGCGTAAAAGAGATATGTGGAACATGATTCTCACATTCCGGCAATATTACTAGGTGATTTATATTCGAACATAAATTTACTTCACCCTGATCCACCGCCATGCCGAACTGCATGACATTGAAGGTCAGAAGTTCACTGCAAATACCATGTGCTGAGGAATCTGAATTTGGGGAGTAAAGAACTCAAATGAGGATAACTGAGACATCCTAAAGCACAATGTCTGGAATATCTCAGCCACATTGCCTGCTTGCCTTATTCTTATCTACTATAGTGCATTCACATTTGTATGGAAAATTATGTGATTTAGTATATAACCTTACCATTATGTCCACCCAACAAAAAAATTTTGTACTGGAGATTTTACAGCAGATTTCAAAGTTTGTTTATGTGCGGATTATAATTTACGAGTCTGAGATGAAATTCATAATTTTAAATGTATTACAGCGTAGCCAGACAATCAGCGCTCAATGTTGAATATTTTCACGGGATTGACCTTATGCCAACTCCCCGCGTTCTTTAAACTAGGACTGCTCCGAGGTGTCTCAAAATGTGGGTTATTTCATGAAACCTGATTAATATGTTGTTGTTTTTTTTTTTTTATCTTACCACTTATCGCTAACATTGAAATGTGTGAATATTTTTCAATGGGATTGAATGCGAAATTGTGTATAAACTTCAAAGAATTGCTATGAAGTTGTACACATATTTTTGTATAGAAGCTGATCTCATTAAACTGTTTTATACTATTACAAATTCCGAAAAAAGAACAGTGCATGCATTGGATTTGAGTAAACGGTCATTTCGTCGATCGGTGCAAGAATCTGGAATTAAACCACTACGCAATAACCAAACGGTAGGTAGAAAGATTATTGTAGACAGCTTTGACAAAGATGTCATAAGGCGAGCTATTATAAAAATGCTTTAAAAAGTCGCTTAAAATTCGACAGGGTCGACTTCATTGCACCGGGTTCTATCCCATATGGCTCGGTCTCTTTCCGCAGCGCGGAAAGCATCGCACAAAGCACGAACTCCGCAGCTCTAGCGACGACCCACAGAAGTCTCCGAAAAATGTAACTCGTGAATCGAAGGATGCGGCCCGGAATCGAACTGACGACCTTTGGAGCCCGAGTCAAAAGGCTTGACCACTTCGCCACGGAGACTCCTAATTTTGGGTTTTATATCCAGGATTATCCAGCATTATAAAAATGTTGGATGCCAAAGAAACAGTGACTGTAAGAAAACTTAGGGTTTGGTTGAGAAAGAACAATAACATAGAGCTATCCAAAACAACTTTGTGGAAAATTATAAGGACATTATCTTCACTTTTTGAAAGTACAAGGGCGGTAGAAATATTCTTTGCGAGCAACCGCATTTAGGAGCCATGAGAAGCAGATACCTACGTGAAATAAGGGAAATGCGCAAAGAAAATTATGGCACAGTGTGTTTGGATGAAATGTGGATCAATGCGCACCACACAAGTGATAAGGAATGGAAATCAGTGGATGGACAGATAAAGCGATATGTGCCCAGTAGTATAGGACAGCTTTTGGTCATGGCCCATGCTGGTAATACGCATAATGGCTTAAAACAAAATGCTGGGCTCGTGTTCGTATCAAAGCATACAGACAATAGGGATTATTATGATAAGATGAATGGTAATGTATTTAGAGATTGGCTCGAGAATACTGTGCTTCCTTCCCTAGATAGACCGGCGTGTCCAATTATGGACAATGCATGATATCAATGTTGTTGCCCAAGAAGACAAAATACCTACAGCATCAAGCACAAAGGGAGCAATAAAGATATGACTCCGAATGGAAAACATACAATTTTCAGAAACGTATTTCTAGCTAGAATTGTTGTCCCTTGTAAAACAGACGCCAAAAAGCAAGAAATATCAAATCGACAAGTTGATAGAAGAGCATCGTCATGGGTGCTTGAGACTTCCGCCGTACCATTCTCATTTCAACCCTATAGAACTTGTGTGGGCTAAAATTAAAGGACAGGTGGCAGCTGACAATACTATATTCAAATTGTCTGACGTTAAGATACTAATCCAGTCCGCGCTATTAAATATTCATAAAAGTTACTGGAAAAATGTGAGGACCATGTGTTGAAAGAGGAAGAGGATTATTGGAGAAAGGATGGATTGAATTTTATGCAACCGAGAGCAGTCATCAACCTACTGGAATCGTCCGAAACAGATTAAGGTCTGAGCAGAGCGCAGACCTTAATCCACGTGCACACCAACTGGGATATTTTGCTACAAATATTCAGACGAATTGCAGGCCCTAAACATTACAACATCAGCATAATGTCAATGGCAACAGTTTCTATTCCACAGTGATGAATTTTTCAATTCCGCAAGCCCTCAGCGGTGACAAACAACTGTATTGAACACACACACACACACACACACACACACACACACACACACACACACACACACTAAACGCATTGAATATTAATAAAAGAGTAATATTGCGGTGGAAACTGACATATTGTGGCATAACAAGAAACGTGAGAGCAAACACGTTGTCAAATTAGGGGACACACCGGAAAAATCTGGCTTCATCGGTCGGGAGACATGTGCTCGAGAGTGGCCACGTGGTTGAAAGAGACAGTGCCTTCCGTGTGTTGTTCAACACACAAAGTAGTCGATTGTTAAAGTTTGCTGAAGCTATACTAATCAACCATTGTAAGCCGTTCTTGTGTAAGCAGAAAGACATGTTAGTCAGTTTAAAATTACCGTGGTAGACAATCGACATTACTGTGCGAACATGTGTATATTTCAGTTTGAAGGATTTATCTAATTAATTCACGTAAGTTGTGTGATTTCTGCAGTATGTACCTGACGAGATGCAGCGAAATATGCCAGGCAATAAATCGTGCAATCTATTGTTTGTGTCTTCGTTATTCAAAGAAATATATGTTAATTATGAAAAATTGGAGGTGGTGGAAAACTTGAATATCTTGGGTCATTGATTACCAAAAACGTTGTCACAATGACAGAAATTAAACGACGACTATCAATTGCTCTTCAAAGACTAAAACATTCATTCAGTAGCATGTCCTTTGCAGAACCTCGCTCACATAACAACCTTCAGGAATGTGACGAAACCGCGATCATCTGTCTGTTGTTATCGAGATCCCGCACTATTTTGGCGCGTCATCGTGGACTTTCCCAGTTATAAATAGACTGAGGGAAGCCGATAGGAATTTTCCATCTAGAATCATCTCGAATTACCGGTATTTGACTGTACCGGGTTGCCGGGTGCTTCAGCAAATTCCCGTGCAGAGAGAACTAGAAATTCTAGGCGGGGAATGAATGTTGCCCGAGAAGTTGACTTTTCCCAAGGAGCACTCGCTCCTCGTGCGCATGAGTTTGCACGATTGTGGGAATGCGGCTAGAATTGGCATTCACTTCATGACTCTCCCGGAGAGAAAACGCAGGGCTGTGTGAAGCCATTTGTTTTGCGTCTCACCTCATCCACATTACAGCTGACTGTTATCACAATGAGGCAGATGTGCCGTTGAACAGTTCTGGTAGCTGACTGGAGGCTGGTTCTAAGTATTCAGGTATCTATTTGGTTAATTCATTTAACTTTGTAACTGTTCACAAAACGCAATCGTTCTAACCTCATTTAATATGCGGATGTCTCTGCATTAGTAATGAGAAATCGATCGATAACGCCGCTGAAGCCTAGGCCGTGTGTGTTGGCGTTTGTTTACCAGCGTGTGTAGTTGAATCACCTGTTGCAATGTAGGCTTGTGATATTGGCGATTTGTGTTCAACTAGTATTTACCGTGTGGTGCAAATCGTTGCATATACTATGGCTGTTTTAGAATAGAACATAGTTAATAGTGCATGATATGAACCTAGACTTATGTCAGTCAGTTACTGAAGCCAGGAGAACTGTTAGATAGCAAAGGTAAGTTGGTAGGTGGAGATTCAGACAGAATTGTGCTTAGTTACTAAGTAACGAGAGAACTTAGATCGTAGCCACCATGAATGATGTAACTATTGTGTGTTAACTTAATAGTGAATTCATTGTGTGGAACACTGGAATTCTGTGTGAAGGTAAGTCTTCATTGATGATATATATATATATATATATATATATATGATGTGGCATTATGTATATATATTAAGTCATGTTATGTGATACTTCTTGGAGCGATAGCGAGCGCCGAGTGGGTCGACGCGTGATAACAATGCGTACCGTCGTGATGTACATTTGCGTTCTGAATTCTTGTCTTACTTCCCTGTTCTTTTCTGCTTGCACAAGTGCGAGTGAGTGCTGAAGTGCTAGTGGTATGGAAGGACAAAGGGAGGTTGCATGAGACACGGGGACATATGGGATATGGGGGATTTGAAAGCAAGTTATGAAACTATGGAGCTGGCAGACCAGGCCAGCTATGAAGTTCGGTCCTGGCCAAGGCTAATCCACTTGGAAGGGCAGAGCTGGAACATAACCCTTGAAACATGTGGGGAACATGTATTACCAAGAAGGCTTCTTGACTCTAAGGAATAGTCTGATAAGAAGAGTGTGCTGTAGGGTGGGCAGGATGTCCCACCAGCAACTAGGTGTGTGTACATATTGGATGTGATCATGTATTATCCCTGTATCCCGAGGGATGGTACAGTGATCAGTATTATGTTTATTATTAAACAGGTCCAATGTAAGGAACGAGTCCAGGGACTCTTCACCTTAATATTTAGTTCTGTTAATTTTAGAACTATGATAACTGATTACTATAGCTAGTGACGTTAGCAACAACTGGTAGATGATTAGGGATAGGTGAGACCTACGTTCAGACTCGTCATTCTGATTTCTTACTCTGTTTGACGGGCTGTTCTGTGTGGCCAGCTAACATTACCGAACCCATGCTTTACTACTCTCAATATAGAGATAATGCTTTAGTTATTTGCATAACTAAGTAGCATACTGAGGGTTGAGTAGTCAGTGGTAGGATGCATGTGGACTAATGTTTGGGCCAGAATACTCTCACCGGTCGCTCTTCCTTTCAGGAGTTTGCCTGTTGAGGAACCAGTCGACTACACTTGTTGTCTGCCTGAAACCACTTCGTGTACCACAGCGAAGGGCAGAATCCTTTACTTACCTCGCCTGACTAAACCACACCATGTGCCAGTGTGAATCAACATGAGTGAATGTTAGCATCCAGTGATTACGGAGCCCTGCAAGTGCACGTGTGAGATGTGATGGTTTGTGTTGCTTTTCTGACTTAGAAGATACGCTATTTCACTAAGGAGAAGTTCAGTTACCTGAGCAATCATGCTCAATGATACGAAACACCAGACGGTACGCCGTCTAGTGAGGTTCCGCCTAAACGCGGGAAAGAATGATCTATAAACTGGGACTGTTCCTACGACAGCTTTAGTGGGAGGTCATGATGTGGCCTACACCAGCTTACGTATAACGACTTATTACCAGTGTTATTCGGTAACGGACAACTAATTCTTGTCCAGACTGAACTGTGTTATCTCCGGATGAAATAGAAGTGTTATCCAAATGGTGAACTTAGTTGAGAAATTGAACTGTGTTTTCTTGTGGTACTCTAGTATCAGCAGAAATATCTGATTACCCTGCCATGGGTAATGTGTTATGATTGAGGGACCATTCGATTGGTCATTGGCTGATTACCCGACCAGGGGTAATGTACTATGATTTATGGACCATTAGATTGGTCAGTGGCTACAGACATTCATTGACCTCAAGAGGAACTGGGGTCAAGTCCAGGAGGATTGTCTCCCAGCTAGGCTGTTTACCGAGAACTGTTTATTAACTTAGCAGTGACTCATTAGGAAGTGATGAAGTTGCAGTTGGTCCAGTTGAGTGAGGTCCAGGGGTAACTCTCTTGTTGTCGATCCAAGCTCTGGGGACGGAGTGGTCTCCGAGGTTCTAGTCATCTCCCTGGAAGGAAGCAGAGTGAGTGGCGGACCGACTGGACGGGACATCTGCATCCAATCTACTTCTCAGCCTGATGATGAATTAACCATATCTCTGATTCTGTCTCTACTCTATCCTCTATTTGTGTAAATAGATTATTCTATCAGGATGTTCATTTCAGTTCTATATTCTCAAGGGTAGAATAAACTTTGTATATGTTGACTTACTCTTTGTATACTTATTGAGTGTGGTCTCGGACGATGCCTCAGTGTTCATTGTTCCACGGGAGTAGGTAGTTAGTGGGGGTCTAGAATCTGGAGGGGCTTGTAGACGTAATTAACTAATACGAGGTCAACCACAGAGTAAACAGTGTATCTACCTGTCCAACCCCTGGGGTTAGAATACACGGGAGTGTTAGAGACTCCTCGGGTGTGGTTCACTCTCACTACACAAGGCGATCTTGTCACACTCCAGATTAGAGTGGGGGCTTGTCCGGGAGTATTCCAAGCTCTCTGGGTGTTGTAGGAACCTCTCGTAGGAATACTGACTTTGTCTATATCCTCTACTTCAGTCTACATAAGATTCTACTACTTCTACCTATCTCATAACTGTCTGACGGACATTAGTGTTGTGGTGTTTAGTTAATACTTTTAGTTAGTGATTAATTGTATTACTTCACCCACACATACTTGAGATAACCACATCTCATAGTCAACATGTCTACCCAAGAGTTACACGTAGCCAAAGTTCAGGCAACTGGGCGTAAGTTAGGTCTCGATGGAGATGCATTGAAATCCTATGTGCAAGAGGTGGAAAGAGATTTCCGCCAAGAGGAAAGAGAGATGAGGAGAGCAGAAAGAGAACTTGAAGCCAGTAAAGTGGCTCTAGAGGAAAAGAAGATAGCTGCTGATAGCGAGATGAAATGGCTTGAGTTGGAAGCCGACAGAGAAAGACGTGACCATGAGTATCGAATGAAGCTACTTGAGGCACAAACGCCTGCTACGGGTGTAACTGATGGAGCTGTGAGAGGAGGGGTACCTCCTGGCTCAGAGTCAACCAGTAGACGTGACTATCAGGCTATGAAGTGGCCTTTACAGCCGTTCGAACCCGAGAAAGAACGGATAGACCAGTACTTAGATAAGAACGAAGCTATGTCAATTGCAATGGGGTTAGACAAACAGAAATGGTGTTTGAAACTCTCCCAGGGACTTCGCGGCGCCGGTTACGTAGAGTATGCACGCTTGCCACCGGGTTTACAGAATGATTACCCGGCATTGAAAGCGGCTCTCTTGAAGAGATTTGAAATCACAGCGCACTCGTACCGACGGAAGTTTAGAACTTCAAAGCGGGAACTTGGTGAATTGTTTTCAGCATACAGTGTGAGATTGAACTCATACCTTCTTAAATGGATGGCCTTGGCCGGATTTGAAGAGGAGTATGAAAGTTTGCGTGAGTTGATGGTTGTAGATCAGATGCGAATGCAAATGTCGAAACCCTTGCGAAACTTCTTAGGTGAGAATGGGGCTGAGAGATTAGATATAGTCACCAAGTTAGCCGAAAGATACGTTGAAGTCTATGGCGAGACTGGAGACACCAGTCCAACTGATCCGAGATCGAAAGAGAAGGATCAAGGTACGTCAAGTAAGGCAAAGAAGACCAAAGGTTCTGTGGAACAAAGTAAACAGGTAAACTCTTTAGAGAAGACCTCTAACATCAACCAAGGTAAGAATAGCCCACCTAACTCTCCAAAGAGGAAGTGGAGTGAACGGTGGTGCAAATTCTGCAAGTCCAGCACTCACAATATGAGTGAGTGCAAGAGCAAACCCATGGACTTTCACTTTGCTTGTCTTGCAGAGGTTAGGGATAGGCCATGCAGGAAAGTGAAGTTGCTTGATGGGGATATTGAACCTAAAAGACCTCCAGTGGTTGAGAGAGTAGAAGTGAACGGGCAACAGGTGATGTGCCTCTATGACACAGGATTGCAATTTCCTGCTGTAATTGCATCCCACCTGACAGGCCCTGAGCAACTCACCGGGGAGATAACGGAGATAAAGCCAGCCAGTAGGAGTGCTGTAGCGTTACGTTGCCCGATTGCCAATGTGGATATTCGGAGCAAGTACGTTACTGGACGCATTCAGGCGGCAGTAGTACCGGATCCTCTCTATCCCCTGATTCTTGGCCGGAAGTACGTGTTTCTGGGCGAACCAGAACACCCTAGCATCCATAAGTCTAGGCAGGTCAGATCTACGGAGGAAGGGGGTCTAGAAAAGGTAAGTCTCCGGAAAACTCACCCGGATGTAATGTGTACTGCTCGGAGCAAGGATGCGACGCTGTGTCCTTGTTCAAACAGGTTGTCCAACGATGTGAGCCCGTTAACTCAGGGAGAGTTCAGCTCTGGCAACCGGTCGCAGTTAATTCAGACCGGAGCAGAGAAGCGGCAGAAGGAACGGAAGTGGGTTCCTGAGAGCTTTCGAGCTAATCTGCTGCGAACGGTGCATGTCAGGTCCCCAACCGGACATCTGACTGTAGGGGCAACTAGTAAGTGTCTTTCCCGGTACTATTGGTGGCCGGGAATGACAGCCGACGTGCGCAGATATATCAGGTCTTGTCCTGAGTGCCGTAAATGCACAACAGGAAAACGGACGAAGACAAAGATATCCTTAGCGGTGGGAGACCGAGTTCTAGTGCTGCTCCCAATCGAGGGGAATGAATTCGAAATCGGGTGGCAGGGCCCATTCCTAGTGGATAAAGTGGGGCTCCACAAGCACTATGGGGTGCCGATCCTGCGAAAGTCTTCTACTTTCCATTCCAGTCTCCTCATGCGCCATGAGGGGAAGCCCGATGATAAGTCTACCCACCCAAGGGCGCAAAGTTTCGCTGAAAGTACGGTTCGGGGTTCAGGTCAGGTAGCGGAAAGCCTGTCACACCATAGGCAGTCCTATATGTATGTGCAGGTACCTTCTTCGGTTCAGCCCGGTGCTCGGGGAACATGACCGGCCAAAAGAACACCCGCAGTGCTAGCTACACTGAGAACCGTGGTCGGAAGAGGTGGGGTGTGTCAGAACGTAGACAGACCTCTGGTTCCTCAACCCGACCAACTGCAGTCCAGCTGGGTCATCGAAAGGGGAAGCTGGAGTTGCAGAAGTCCAGTAAACTCTGGCAGGAACGATCGTTAAATCAGATCGAGACGGGAGCTCTGGTCCGCAAGACACTGCGAGATGCCCGATCGCAGTAGCGGAGTAGGCGTTGATCACCCGTGATACTGAATAGCTTGTCTCCCCAGGAAGGTGGTAAAAGTATCCTATGAAATATTGACGGGTTAGACTTCCTCACCCGCCATCCGGTCTCTAAGAAAGAAAAAAGAACGACATAGACAGCTTCGCGTAGAAGTGGAACGACGGGGTCGATCCTCTTAAAGTGGGGGCCTATGTGACGAAACCGCGATCATCTGTCTGTTTTCGTCGGGATCCCGCACTATTTTGGCGCGTCATCGGGGACTTTCCCAGTTATAAATAGACTGAGGGAAGCCGATAGGAATTTTCCATCTAGAATCATCTCGAATTACCGGTATTTGACTGTACCGGGTTGCCGGGTGCTTCAGCAAATTCCCGTGCAGAGAGAACTAGAAATTCTAGGCGGGGAATGAATGTTGCCCGAGAAGTTGACTTTTCCCAAGGAGCACTCGCTCCTCGTGCGCATGAGTTTGCACGATTGGAGGAATGCGGCTAGAATTGGCATTCACTTCATGACTCTCCCGGAGAGAAAACGCAGGGCTGTGTGAAGCCATTTGTTTTGCGTCTCACCTCATCCACATTACAGCTGACTGTTATCGCAATGAGGCAGATGTGCCGTTGAACAGTTCTGGTAGCTGACTGGAGGCTGGTTCTAAGTATTCAGGTATCTATTTGGTTAATTCATTTAACTTTGTAACTGTTTACAAAACGCAATCGTTCTAACCTCATTTAATATGCGGATGTCTCTGCATTAGTAATGAGAAATCGATCGATAACGCCGCTGAAGCCTAGGCCGTGTGTGTTGGCGTTTGTTTACCAGCGTGTGTAGTTGAATCACCTGTTGCAATGTAGGCTTGTGATATTGGCGATTTGTGTTCAACTAGTATTTACCGTGTGGTGCAAATCGTTGCATATACTATGGCTGTTTTAGAATAGAACATAGTTAATAGTGCATGATATGAACCTAGACTTATGTCAGTCAGTTACTGAAGCCAGGAGAACTGTTAGATAGCAACGGTAAGTTGGTAGGTGGAGATTCAGACAGATTTGTGCTTAGTTACTAAGTAACGAGAGAACTTAGATCGTAGCCACCATGAATGATGTAACTATTGTGTTTAACTTAATAGTGAATTCATTGTGTGGAACACTGGAATTCTGTGTGAAGGTAAGTCTTCATTGATGATATATATATATGATGTGGCATTATGTATATATATTAAGTCAAGTTATTTGATACTTCTTGGAGCGATAGCGAGCGCCGAGTGGGTCGACGCGTGATAACAATGCGTACCGTCGTGATGTACATTTGCGTTCTGAATTCTTGTCTTACTTCCCTGTTCTTTTCTGCTTGCACAAGTGCGAGTGAGTGCTGAAGTGCTAGTGGTATGGAAGGACAAAGGGAGGTTGCATGAGACACGGGGACATATGGGATATGGGGGATTTGAAAGCAAGTTATGAAACTATGGAGCTGGCAGACCAGGCCAGCTATGAAGTTCGGTCCTGGCCAAGGCTAATCCACTTGGAAGGGCAGAGCTGGAACATAACCCTTGGAACATGTGGGGAACATGTATTACCAAGAAGGCTTCTTGACTCTAAGGAATAGTCTGATAAGAAGAGTTTGCTGTAGGGTGGGCAGGATGTCCCACCAGCAACTAGGTGTGTGTACATATTGGATGTGATCATGTATTATCCCTGTATCCCGAGGGATGGTACAGTGATCAGTATTATGTTTATTATTAAACAGGTCCAATGTAAGGAACGAGTCCAGGGACTCTTCACCTTAATATTTAGTTCTGTTACTTTTAGAACTATGATAACTGATTACTATAGCTAGTGACGTTAGCGACAACTGGTAGATGATTAGGGATAGGTGAGACCTACGATCAGACTCGTCATTCTGATTTCTTACTCTGTTTGACGGGCTGTTCTGTGAGGCCAGCTGACATTACCGAACCCATGCTTTACTACTCTCAATATAGAGATACTGCTTTAGTTATTTGCATAACTAAGTAGCATGACTGAGGGTTGAGTAGTCAGTGGTAGGATGCATGTGGACTAATGTTTGGGCCAGAATACTCTCACCGGTCGCTCTTCCTTTCAGGAGTTTGCCTGTTGAGGAACCAGTCGACTACACTTGTTGTCTGCCTGAAACCACTTCGTGTACCACAGCGAAGGGCAGAATCCTTTACTTACCTCGCCTGACTAAACCACACCATGTGCCAGGGTGAATCAACATGAGTGAATGTTAGCATCCAGTGATTCCGGTGCCCTGCAAGTGCACGTGTGGGATGTGATGGTTTGTGTTGCTTTTCTGACTTAGAAGATACGCTATTTCAGTAAGGAGAAGTTCAGTTACCTGAGCAATCATGCTCAATGATACGAGACACCAGACGGTACGCCGTCTAGTGAGGTTCCGGCTTAACGCGGGAAAGAATGATCTATAAACTGGGACTGTTCCTACGACAGCTTTAATGGCAGGTCATGATGTGGCCTACACCAGCTTACGTATAACGACTTATTACCAGTGTTATTCGGTAACGGACAACTAATTCTTGTCCAGACTGAACTGTGTTATCTCCGGATGAAATAGAAGTGTTATCCAAATGGTGAACTTAGTTGAGAAATTGAACTGTGTTTTCTTGTGGTACTCTAGTATCAGCAGAAATATCTGATTACCCTGCCATGGGTAATGTGTTATGATTGAGGGACCATTCGATTGGTCATTGGCTGATTACCCGACCAGGGGTAATGTACTATGATTTAGGGACCATTAGATTGGTCAGTGGCTACAGACATTCATTGACCTCAAGAGGAACTGGGGTCAAGTCCAGGAGGATTGTCTCCCAGCTAGGCTGTTTACCGAGAACTGTTTATTAACTTAGCAGTGACTCATTAGGAAGTGATGAAGTTGCAGTTGGTCCAGTTGAGTGAGGTCCAGGGGTAACTCTCTTGTTGTCGATCCAAGCTCTGGGGACGGAGTGGTCTCCAAGGTTCTAGTCATCTCCCTGGAAGGAAGCCGGGTGAGTGGCGGACCGACTGGACGGGACATCTGCATCCAATCTACTTCTCAGCCTGATGATGAATTAACCATATCTCTGATTCTGTCTCTACTCTATCCTCTATTTGTGTAAATAGATTATTCTATCAGGATGTTCATTTCAGTTCTATATTCTCAAGGGTAGAATAAACTTTGTGTATGTTGACTTACTCTTTGTATACTTATTGAGTGTGGTCTCGGACGATGCCTCAGTGTTCATTGTTCCACGGGAGTAGGTAGTTAGTGAGGGTCTAGAATCTGGAGGTGTTTGTAGACGTAATTAACTAATACGAGGTCAACCACAGAGTAAACAGTGTATCTACCTGTCCAACCCCTGGGGTTAGAATACACGGGAGTGTTAGAGACTCCTCGGGTGTGGTTCACTCTCACTATCCAAGGCGATCTTGTCACACTCTCGATCATAAGCAAGATGTCCCGCGTCCAATACACCCATCTGGAGATCATCCGCCACATTGTGCACCCATCATCTCTTTGGCCTTCCTCTTCCTCTCTTCCCAGGCATATACCCCTCCATTATTGAGACTAAAACAACTGAATAAATTATGGAATGGGACAGACAGAACTACAAAAATTTGATTTTTAAGAGCATGCATCTTTCCCATTGCAACATACGCCTGTGAGATCTGGACACTTACAAAACAAGCTGAACAGTGCATAAATGCCTTTGAATATAAATGTTATAGACGAGTTCTAAGAATATTTTGGGTAAAGAAAAAAACAAATACATCCATACTTCAATAGCTGAATATTGAAGAAGGTTAGCTATCAAAGACGATAAAACAAAGATAATTTAAATATTTTGGTCACTTGAAACGTCACGAAAGTTTGGAGAGAAAAATAATGGAGGGGTATATGCAACTGGGGTTGGAATTAAATTGTAAAAATACACAGGTTATGGTCGTCACTAGGAAGAATGAAGTACCACAATGCAATATACAAGTAAATGGGAATATTCTTCAACAAGTGAATCGGTACAATTATCTCGGCACAGTCATAACATCTGATGGGAGATGCCTTGAAGAGATTAGAACAAGAATCGCCATGGCGAAAGTAGCCTTTAGCAAGATGAAAAACATTCTGACCAATAAAAAGATGTCAATTCAAACGAGAAAACGAGTGTTGAGGGGATACATAGAGCCTGTTCTTTTGTATGGATGTGAAACTTGGACAATGTGCAGTCAAGCTGAAAAACATCTGATGGCTGAACAAATGTGGTTTCTCAGGAAAATGCAAAGAATACCATGGACAGATAGAAAATCCAATGATCAAGTACTACAGGATACAAATGAAAATCGTAAATTGATTAGAGAAATTAGACGTAGACAGTCAACATTTTTTTGGACATGTTATGAGAAGAAATGGATTCGAGAACTTGGTAACAACTGGCAAGATCGAAGGGAACAGATCAAGAGGAAGACCGAGAGAAAAATACCTGGATGGCTTGGCCACATGGCATGGACGAGACAGGAACACTGAGCTGTTCCACGACTCTGGTGATCGAGTGATATGGCAGAACATGACCGCCCACGCTTATCGGCATGGCACATTTCCACAGCCATCAGCTGTTTTTCAGCTCGACTGCTTATTGTCCACGCTTCACATCCATACAAAAGTATAGGTTCTATGCAGCACTGGAACACCCTTTTTCTCGTTTCAATTGATATATTTTTATTGGTCAGTATGTTTTTCATCTTGCAAAAGGCTACCTTCGCAATGGCAATTCTTGTTATAATCTCTTCAAGGCATCTCATATCAGATGTTATGACTGTGCCGAGATAACTGTATCGATTCACTTGCATAAGAATATGGCCATTTATTCGTATATCACATTGTGGTATTTCCTTCTTCCCAGTGACGATCATAATCTGTGTCTTCTTAATATTCAGTTCTAACCCTAGTTATTCACTGTGTGCAACAACCGCATCTACTAAATTTTGCAGGTCCTGTTCATTGTCTGCAATCAAGACTGTATCATCTGCATATCTAATGTTATATATATATGGTCATATTAAGGTTATTAAGGTCAGGTTAAGAAAAAGAGTCTGGGAGAACAGGAAGCTTACTGTCAAAACAAAAGTCCTTGTCTATCAAGCCTGTGTCCTTAGTACTCTTCTCTATGGCAGTGAAACCTGGACAACTTACTCACACCAAGAGAACAATTTAAACAGCTTTCATATGCGGTGTCTGCGAAGAATTCTTGGTATTAAGTGGCAAGACAAAATCACAAATACTGAAGTATTGGAAAGATCAGGTTGTGTGACAGTTTATTCCATGCTCAGTCTTCGTAGACTTAGATGGATAGGACATCTTAGGAGGATGGATGATGGTAGAATACCAAAGGATATCTTTTTTGGTGAATTACAGATGGGTAAGAGATCTCAGGGTCGGCCTCTACTACGATACAAAGATGTGTGTAAGCGGGACATGATTGATACAGGCATTGATAATGCACATTGGGAGCAAGTCGCCGCTGAACGTGTTGCATGGAGGGCAAATATCAGAAATGGAATAAAGTCAAAGGAGAAAATTATTGCAGAAAAGTCACACACCAAGCGTTTGAGACGTAAGATGGTGCATGATGGTGGAAATGACCACGTGTTCACATGCACCCACTGTGAACGGACATTTACAGCGCAAATTGGCCTTATCAGTCACACTCGCTACCGCCATAGTTAAAAGTTATTATGCCTTTTTAAAGCACAAACTATCGTCTGTCAAGACGGCAAGGTGCCAATGATGATGGATGATATATATATATATATATATATATATATATATATATATATATATATATATATATATATATATATATATATCATCATCATCATCATTATCATCATTAAGTGTTATGCCGGCTGGCGTAGGCATTCATGACTCTCCACAGATCACTGTCTTTGTTTTTCTGGATCAACTCTGTTGATGATATTCCTCCATGCCACCGTTCCAATCCATCCAGCATTATTTCTCTTGATTTGCCTTTGCCTCTCTTCTCCTCGATCTTTCCAGTTGTCACGATGTTCTCCAATGCCTCTCTTCTCATCACATGACCAAAGAAAGCTATTTGTCTCTTTCTTATTGTTGTCTCGGATGGCTGTGTGAGGTGCACCAAACTGGGATCATCCCAGCCAACTCAAGTTAGCGAGGCAGGCGTTTCGAGATTGTAACCGCATCGTGCAGGTAGGGTCATGGTTTGAGCGGGAAAAAGAGCAAATTTGTACGACCGTTCGACAAAGCCTCGATAAGCGCCCACTCTCTCTCTCTCTCTCTCTCTCTCTCTCTCTCTCTCTCTCTCTCTCTCTCTCTCTCTCTCTCTCTCTCTCTCTCTCTCTCTCTCTCTCTCCATGAGTAGTGGGCTTGCAGTCAGTAAGCTGGTATAGGTTTTCGGTCAGTCTTGCCAGCGTAGCCTGAAAGCTCGTCGGTAGGCGTCCAGTGGTTTTGCATGTATCACCTTGTACCGGGAGGGCGCGCTTTAGTGATGCTACTCTTGGCCTGCGTGTGCGTTAATAGTCCGTCTGTCCGATAGATATTTGGCTGATCCTACCAGTAGTCATATGCATTGCGAACTGATGAAGCTCAGCCTTAGATCAGGAGATTTGTTCGCAACTTAGACGAGCAAATCTTCTGGGCAGAATATCGCTGGCCGCATGTGTGTGTGGTCTGTTCTGGCGGTTAGTCCGTCTATCCGATGGATACCTGGTTGATCCTATCAGTAGTCATACGCTTGTCTCTACGCTTGTGTCTAAGCTTGTCTCAAAGCTGAAAATTAAAGGAATTGACGGAAGGGCCGTTTGCACGAGGCTCTAGGCTACCATCTGTTTTTGAGAGCCAATATACACAGGGATAATTGGCCTGTGGCAGCCTAACGTCCACTGCACCTGCGTTCGTCTCCAGTCGTCCTGACATTTCTTGCCACTGGAATCAGATGGATGCAGGCGAGAGAGTGAGGTCGATGAAGTTGCGCAGCTCTTCCTCACTATAAACAAATTCATCGAGCAAGTCATTCTTCATCCCATTGTCTTCATCATTCCTGATGGACAAACTGGATGAAATGAATGGTCATCATCATTCTTGATGGACGAACATCCATTGTTGTATATAGTGTTTTAGTTTCATTAGCCTTTTTCAGGCAGTTGTTGTTAGTTACTTTGGCAGTCCAAGCAATTCGCAACATTCGTCTCAGAAACCACATCTCTGTGGCTTCAAACCTCTTTCTTATTTATTCATTTACATTCTAAAATTTACAGCCATACAGCAAAATAGGTTCTATATAGCACATCAACACTCACTTTCTTATATTCAATGAAACTGACTTTTTTGCATAATATATTCTTCATTATCTGAAATTCAGCCTTTTCATACCCTATTCTGCTCTTAATCTCTGTTTTGCATCTTCCATCTGATGTTATAAATACCCCTAGGTATTTAAAGCTATCCACTTGGTTGATAATTTTCCCTTCTATTTGTATTTCACATTTTAGTGTCGCCTTTTCCTTTGATATCATCATTGTTACCGTTTTATTGATATTCAAGGATATTCCTTTCTTTGCACTCTCTATTACTACAATGTCCAACAATTGTTGTAGATCTTTTGCATTATCCGCCACCAATACTGTGTCATCTGCATAGCGCATTTTGTTTATATTATATCCTCCGATTAGCATTCCTGGCTTCTCTTTGAACTCTCTCATTATTACTTCGCTATATAGAGAGAACCGGTCTCTATGGCTAAGGGCTTGCGAACGCGGTTTGTGAGCCCTTATACCCGGGTTGGAATCACAGAGGTGTGGGTTTTTTCAAAAAAGGTATAGGAGCCGGTCGTTCAGAAAACAATGGCACACTACTGAACGTAAAATTTGCTCAGGAATCACTAACAGCGAAAATGCTGAGGTTGACTGCTACGTCCTGTGAAGGACATGCAACTTAATTTAATATAGGGAGAAAAGATTCGGCGACAAAATGCGGCCCTGTCGTACTCCCAGTCTTATTTGTTCATACTTGCCCTCTTTATTTCCCATTTTAATTGCTGCTACTTGGTTTTAGTAAATATTTTTTATTATTCTGAGATCTTTCTCATCATTGTTAATATTTTCCAACATTTTAATCAGTACGTCGTGTTTTACTTTATTAAATGCCTTTGTATAATCTATTAAGCACAAATGTATGTCTTTCTGTGTCTCTATTGATCTATCTATTAGTGCCCGTAATGTATATATTGCAATGTGTGTACCCTTTCCTTCCGCTAATCCATACTGTTCTTCACCAATTTCCATTTTTAAGTTCTTTAGTGTTCTTCTCATTATAATTCTAAGTAGATGCTTAGTGACATTGTTTATGAGGTTCATCGTACAAAAATCCTCGCATTCAATTGCTCCTGGTCTTTTTGGTATACAGGCAGAACTTTCTATAAGTCAGGTGTGTGATCTAGAGACCATCAATCGTGAAAGAGAGTGGGATGAAGTTCCGGAAGACATGACGGACTGGCACAATGTAATAATAACACTGGGTCGTGAGTGCAGAGAATGGGCAGCAGACCGCACTGAGTTTGAAGTGCAACAGCTGATCCAGAGCAACACACATCAAGGTGACATAGTCATCTACACCGATGGGTCAGTGGTGAGAAACAGACGTAGTGGCTGGGGATTTATTGTAAAGACTAATGGGCGAGTCTTGAAAAAGGAGAGTCTGGCATATGAGACTGCGACCTCCAGCATGAGAATGGAGGTGGAGGCAGTAACAGCGGCATTCCGGTAGCTAAAGGAGACTACTGCAACACACGTTGTATTCATTACGGATTCAAAGAGTATGCTTAGCAAGGTGGAGAAAGGAATGTTTCATGTGGAATGGCTCTCGTCGCTTCAGAGGTCACAGATCGTGAGAATTGTATGGATATTTTGCTCTGGCCATGCGGGTGTACGGGAGAATGAACAGGCTGATATGCTAGCAGGGAATGCACCTCTTGGTAGAATTTTGCCTATGGACAAGGGGGAGGTGGTCATGCGCTTGTGGTACCAGGTGGAAAAGGCGGAGGAACAGATTGAGAACCCATATGTGGAAAGAATGAGATTGCGGGGGATCGGCAGGGGTTCCGGAAGAATCTCAAATCTGAGATGGAAGACCAGGAGAACTTTTAATCAGATAGCGGTGGGAACGATTAGTAGTATGACTCTTCGCTGGCTGTTGAACGAGGGGACGGGGCACGTATGGGAATGTCCTTAGTGCAGTGATGTCGGTTCTTAACTCAACTCAACTCAGCTTGGTATACCTATAAATACAGATGTCAGCATATCGCTCTGTAGATATCTTATGCTGTAAATATCATTCAACATTTTGGCTAATATATCTACTCCAAATTATCCCAGTACTTCTAATTCTTCTATTGTGATTCAATCTGGTCCAACTGTTTTTCCTTTCTTCATATATTTGACAGCGCCATCGATTTCTTCCTTTAGAATACGTAGACCTTCCTCCATCATATAATTCTCTTATATACTCATTCCACCTCTTAATTATAGCATCCTCCTCCCCTGTATTTATTCATGCCGGCTCCGTGTCTAAAGGCTTGCGAACGCGGTTCGTGGGTCGGGTACCAGGCGTTCGAAGCTCAGCTGCGGCCGATTTGTGCAGCAGACCGTGTCGTGTTGTGTTATAACGTGCTGGTATGGGAGCCGGTCGTTCAGAAAGCAATGGCAAACTACTGAACGTAACACTTGCCTAGTACATCAACAGCAGACGAAAAATGCTGGTGTTGACTGCAACGTCCCGTAAGGGATACGCAACAATTTTAAAAAAAAATGTGTATTCATATTTTTCTTCACGTGAGCTCATTAATTTGTCTGTGCATATTATTTTGTATCTTTAATAGAAGTTAATTTAATTTTCTTGCATTGCTCATTTAATTAACTTTCTTTTGCCTTCACACAATTATCTCCTATTTCTTTATTAATCTGGAGATTGGGGGATTAAGTTGGAACATCATAAATGTATATGCCACAGTGGACTGTTTTGTCAGAAAGGGACACTGGGACTGGCTTAAGGAATTGGAGGAATTACCAGGTGATAGGCTACTCATATGTGGAGACTTCAATGCCAGGAACAGAGATTGGGACAGCAGTGGAGAAAACCGACAGGGAATTGCCCTTGCGGATGCCATGGTGGACTCTGATGTGGTCTGCATAAATGATGGTAGGCCGACTAGAATGGCAATGAGGCCTGGCGATGCAGACACAGCTATTGACTTGGCACTTGTCTCCCAGTCATCAGTCCTTGATGTAAAGTGGACTGTTTTGAATGACCCTGGGAGTGATCACATGCCATGCTCAGTCCTGATCTCCAAATCCAGGAAAGTTAAGGCTGGGAGAGCGCGCAAGACCTTCCGGTATGAGTGGACTGACAGCCTTCTTGGACGCCTCAGACAGGGGGCATGCAACAGGGCTGTTAAAATCCTTTTTTGCATCCCCCATGGTGGACCCCAGAAGTAGACCAGGCTTGGAAAGCAAAGAAAGCTGCAGTGAAGCAGCTAAGGAAAGTGCAACAGACACCCAGAAGCTCACGAGAGGAAGTGGACACGGCGGAAAATGTCAAGAAAGACAAGGTGGAGGTTTTCAAGCGCTGTGCTGCAGAGGCCAAAAAGGCGAAATGGGAATGTTTCATGAATGAGATTGGAGGTGATAAAACACTGCGAAAGTTCTGGAAACTGCACAGACAAATACAAAAAAAAAAAGATCGGCCTATGACAGTGGGAACAATTATAGAGATGATGATGTGCGCGTGACAACAGACACAGAGAAAGGGGAGGCGTTTCTCCAGAGATTATTAGAGCAGACCAATCATGATGATGTGGACACCAGGGATGCAGTTAGAGAGGAGTTATCTGGCACCATAAAGAATATGCCTTATGAAGACATCATACGGGTTGAAGATGTTAAATATATTTTGAAAAAGGCAAAAGACACGGCATCAGGGCCTGATGGGGCCAGGTATGGTCACATGAAGGCTTCGAGCGATGTAGACCTGAAAGAGATGACCGATTGCTTTAACCATTTAACCAGAACATTAGGATAGCATCAGTACAGTAGGATTGGGTACACAGTTATCTCATCCCTCTCCCAAAACCGTTCAAGGATCATTCAAAGCTTAGCGGCTTTAGGATCATCGCCCTTCAAAATACATTTGGGATGGTTTTAGAGAAGATAGTCGCTGTCAAGCTGAAAGAGTTTTTGGAAAGGGAGAAGCTTCTTCCAAGATGCCTGGGAAGCTACAGGCCAGGAAAAGATACCTGGTCAAATGCAGCCACTTTTGCTTTTGACATCTATGAGGGGTTCCAGAGTAGACAAGAAACGATTGCGGCGGCGCTTGATCTCGAGGATGCGTACAATAGAGTTCGATATGATATTTTGATGAGAGGGGGGGGGGGGGGGTAAATCCCTGGTTGGTGAACTGGATAGCGGCCGTCCTACATTCTCGTCGGATTGCTCTCCGTCTGGGTGCATGGACCTCAGAGCCACATATTTTAACCCCGGGACTGCCACAGGGATCCGCAATCTCACCGATGCTCTTTAACGTGTATACGAGCAAAATTGCAAACCTAGAAGCACCAGGGGTTGGAAGAATACTAACATTTGCAGATGATATTCTTGCATGTAGGCAGGGGAGAGATAGGGAGAAAACAGCCCAGGTGCTACAGGCGACAGTAGACAAAGTGATTGACTGGTGCACTGAAATGGGTGCTGTCATCCACCTGGAAAAGGCTGTTTTGTGGTGCTCTCTGGACAACAGGATTGTGAGAGCTGATGTTCCAAGCCTCACGGTAGATGGTGGAAGCGTCAACAGAGAGAACAAACTGAAGTATCTGGGAATCACATTTGACAGGAGCCTGTTCTTCAAGGATCATGTGGAGACGGTTGTGACAAGATCTCAAAAGGGACTCAACGCACTTAAAACTATGGCTGCAATGGACATAGAGCAGAGAATGCTTTTCAGACTATACCAGCACTTGATCCTCTCAGCGATTGATTATGGACTAGGACTGCTCACTGTCTCAAAGATTCAGCTGGTGAGATTGGAGCGCATACAGAATTAGGCTATGCGGGTCATTCTGGGATGCACCAGAGACACCCCATTGGTGTGTATGCGGTACATCCTTGGTTTGCCGACTGTTGCTGGTAGGCTCAAGGTGATGCAGGCGAAGGCATACCTCAGAGTAGCTGCTGACACAGATCACCCGTTGCATGAGGCGCTGGACGCAGTTAAGTGCCAGCGACTGATAAGAAGGAAATCATGGATGCTCAGGCGGAGGATACGATCATTCAGGTGTGCCCCTTGGAGAACATCAGGCGAGGAGAGGAGTGGGTCAGAGTGCCAGCGGAGCAGTCAGACTTGTGCAGAGTTATAATCACATTGAGCAGGGAGTGCAGGGAGTGGCCAGCAGGGGCTACGGAAGTGGAAATCCAGCAACTAATTCAGGATAATGCTCGCCCGGGTGATGTAATTATCTACACAGATGGTTCGGTGTTGAGAGGTAGTAGAAGTGCCTGGGGTTTCTTGGCAAAGGCTAATGGTCGACGTTTGGTGCAGGATAGGCTGGCATATGATACCACAACATCTAGCTTAAGAATGGAGGTGGAGGCAGTCAGTGCAGCTTTCCGCTGGATGGAGAATACGACACACACACACACACACACACACACACACATCATGATTGTAACTGACTCAGAAAGCATGCTGAGTAGGGTGAGGACAGGCAAGCTTCGTGCCGAGTAGCTTGCTTCGCTTAGGAAGTCACAGGGGGCAAGCATCGTCTGGATCTTTTCTCCGGGACATGCTGGTGTGCTGGGGAATGAACAGGCAGACAGACTGGCTGGCTCTGCAAAACTTGGTGGAGTATTGATGCATGATAAGGCAGACGTGGTTGCGGCCTTGTGGAAGCACGTGTACACCTTGGAGGAGCAAATGGATCACCATGGTCTGGCAAGAATGCGACAGCGTGGAGTGACGAGGGGATCTGGCCGATGCTCGACGCTTAGAGGAAAGGCGAGACGCACATATAATCAGATTGCTACTGGTACTATTGGGCTTGGAACTCTTCGCTGGCTTCTGAGGATGGGGACGGAGCGCTTATGGGAATGTCCCGAATGCTGTGATGTCGGTTCTTAAATCAATCAATCAATCAATCAATCAATCAATCAATCTTTATTTATCTTATCATATTCTTGTTTGACATTTTTATTCTGTATTCTTTTGGCCATCAACTTTAAGATTTCTTTAGTCATCCATATTTTTCTTAGCTTTTTGGCTTCTCTCCGGTAATATTTCTTTGTTTGTTTGATGAAAGGAGTCCCTTAACACTTCCCATTATTCGTTTATACTCTGTATTTCAGCTATTGCACTGTACCTATTTTTTCACAGCCACTCTATATTGTTCTTGACTTTCTTTTTCTACCTTTAAAACGTTTTTGTTAAGTTTCATGTTCGTAACCACTTTTTTCCTCTCTTTACTCTTACTTTTGTTAGTCCACATAGTGCTACATGTTCACTATTACAATCAGCACTCGCCATTGTCTTTACATTAATTAACGCATTTCTAAACCTTTTATTAATAAGTATGTAGTCAATTTGGTTGAGTATTTTCCTATCAGAGCTCTTCCATGTGTAAAGTCGTCTTTTATGGTGTTTACACCAGGTGTTTCCAGTTATCATATCATTGATATTTGAACATTCAATTATTTGCTCTCCTCTTTCATTTTTTTTGTACCTAAACCATAATTCCCTACAACATCCTCCATTTTTCACATTCCTACGTTTGCATTAAAATCACCTAGTATTATTTTTATTTCTTGTGATTTAATTTGAGACATCGCCATATCTACTTCATCGTAAACATGTTGCATTTCTGCATCACTACTGATTGTTGTTGGTGCACATGCCTGTACAATATTTATATCTGTTGACCATATTTATATACATTTATTTGACCATAATAACGCTTTCTGACAAACATCAGTAACCATTAATTGATTGATATATATATATATATATATATATATATATATATATATATATATATATATATATATATATATATATATATATATATATATATATATAACCAAACCCGACACCCCACATTGTGCCAACGGCTTCGGGCGGAAGAGCGCAATTGGGAGGGTACAAGCCTTACCCTGGTGCGAGGAAATGCAAGCTAAAGACAAAATTGTCATGGCAGGGCAGACCAGGCCCTAAGCCTTGGTTGGCGACTGGTCTAGGATCGAAGCTCCGACAGGCGGACAGTTAGAGCATTGCTTTGCTGATCCGGCAGCTTCTGCAGCTTGTCTTGTTCCAGATGTAGGGGTGTTACCTTTCCTCTGGAGTGAACTAGGCAGGCCGAGAGAGGGATCATGCTGCATGGGCAACACATGATCTCTATATTTTAGCCCAGGCTTTGTGCTATGGAGAGGCAATAACTCCATCCCTGGTCTTAACTGGTCTCGGAATCAAAGCGAGAGGCAACTGTTACGGGTTATAAGTCCTTGTCAGTTGGCGTAGACATGGGGCGCCACGCGTTGCCTCTGACGGTGGGAGACACCTATAGGTGTCACTGATCAGCTACCGCCCGCCTCAAGCTGGGCAGCCCCCAGCCAATTGGGTGCTGATCCGCCACAGCCTGCCTGCTTCAATGGGTGCTTGGGGCTAGGACAAAATCTGAATCGCAGGCTGTAAAACCAATGCACCAGGTACAAACAAAAATAAAAATAGAAACCTCAAGCTACGGCTTGCAACCTGGAACGTGAGAACCATGTGTCCAGGATTTTCCACTGACTTGACCAATATTGACGATGTGAGAAAAACGGCTGTGATTGATGCCGAACTCAATCGTCTTAACATTGATATTGCTGGCCTGCAGGAGACTCGCCTCGCTGAGGAAGGGTCACTCAGGGAAAACAACTACACCTTTTTCTGGAAGGGTAGAGGGCAGGCAGAAAAAAGGCAACACGGTGTGGGCTTTGCAGTGAAGAATTCGCTACTGGGAATGATTGAAATTCCAGCAGGAGGAAATGAAAGACTATTATCCCTGCGCTTGGCAACCTCTTGTGGGTTTGCCACCATTATTACTGCATATGCACCGACACTCGATTCCTCTGATGATGTGAAGGATTTGTTCTATGAGGAGTTAGACTCCGTGATCAAGGCAGTTCCAAAATCTGACTACATTTATATGCTCGGTGATTTCAATGCTCGTGTGGGCAAGGACTCGAGTTCATGGCCAGTGTCCCTTGGAAAATACAACATCGGTCGCATGAATGAAAATGGGCAAAGGCTGCTGGAGCATTGCACCAGTAATGACCTATGTATTACAAACTCTTTTTTTAAAACAAAAGAGATGCATAAGGTCACATGGAAACATCCAAGATCCGGCCATTGGCACCAGCTGGACTTCATCATCACACGGAGACAACATCTGAACCATATATCATTAACTCGTAGTTACCACAGTGCTGACTGTGATACAGATCATTCTTTGGTTGTTGCAAGAGTTAGACTGAGACCAAAGAGAATCTACACAGCTAAACACAAATCTAGCCCCAGGATTAATATTATTAACACTCATGATCCTGAAAAGTGCTTTCAGTTTCAACAGCAACTTGAAGACGCTTTCACTGATACACCAGAAAATTGTACAGTAAATGAAAAGTGGGGTCAAATTAAGGAAACTCTTTATAAAACTGCCGTAGGGGTTTACGGCACTGTGGATCATAAGAGGCAGGACTGGTTTGCGGCCAACAGCGAGACTCTGCAGCCCTTGATTGATAAGAAGAAGAAAGCTCTCTTAAGAAACAAGGAAAGACCAACGCGTAACACTCTGAGTGAGCTAAGGCAAGCTAGGAAGGATGTGCAAAAGGCTGCCAGGCAGTGTGCAAATGATTATTGGATCAAGTTATGTGAGTCCATTCAAATCGCAAGTGATAAGGGAGACATAAGAAGCATGTATGAAGGAATAAAGAAAGCCTGTGGTCCAGTGATCAAAAGAAGTGCACCGCTGAAAACCTTGACTGGAGAAGTCATCACTGATAAGAAACAGCAGATGGACAGATGGGTAGAGCACTATTTGGAGCTTTACTCAAGTGAGACCAAACTAGCGGATGATGCCCTTAACGCCATTGAGGCTCTACCAACTCTTGACCACCTGGACACACTTCCCACCATAACAGAAGTTAAGTGTGCTATAAATGAACTTGCATCTGGCAAGGCTCCAGGTAAGGATGGGATTCCAATAGAGGTTATCAGGAGTGGGCAAGACACACTCACTCTACAGATCCACCAGCTAATAGAGCTATGCTGGCGTTTAGGACAAGTCCCACAGGATTTCAAAGATTCAAACATCATAACGCTGTACAAGAACAAGGGCGATCGGAGCGACTGTAACAACTATAGGGGTATCTCACTTCTGTGTATTGTTGGAAAAGTATTTGCCAGAATTGTTCTGCGCAGACTTCAAGTCCTAGGAGATCAAGTCTACCCCGAATCACAGTGTGGCTTTCGACAGAACCGGTCTACCACTGATATGATATTCTCATTGCGACAAATGCAAGAAAAATGCCGTGAACAGAATCAACCACTGTTTATTGCCTTCATCGACCTCACAAAGGCATTTGATTTGGTCAGTCGTGAGGGTCTGTTCAAGGCACTAAAGAAGATTGGCTGCCCACCAACTCTTCTGTCCATTGTGGAATCGTTCCACACAGGCATGAAGGGTATAATCAAGTTTGATGGTGCAACTTCTGAAGAATTTGAAATCAAGAGTGGAGTTAAGCAAGGTTGTGTACTAGCTCCCACCCTCTTTGGAATATACTTTGCACTTCTACTGAAATATGCATTTCGTGATCAGGATGGTGGTATATACATTCACTCACGCTCAGATGGCGGCCTCTACAATGCTCAGAGATTGAAGGCTAAGACCAAAATTAGGAGGGTACTGATCAGAGAGTTGCTTTTTGCAGATGATGCTGCAGTTACGACCCACTCTGAGGAAGAATTGCAATGTCTACTATCTGCATTCTCCAATGCTTGTTCTGAATTTGGTTTAACAATTAGCAAAAAGAAGACACAGATTATGTCACAAGGTGCACATGGGGTACCATCAATCTTTATTGACGACGCCGAACTAGAGATAGTAGACCATTTTACATATCTGGGATCAGTGGTAAATAGCAAATTATCCCTAGATCAGGAAATCAACATCCGGATTGGTAAGGCAGCAACAACAATGAACAGGTTAAGAAAAAGAGTCTTGGAGAACAGGAAGCTTACTGTCAAAACAAAAGTCCTTGTCTATCAAGCCTGTGTCCTTAGTACTCTTCTCTATGGCAGTCAAACCTGGACAACTTACTCACACCAAGAGAACAATTTAAACAGCTTTCATATGCGGTGTCTGCGAAGAATTCTTGGTATTAAGTGGCAAGACAAAATCACAAATACTGAAGTATTGGAAAGATCAGGTTGTGTGACAGTTTATTCCATGCTCAGTCTTCGTAGACTTAGATGGATAGGACATCTTAGGAGGATGGATGATGGTAGAATACCAAAGGATATCTTTTTTGGTGAATTACAGATGGGTAAGAGATCTCAGGGTCGGCCTCTACTACGATACAAAGATGTGTGTAAGCGGGACATGATTGATACAGGCATTGATAATGCACATTGGGAGCAAGTCGCCGCTGAACGTGTTGCATGGAGGGCAAATATCAGAAATGGAATAAAGTCAAAGGAGAAAATTATTGCAGAAAAGTCACACACCAAGCGTTTGAGACGTAAGATGGTGCATGATGGTGGAAATGACCACGTGTTCACATGCACCCACTGTGAACGGACATTTACAGCGCAAATTGGCCTTATCAGTCACACTCGCTACCGCCATAGTTAAAAGTTATTATGCCTTTTTAAAGCACCAACTATCGTCTGTCAAGACGGCAAGGTGCCAATGATGATGGATGATATATATATATATATATATATATATATATATATATATATATATATATATATATCATCATCATCATCATTATCATCATTAAGTGTTATGCCGGCTGGCGTAGGCATTCATGACTCTACACAGATCACTGTCTTTGTTTTTCTGGATCAACTCTGTTGATGATATTCCTCCATGCCACCGTTCCAATCCATCCAGCATTATTTCTCTTGATCTGCCTTTGCCTCTCTTCTCCTCGATCTTTCCAGTTGTCACGATGTTCTCCAATGCCTCTCTTCTCATCACATGACCAAAGAAAGCTATTTGTCTCTTTCTTATTGTTGTCTCGGATGGCTGTGTGAGGTGCACCAAACTGGGATCATCCCAGCCAACTCAAGTTAGCGAGGCAGGCGTTTCGAGATTGTAACCGCATCGTGCAGGTAGGGTCATGGTTTGAGCGGGAAAAAGAGCAAATTTGTACGACCGTTCGACAAAGCCTCGATAAGCGCCCACTCTCTCTCTCTGTCTCTCTCTCTCTCTCTCTCTCTCTCTCTCTCTCTCTCTCTCTCTCTCTCTCTCTCTCTCTCTCTCTCTCTCTCTCTCTCATGAGTAGTGGGCTTGCAGTCAGTAAGCTGGTATAGGTTTTCGGTCAGTCTTGCCAGCGTAGCCTGAAAGCTCGTCGGTAGGCGTCCAGTGGTTTTGCATGTATCACCTTGTACCGGGAGGGCGCGCTTTAGTGATGCTACTCTTGGCCTGCGTGTGCGTTAATAGTCCGTCTGTCCGATAGATATTTGGCTGATCCTACCAGTAGTCATATGCATTGCGAACTGATGAAGCTCAGCCTTAGATCAGGAGATTTGTTCGCAACTTAGACGAGCAAATCTTCTGGGCAGAATATCGCTGGCCGCATGTGTGTGTGGTCTGTTCTGGCGGTTAGTCCGTCTATCCGATGGATACCTGGTTGATCCTATCAGTAGTCATACGCTTGTCTCTACGCTTGTGTCTAAGCTTGTCTCAAAGCTGAAAATTAAAGGAATTGACGGAAGGGCCGTTTGCACGAGGCTCTAGGCTACCATCTGTTTTTGAGAGCCAATATACACAGGGATAATTGGCCTGTGGCAGCCTAACGTCCACTGCACCTGCGTTCGTCTCCAGTCGTCCTGACATTTCTTGCCACTGGAATCAGATGGATGCAGGCGAGAGAGTGAGGTCGATGAAGTTGCGCAGCTCTTCCTCACTATAAACAAATTCATCGAGCAAGTCATTCTTCATCCCATTGTCTTCATCATTCCTGATGGACAAACTGGATGAAATGAATGGTCATCATCATTCTTGATGGACGAACATCCATTGTTGTATATAGTGTTTTAGTTTCATTAGCCTTTTTCAGGCAGTTGTTGTTAGTTACTTTGGCAGTCCAAGCAATTCGCAACATTCGTCTCAGAAACCACATCTCTGTGGCTTCAAACCTCTTTCTTATTTATTCATTTACATTCTAAAATTTACAGCCATACAGCAAAATAGGTTCTATATAGCACATCAACACTCACTTTCTTATATTCAATGAAACTGACTTTTTTGCATAATATATTCTTCATTATCTGAAATTCAGCCTTTTCATACCCTATTCTGCTCTTAATCTCTGTTTTGCATCTTCCATCTGATGTTATAAATACCCCTAGGTATTTAAAGCTATCCACTTGGTTGATAATTTTCCCTTCTATTTGTATTTCACATTTTAGTGTCGCCTTTTCCTTTGATATCATCATTGTTACCGTTTTATTGATATTCAAGGATATTCCTTTCTTTGCACTCTCTATTACTACAATGTCCAACAATTGTTGTAGATCTTTTGCATTATCCGCCACCAATACTGTGTCATCTGCATAGCGCATTTTGTTTATATTATATCCTCCGATTAGCATTCCTGGCTTCTCTTTGAACTCTCTCATTATTACTTCGCTATATAGAGAGAACCGGTCTCTATGGCTAAGGGCTTGCGAACGCGGTTTGTGAGCCCTTATACCCGGGTTGGAATCACAGAGGTGTGGGTTTTTTCAAAAAAGGTATAGGAGCCGGTCGTTCAAAAAACAATGGCACACTACTGAACGTAAAATTTGCTCAGGAATCACTAACAGCGAAAATGCTGAGGTTGACTGCTACGTCATGTGAAGGACATGCAACTTAATTTAATATAGGGAGAAAAGATTCGGCGACAAAATGCGGCCCTGTCGTACTCCCAGTCTTATTTGTTCATACTTGCCCTCTTTATTTCCCATTTTAATTGCTGCTACTTGGTTTTAGTAAATATTTTTTATTATTCTGAGATCTTTCTCATCATTGTTAATATTTTCCAACATTTTAATCAGTACGTCGTGTTTTACTTTATTAAATGCCTTTGTATAATCTATTAAGCACAAATGTATGTCTTTCTGTGTCTCTATTGATCTATCTATTAGTGCCCGTAATGTATATATTGCAATGTGTGTACCCTTTCCTTCCGCTAATCCATACTGTTCTTCACCAATTTCCATTTTTAAGTTCTTTAGTGTTCTTCTCATTATAATTCTAAGTAGATGCTTAGTGACATTGTTTATGAGGTTCATCGTACAAAAATCCTCGCATTCAATTGCTCCTGGTCTTTTTGGTATACAGGCAGAACTTTCTATAAGTCAGGTGTGTGATCTAGAGACCATCAACCGTGAAAGAGAGTGGGTTGAAGTTCCGGAAGACATGACGGACTGGCACAATGTAATAATAACACTGGGTCGTGAGTGCAGAGAATGGGCAGCAGACCGCACTGAGTTTGAAGTGCAACAGCTGATCCAGAGCAACACACATCAAGGTGACATAGTCATCTACACCGATGGGTCAGTGGTGAGAAACAGACGTAGTGGCTGGGGATTTATTGTAAAGGCTAATGGGCGAGTCTTGAAAAAGGAGAGTCTGGCATATGAGACTGCGACCTCCAGCATGAGAATGGAGGTGGAGGCAGTAACAGCGGCATTCCGGTAGCTAAAGGAGACTACTGCAACACACGTTGTATTCATTACGGATTCAAAGAGTATGCTTAGCAAGGTGGAGAAAGGAATGTTTCATGTGGAATGGCTCTCGTCGCTTCAGAGGTCACAGATCGTGAGAATTGTATGGATATTTTGCTCTGGCCATGCGGGTGTACGGGAGAATGAACAGGCTGATATGCTAGCAGGGAATGCACCTCTTGGTAGAATTTTGCCTATGGACAAGGGGGAGGTGGTCATGCGCTTGTGGTACCAGGTGGAAAAGGCGGAGGAACAGATTGAGAACCCATATGTGGAAAGAATGAGATTGCGGGGGATCGGCAGGGGTTCCGGAAGAATCTCAAATCTGAGATGGAAGACCAGGAGAACTTTTAATCAGATAGCGGTGGGAACGATTAGTAGTATGACTCTTCGCTGGCTGTTGAACGAGGGGACGGGGCACGTATGGGAATGTCCTTAGTGCAGTGATGTCGGTTCTTAACTCAACTCAACTCAGCTTGGTATACCTATAAATACAGATGTCAGCATATCGCTCTGTAGATATCTTATGCTGTAAATATCATTCAACATTTTGGCTAATATATCTACTCCAAATTATCCCAGTACTTCTAATTCTTCTATTGTGATTCAATCTGGTCCAACTGTTTTTCCTTTCTTCATATATTTGACAGCGCCATCGATTTCTTCCTTTAGAATACGTAGACCTTCCTCCATCATATAATTCTCTTATATACTCATTCCACCTCTTAATTATAGCATCCTCCTCCCCTGTATTTATCCATGCCGGCTCCGTGTCTAAAGGCTTGCGAACGCGGTTCGTGGGTCGGGTACCAGGCGTTCGAAGCTCAGCTGCGGCCGATTTGTGCAGCAGACCGTGTCGTGTTGTGTTATAACGTGCTGGTATGGGAGCCGGTCGTTCAGAAAGCAATGGCAAACTACTGAACGTAACACTTGCCTAGTACATCAACAGCAGACGAAAAATGCTGGTGTTGACTGCAACGTCCCGTAAGGGATACGCAACAATTTTAAAAAAAAATGTGTATTCATATTTTTCTTCACGTGAGCTCATTAATTTGTCTGTGCATATTATTTTGTATCTTTAATAGAAGTTAATTTAATTTTCTTGCATTGCTCATTTAATTAACTTTCTTTTGCCTTCACACAATTATCTCCTATTTCTTTATTAATCTGGAGATTGGGGGATTAAGTTGGAACATCATAAATGTATATGCCACAGTGGACTGTTTTGTCAGAAAGGGACACTGGGACTGGCTTAAGGAATTGGAGGAATTACCAGGTGATAGGCTACTCATATGTGGAGACTTCAATGCCAGGAACAGAGATTGGGACAGCAGTGGAGAAAACCGACAGGGAATTGCCCTTGCGGATGCCATGGTGGACTCTGATGTGGTCTGCATAAATGATGGTAGGCCGACTAGAATGGCAATGAGGCCTGGCGATGCAGACACAGCTATTGACTTGGCACTTGTCTCCCAGTCATCAGTCCTTGATGTAAAGTGGACTGTTTTGAATGACCCTGGGAGTGATCACATGCCATGCTCAGTCCTGATCTCCAAATCCAGGAAAGTTAAGGCTGGGAGAGCGCGCAAGACCTTCCGGTATGAGTGGACTGACAGCCTTCTTGGACGCCTCAGACAGGGGGCATGCAACAGGGCTGTTAAAATCCTTTTTTGCATCCCCCATGGTGGACCCCAGAAGTAGACCAGGCTTGGAAAGCAAAGAAAGCTGCAGTGAAGCAGCTAAGGAAAGTGCAACAGACACCCAGAAGCTCACGAGAGGAAGTGGACACGGCGGAAAATGTCAAGAAAGACAAGGTGGAGGTTTTCAAGCGCTGTGCTGCAGAGGCCAAAAAGGCGAAATGGGAATGTTTCATGAATGAGATTGGAGGTGATAAAACACTGCGAAAGTTCTGGAAACTGCACAGACAAATACAAAAAAAAAAAGATCGGCCTATGACAGTGGGAACAATTATAGAGATGATGATGTGCGCGTGACAACAGACACAGAGAAAGGGGAGGCGTTTCTCCAGAGATTATTAGAGCAGACCAATCATGATGATGTGGACACCAGGGATGCAGTTAGAGAGGAGTTATCTGGCACCATAAAGAATATGCCTTATGAAGACATCATACGGGTTGAAGATGTTAAATATATTTTGAAAAAGGCAAAAGACACGGCATCAGGGCCTGATGGGGCCAGGTATGGTCACATGAAGGCTTCGAGCGATGTAGACCTGAAAGAGATGACCGATTGCTTTAACCATTTAACCAGAACATTAGGATAGCATCAGTACAGTAGGATTGGGTACACAGTTATCTCATCCCTCTCCCAAAACCGTTCAAGGATCATTCAAAGCTTAGCGGCTTTAGGATCATCGCCCTTCAAAATACATTTGGGATGGTTTTAGAGAAGATAGTCGCTGTCAAGCTGAAAGAGTTTTTGGAAAGGGAGAAGCTTCTTCCAAGATGCCTGGGAAGCTACAGGCCAGGAAAAGATACCTGGTCAAATGCAGCCACTTTTGCTTTTGACATCTATGAGGGGTTCCAGAGTAGACAAGAAACGATTGCGGCGGCGCTTGATCTCGAGGATGCGTACAATAGAGTTCGATATGATATTTTGATGAGAGGGGGGGGGGGGGTAAATCCCTGGTTGGTGAACTGGATAGCGGCCGTCCTACATTCTCGTCGGATTGCTCTCCGTCTGGGTGCATGGACCTCAGAGCCACATATTTTAACCCCGGGACTGCCACAGGGATCCGCAATCTCACCGATGCTCTTTAACGTGTATACGAGCAAAATTGCAAACCTAGAAGCACCAGGGGTTGGAAGAATACTAACATTTGCAGATGATATTCTTGCATGTAGGCAGGGGAGAGATAGGGAGAAAACAGCCCAGGTGCTACAGGCGACAGTAGACAAAGTGATTGACTGGTGCACTGAAATGGGTGCTGTCATCCACCTGGAAAAGGCTGTTTTGTGGTGCTCTCTGGACAACAGGATTGTGAGAGCTGATGTTCCAAGCCTCACGGTAGATGGTGGAAGCGTCAACAGAGAGAACAAACTGAAGTATCTGGGAATCACATTTGACAGGAGCCTGTTCTTCAAGGATCATGTGGAGACGGTTGTGACAAGATCTCAAAAGGGACTCAACGCACTTAAAACTATGGCTGCAATGGACATAGAGCAGAGAATGCTTTTCAGACTATACCAGCACTTGATCCTCTCAGCGATTGATTATGGACTAGGACTGCTCACTGTCTCAAAGATTCAGCTGGTGAGATTGGAGCGCATACAGAATTAGGCTATGCGGGTCATTCTGGGATGCACCAGAGACACCCCATTGGTGTGTATGCGGTACATCCTTGGTTTGCCGACTGTTGCTGGTAGGCTCAAGGTGATGCAGGCGAAGGCATACCTCAGAGTAGCTGCTGACACAGATCACCCGTTGCATGAGGCGCTGGACGCAGTTAAGTGCCAGCGACTGATAAGAAGGAAATCATGGATGCTCAGGCGGAGGATACGATCATTCAGGTGTGCCCCTTGGAGAACATCAGGCGAGGAGAGGAGTGGGTCAGAGTGCCAGCGGAGCAGTCAGACTTGTGCAGAGTTATAATCACATTGAGCAGGGAGTGCAGGGAGTGGCCAGCAGGGGCTACGGAAGTGGAAATCCAGCAACTAATTCAGGATAATGCTCGCCCGGGTGATGTAATTATCTACACAGATGGTTCGGTGTTGAGAGGTAGTAGAAGTGCCTGGGGTTTCTTGGCAAAGGCTAATGGTCGACGTTTGGTGCAGGATAGGCTGGCATATGATACCACAACATCTAGCTTAAGAATGGAGGTGGAGGCAGTCAGTGCAGCTTTCCGCTGGATGGAGAATACGACACACACACACACACACACACACACACACACACACATCATGATTGTAACTGACTCAGAAAGCATGCTGAGTAGGGTGAGGACAGGCAAGCTTCGTGCCGAGTAGCTTGCTTCGCTTAGGAAGTCACAGGGGGCAAGCATCGTCTGGATCTTTTCTCCGGGACATGCTGGTGTGCTGGGGAATGAACAGGCAGACAGACTGGCTGGCTCTGCAAAACTTGGTGGAGTATTGATGCATGATAAGGCAGACGTGGTTGCGGCCTTGTGGAAGCACGTGTACACCTTGGAGGAGCAAATGGATCACCATGGTCTGGCAAGAATGCGACAGCGTGGAGTGACGAGGGGATCTGGCCGATGCTCGACGCTTAGAGGAAAGGCGAGACGCACATATAATCAGATTGCTACTGGTACTATTGGGCTTGGAACTCTTCGCTGGCTTCTGAGGATGGGGACGGAGCGCTTATGGGAATGTCCCGAATGCTGTGATGTCGGTTCTTAAATCAATCAATCAATCAATCAATCAATCAATCAATCAATCTTTATTTATCTTATCATATTCTTGTTTGACATTTTTATTCTGTATTCTTTTGGCCATCAACTTTAAGATTTCTTTAGTCATCCATATTTTTCTTAGCTTTTTGGCTTCTCTCCGGTAATATTTCTTTGTTTGTTTGATGAAAGGAGTCCCTTAACACTTCCCATTATTCGTTTATACTCTGTATTTCAGCTATTGCACTGTACCTATTTTTTCACAGCCACTCTATATTGTTCTTGACTTGCTTTTTCTACCTTTAAAACGTTTTTGTTAAGTTTCATGTTCGTAACCACTTTTTTCCTCTCTTTACTCTTACTTTTGTTAGTCCACATAGTGCTACATGTTCACTATTACAATCAGCACTCGCCATTGTCTTTACATTAATTAACGCATTTCTAAACCTTTTATTAATAAGTATGTAGTCAATTTGGTTGAGTATTTTCCTATCAGAGCTCTTCCATGTGTAAAGTCGTCTTTTATGGTGTTTACACCAGGTGTTTCCAGTTATCATATCATTGATATTTGAACATTCAATTATTTGCTCTCCTCTTTCATTTTTTTGTACCTAAACCATAATTCCCTACAACATCCTCCATTTTTCACATTCCTACGTTTGCATTAAAATCACCTAGTATTATTTTTATTTCTTGTGATTTAATTTGAGACATCGCCATATCTACTTCATCGTAAACATGTTGCATTTCTGCATCACTACTGATTGTTGTTGGTGCACATGCCTGTACAATATTTATATCTGTTGACCATATTTATATACATTTATTTGACCATAATAACGCTTTCTGACAAACATCAGTAACCATTAATTGATATATATATATATATATATATATATATATATATATATATATATATATATATATATATATATATATATATATATAACCAAACCCGACACCCCACATTGTGCCAACGGCTTCGGGCGGAAGAGCGCAATTGGGAGGGTACAAGCCTTACCCTGGTGCGAGGAAATGCAAGCTAAAGACAAAATTGTCATGGCAGGGCAGACCAGGCCCTAAGCCTTGGTTGGCGACTGGTCTAGGATCGAAGCTCCGACAGGCGGACAGTTAGAGCATTGCTTTGCTGATCCGGCAGCTTCTGCAGCTTGTCTTGTTCCAGATGTAGGGGTGTTACCTTTCCTCTGGAGTGAACTAGGCAGGCCGAGAGAGGGATCATGCTGCATGGGCAACACATGATCTCTATATTTTAGCCCAGGCTTTGTGCTATGGAGAGGCAATAACTCCATCCCTGGTCTTAACTGGTCTCGGAATCAAAGCGAGAGGCAACTGTTACGGGTTATAAGTCCTTGTCAGTTGGCGTAGACATGGGGCGCCACGCGTTGCCTCTGACGGTGGGAGACACCTATAGGTGTCACTGATCAGCTACCGCCCGCCTCAAGCTGGGCAGCCCCCAGACAATTGGGTGCTGATCTGCCACAGCCTGCCTGCTTCAATGGGTGCTTGGGGCTAGGACAAAATCTGAATCGCAGGCTGTAAAACCAATGCACCAGGTACAAACAAAAATAAAAATAGAAACCTCAAGCTACGGCTTGCAACCTGGAACGTGAGAACCATGTGTCCAGGATTTTCCACTGACTTGACCAATATTGACGATGTGAGAAAAACGGCTGTGATTGATGCCGAACTCAATCGTCTTAACATTGATATTGCTGGCCTGCAGGAGACTCGCCTCGCTGAGGAAGGGTCACTCAGGGAAAACAACTACACCTTTTTCTGGAAGGGTAGAGGGCAGGCAGAAAAAAGGCAACACGGTGTGGGCTTTGCAGTGAAGAATTCGCTACTGGGAATGATTGAAATTCCAGCAGGAGGAAATGAAAGACTATTATCCCTGCGCTTGGCAACCTCTTGTGGGTTTGCCACCATTATTACTGCATATGCACCGACACTCGATTCCTCTGATGATGTGAAGGATTTGTTCTATGAGGAGTTAGACTCCGTGATCAAGGCAGTTCCAAAATCTGACTACATTTATATGCTCGGTGATTTCAATGCTCGTGTGGGCAAGGACTCGAGTTCATGGCCAGTGTCCCTTGGAAAATACAACATCGGTCGCATGAATGAAAATGGGCAAAGGCTGCTGGAGCATTGCACCAGTAATGACCTATGTATTACAAACTCTTTTTTTAAAACAAAAGAGATGCATAAGGTCACATGGAAACATCCAAGATCCGGCCATTGGCACCAGCTGGACTTCATCATCACACGGAGACAACATCTGAACCATATATCATTAACTCGTAGTTACCACAGTGCTGACTGTGATACAGATCATTCTTTGGTTGTTGCAAGAGTTAGACTGAGACCAAAGAGAATCTACACAGCTAAACACAAATCTAGCCCCAGGATTAATATTATTAACACTCATGATCCTGAAAAGTGCTTTCAGTTTCAACAGCAACTTGAAGACGCTTTCACTGATACACCAGAAAATTGTACAGTAAATGAAAAGTGGGGTCAAATTAAGGAAACTCTTTATAAAACTGCCGTAGGGGTTTACGGCACTGTGGATCATAAGAGGCAGGACTGGTTTGCGGCCAACAGCGAGACTCTGCAGCCCTTGATTGATAAGAAGAAGAAAGCTCTCTTAAGAAACAAGGAAAGACCAACGCGTAACACTCTGAGTGAGCTAAGGCAAGCTAGGAAGGATGTGCAAAAGGCTGCCAGGCAGTGTGCAAATGATTATTGGATCAAGTTATGTGAGTCCATTCAAATCGCAAGTGATAAGGGAGACATAAGAAGCATGTATGAAGGAATAAAGAAAGCCTGTGGTCCAGTGATCAAAAGAAGTGCACCGCTGAAAACCTTGACTGGAGAAGTCATCACTGATAAGAAACAGCAGATGGACAGATGGGTAGAGCACTATTTGGAGCTTTACTCAAGTGAGACCAAACTAGCGGATGATGCCCTTAACGCCATTGAGGCTCTACCAACTCTTGACCACCTGGACACACTTCCCACCATAACAGAAGTTAAGTGTGCTATAAATGAACTTGCATCTGGCAAGGCTCCAGGTAAGGATGGGATTCCAATAGAGGTTATCAGGAGTGGGCAAGACACACTCACTCTACAGATCCACCAGCTAATAGAGCTATGCTGGCGTTTAGGACAAGTCCCACAGGATTTCAAAGATTCAAACATCATAACGCTGTACAAGAACAAGGGCGATCGGAGCGACTGTAACAACTATAGGGGTATCTCACTTCTGTGTATTGTTGGAAAAGTATTTGCCAGAATTGTTCTGCGCAGACTTCAAGTCCTAGGAGATCAAGTCTACCCCGAATCACAGTGTGGCTTTCGACAGAACCGGTCTACCACTGATATGATATTCTCATTGCGACAAATGCAAGAAAAATGCCGTGAACAGAATCAACCACTGTTTATTGCCTTCATCGACCTCACAAAGGCATTTGATTTGGTCAGTCGTGAGGGTCTGTTCAAGGCACTAAAGAAGATTGGCTGCCCACCAACTCTTCTGTCCATTGTGGAATCGTTCCACACAGGCATGAAGGGTATAATCAAGTTTGATGGTGCAACTTCTGAAGAATTTGAAATCAAGAGTGGAGTTAAGCAAGGTTGTGTACTAGCTCCCACCCTCTTTGGAATATACTTTGCACTTCTACTGAAATATGCATTTCGTGATCAGGATGGTGGTATATACATTCACTCACGCTCAGATGGCGGCCTCTACAATGCTCAGAGATTGAAGGCTAAGACCAAAATTAGGAGGGTACTGATCAGAGAGTTGCTTTTTGCAGATGATGCTGCAGTTACGACCCACTCTGAGGAAGAATTGCAATGTCTACTATCTGCATTCTCCAATGCTTGTTCTGAATTTGGTTTAACAATTAGCAAAAAGAAGACACAGATTATGTCACAAGGTGCACATGGGGTACCATCAATCTTTATTGACGACGCCGAACTAGAGATAGTAGACCATTTTACATATCTGGGATCAGTGGTAAATAGCAAATTATCCCTAGATCAGGAAATCAACATCCGGATTGGTAAGGCAGCAACAACAATGAACAGGTTAAGAAAAAGAGTCTTGGAGAACAGGAAGCTTACTGCCAAAACAAAAGTCCTTGTTTATCAAGCCTGTATCCTTAGTACTCTTCTCTATGGCAGTGAAACCTGGACAACTTACTCACACCAAGAGAACAATTTAAACAGCTTTCATATGCGGTGTCTGCGAAGAATTCTTGGTATTAAGTGGCAAGACAAAATCACAAATACTGAAGTATTGGAAAGATCAGGTTGTGTGACAGTTTATTCCATGCTCAGTCTTCGTAGACTTAGATGGATAGGACATCTTAGGAGGATGGATGATGGTAGAATACCAAAGGATATCTTTTTTGGTGAATTACAGATGGGTAAGAGATCTCAGGGTCGGCCTCTACTACGATGTGTGTAAGCGGGACATGATTGATACAGGCATTGATAATGCACATTGGGAGCAAGTCGCCGCTGAACGTGTTGCATGGAGGGCAAATATCAGAAATGGAATAAAGTCAAAGGAGAAAATTATTGCAGAAAAGTCACACACCAAGCGTTTGAGACGTAAGATGGTGCATGATGGTGGAAATGACCACGTGTTCACATGCACCCACTGTGAACGGACATTTACAGCGCAAATTGGCCTTATCAGTCACACTCGCTACCGCCATAGTTAAAAGTTATTATGCCTTTTTAGAGCACAAACTATCGTCTGTCAAGACGGCAAGGTGCCAATGACTGACTGATATATATATATATATATATATATATATATATATATATATATATATATATATATATATATATATATATATATATATATATATATATATATATATATATATATATATATATACTAAAATTGTTCTACTCATCTATGTACCGCTTTACGGACAAACATTTGTCAGCATAAACAGGGAGCATATGTATGTATATATACACGAGGGCGTGTCAATAAGTAAGTCACACAGTTCTGTAGGATGGCAGGTAAATGTAGTTGGTGTTTTCTACAGGTGTCATTAGGTGGCAGCAACATCGAACTTTATATTCCCGTTCGTCAGGTGGCGCTAGGTGTCTCATGCGCATGTGAAGCGCATAAACAACTTGGCGACTGTACTTACGGAGTGTACAACCAAAGAGCAACGTGCTGTTGTGCGTCTTTTGAGGGCAAAAAGACTGCCTGCAAAGGACATTCATAAGGAAATGCTTCCTGTTTATGCTGACAAATGTTTGTCCGTAAAGCGGTGCATAGCTGGGTAGAAAAATGTTCTCAAGGACGCTCTAAAATTGTTGATGAAGTCCGATCTGGTCGTCCTGTTGAGATTGCAACAGAAGCATCCGTGCAGCGGGTGGGGGAGATGATTAGAGGTGACAGGCGAGTAACGATAGACTGCAGCATCTGCAATAGGGTGCTAACATGGTTCAGCATAAAGCATAAAGCATGATCGATTGAAATGTAAGAAAGTGAGCTCAAGGTGGGTACCCAGACAATTGAAGGAGGAACACAAAATGAACCGATTTGGCCTGTCCTTGCAATATCTCTGTCGATACGAAGAAGAAGGAGAAGACATGATGAACAGGACTGTTACTGGGGACGAATCATGGATGCAAAACTGCCAGCCTGAATCAAATGCTTCAATGCAATGGAAACATCCTTCTTCGCCTTGGGTCCAAAAATTCAAGGTTACGCCATCAGCAGGGAAGGTTATGCTGACAGTGTTCTGAGATTGTCAAGGAGTGCTTTTAACCAATTTCAATAAGAAAGATGACAATGTGAATGTTGAATCGTACTGTGAAGTTCTATCGATGCTTCATGATGCAATTCAAAGAAAACGTCCAGGACTGCTGACTAGATGAGTTTTGTTTCTTCATAACAATGCCAGGCCACATATGGCTCGATTAACTCAGGAGAAAATTAACCAACTAAGGTGGGAAGTTCTGGAACATCCATCTTACAGCCCCGACTTAGCCCCTAGCGATTTCCACCTTTTGGTCCACTGAAACCCCATCTTGGCGGGAGACATTTCGAGAATGACACCGAAGTTGAATTAGAAGTGAAAACGGGGTTTAGAAAACAGAGCACGCAGTTCTATGCAGGCGGTTTGGGAGGACTGATAAAACGATGGGATAAGTTCATCAATGTTGGTGGAAATTATGTTGAGAAATAAAGGGAAAATGCATGTCTAAAAATAAACTGGCTTCAAGTTGTTATCATATTTGGTTATTTCTTTTACAAACATTTGTGACATACTTATTGACTTCTCTCTCTTTCGCTCTCTCTCTCTCTCTCTCTCTCTCTCTCTCTCTCGCGTGCGCGCGCGCGCGCGTGTGTGTGTGTGTGTGTGTGTGTGTGTGTGTGTGTGTGTGTGTGTGTGTGTTTGGCTTTAAAGTCGACATGGCCGACTTCATTGCACTGGGATTTTATCCCATATGGCTAAGTCTCTTTCTCACCGTCATCACGCTACTTACGAGAGTATACGACAGGGGTGGCCAACCTTTTTAGCAGGCGGGCCAAATTTCAGAAATAATATTTCCTGCCGGGCCACTTACCTATAATTTTTTTTGTTAATTAAATTAAGCAAGCAAGCGTGCTACAGCCTCGACCACATTGTCGCTTCCCACTCCGCGGGCCGCAACATGACTCCCGGCGGGCCGCATGCTGCCCGCGGGCCTCGTGTTGGCCACCCCTGGTATGCGAGATTACGGAAAAAAGTCTCTAACCTCTAGGCCAGGAAGCCGGCTTTTATATATATATATATATATATATATATATATATATATATATATATATATATATATATATATATATATATATATATATATATATATATATATATATATATATATAAAAGAGACTGTATGTGGCTGGCTATGTATTGGATGGGTTCGATAACGGTACATCCGATTGAGATGAAATTTTCTACACGTCTTCCTTTCATTCCTTTGCAACCGACTATTATAGTTTCATAGTGTAAAATCTTCTACTTATTTAATAACATTTACTTTTTCATTTTTCATTATATAAGTTCTATATAGCAGGGGCACTTCACTCTAGAAAAGTTATTTCAAGGGGCATAACTTTTAATAACATTTCTATATACTTTATAGTCATATTGTTGGACTTACTTGCACTATTGTTAAACTCTTTGTCTATAGTTATTTTCAGGCATGTGAGTTATAATCCGGCATGGCACATGATTGATTGATTGAGTTATAATAAATAATGATATAATCTTTAAGGCATTTTCAAAGTTTGCATAAAAATAATGCATAATGCATAACATTGTAACCCATCTTTTTCTGCTTAAAGAACTTATCAACTGTCATGTCGGTGATTAAAAACAGTTTTCATTAAAAATAATGAATGGTGTGTGGAAGGACATTCTTTTCAGTTACTGTGCGCCAGGAGGTGGGCGAAACCACGCCGGGTCAGATAGATAGACAGACAGACAGATAGTCGGGAACGGAAGCTTATTTGACTACTTATATGAATTAAATGACATGCTCCCCACCAGGGACTGGGTGAAGCCGGGCCGGGTCAGACAGACAGACAGAGAGATAGATAGCCGGGAACGGGAGCTTATATGACTAATTATATGAATTAAATGAGATGCTCCCCACCAGGGACTGGGTGAAGCCGGGCCGGGTCATACAGACAGACAGATAGACAGACAGACAGGCAGTCGGGAACGGGAGCTTATATGACTACGTATATGAATTAAATGAGATGCTCCCCACCAGGGACTGGGTGAAGCCGGGCCGGGTCAGACAGACAGACAGATAGACAGACAGACAGACAGACAGATAGTCGGGAACGGGAGCTTATATGACTACTTATACGAATTAAATTAGATGCTCCCCACCAGGGACTGGGTGAAGCCGGGCCGGGTCAGCCAGACAGACAGATAGACAGAGAAACAAGCAGACAGACAGACAGACAGACAGACTGATAGATAGATAGATCCCCGCCAGGATCTATATATATATATATATATATATATATATATATATATATATATATATATATATATATATATATATATACAGGTGACACCAAAATGTAAAAATTGAAGTAGAAGAGAAAATGCTTACACAAATTAATAATGTTACATACTTAGGGGCAATTATAACATCAGATGGAAGATGCACAGCAGAGATTAAGAACAATAGGGCAATAAAATGCTGCATTTCAGAAAATTAAAGTATCTTATGCAATAAGTCATTATCATTGAATGTAAGAAAGAAAGTGCTGAAATGCTACATAGAACCTGTTTTGTTGTATACAGTAAATCTTTGAATATAAACCAACAAATTAGGAAGAACTTTGGAGCAACAGAGATGAATGTTGTTAATTCCTTGGATTGACAGAGTAACTAACAATTGCCTGAAAGAGGCTAATGAAACTAGAACATTATATAGAACAATAAGAAAGAGACAAGCAGCTTTCTTTGAACACGTGATAAGAATAGGGATTTGAAAACTTAGCTATGGGGCGGTTGAAAAGAGGCAGTTTTGTCCACCAGGCCAAACGACTCAGCATCTATCTTCCCACAGTTGGTATCACCCTGAAAACTATTCCAGAACGAACTCCTTTGAAAGATGAACATAGACTATCACCACAAATCCAGACAAAAGTGAGAAGAATATTTGACAAGGAAGAACAGAACAGTGTACAGCGCAGAACAGCCACTCTCGGCTTCCTTGATGAAGAATACACACAGAAACTATGGATCCGAGTTTACACAAATGGGTCAACACAACAAGCTGTTCGAAATGGAGGAGCAAGAGTGTACATAGAATGCCCATATAATACTAGGGACACGGCCAGCGTACCAACAGGAAAGTACTGCCATAACTATGATTCTGAAATTGAGGCAATCAAGATAGCAACAGAGAAAATACAAAATACCAGCCATGGTACCCAATCTGTGGTGCTATTGACAGATGCAAAATCAGTATTCGATGCGCTCCTGTCTGGGAAATTGCCAGTAATAAGGACAATACTTTCTGAACTTAGTAGTCAGCGTAAGGTCACCATACGGTGGATACCATAGCACTGTGTAGTACCCGGAAACGACAGAGCTGATCAATTGGCTAAGGAAGGAGCCAAAGAAGAACAGCCTGATGTGCCCGTTACATACCACCAAACGAAAAGATGGTCAAACCAGTTATAAAGCCACCAAATCCTTCTGAAGGCGACTACCACGTTATGGACAGATCAGAATAAGTCATTATTCTGCGCCTCAGAACAGGACACAATAGATTACGCAACCACATATATACACAATTCAAGATTGGTGAATCAGCCATGTGCACATGTGGATTGGCGTCGTCGACAGCAGATAACATCTCCAAGACTGCCAAAATATAACATATCAAGGCAAACCTTCTGGCCTTGAGCGACGACAGTGGAAACCCGTCTATGGACCATTGAGTGAACTTAAAATGACAGTCAAATTCATGCAAGAGACACATTGCAGTTATAGACATACTTCAAGCGAACGAAAGAAGGAGGAGGAGGAGGAGGAGGAGGAGGAGGAGGATCAAAAGAAGAAGAAGAAGAAGAAGAAGAAGAAGAAGAAGAAGAAGAAGAAGAAGAAGAAGAAGAAGAAGAAGAAGAAGAAGAAGAAGAAGAAGAAGAAGAAGAAGAAGAAGAAGAAGAAGAAGAAGAAGAAGAAGAAGAAGAAGAAGATGATGACGATGAAGAAGAAGAAGAAGAAGAAGAAGAAGAAGAAGAAGAAGAAGAAGAAGAAGAAGAAGAAGAAGAAGAAGAAGAGAAGAAGAAGAAGAAGAAGAAGAAGAAGAAGAAGAAGAGGAAGAAGAAGAAGAAGAAGAAGAAGAAGAAGAAGAAGAAGAAGAAGAAGAAGAAGAAGAAGAAGAAGAAGAAGAAGAAGAAGAAGAAGAAGAAGAAGAAGAAGAAGAAGAACAACAACAACAACAACAACAACAACAACAACAACAACAACAACAACAACAACAACAACAACAACAACAACAACAACAACGTGTCAATCGGAATGATCAAGGGGAAGAGTGGCAGTGGCAGACCAAGAGAAATTATTATAGATGGATTGAGGCGGTGACAAGGAGGAATATCATCAGCAGAGTTTATCCAAAACACCAAAGTCCGAGATCTGTGAAGTTACATGAACACCTACTCCAGCGGGCAGACACTCAATGATGATAATGCTTGCTGATATCTATATCTATAAAACAAAGTGTATGTATGTAAATATGTATGTAAATATGTATGTCCTTTATTTTTTCGCTAACGGCCCATCCGATTGAGATGAAATTTTCTACACGTCTTCCTTTCATTCCAGAGCTGCCAACTGTGATATTTTTTTAGTGTGAAATCGCCTGCTTACTCAGTATTATTTCATTTTTCATTTTTCATTAAAATTTATATATAGCTAAGGGACTTAACTCTAGAAAAAGTTATTTCAAGGGGCATAACTTTTAATAACATTGTTGTATAACTTACAGTCATATTGTTGTATCGTTTTCAAAGATTTATAAACTCTTTGTCTATAGTTATGTACCGGCATATGAGTTATAATAAATAATGATACAATCTTTTAGACATTTTCAAAGTTTACATAAAAATAATGCATAATGCATACATTGTAACTCATCTTTCTATACTTAAGAAGTTATCTAAAAGATGTTGAACAATATCATCGCATCATTAGTGTTTTCCGCCATCATATCGACACGATTCGCTTGACAGCACTTCTCAGCGCTATCAAGCCAAGACGCCTTACACATTTCAAGCAGCGGGGGGAAAATGGCACGTCGTAATAGCACAAAGAAACAAGCAGCTTCCAAGATGCATAGTGAGAAAACCGACCAGACTATCAAGAAGACGAACCTGCCTTTGGAGAGTCTGCATGCAAGCTGTAATAAAGTATCTGAACCTACAGTCAATGAAACTACCAATAAGAAGAGCGACGACTACCCACAGACGAACACAAAAACTTGTGAGAGGAAGGAGGACCAAGACACCAGAATCAGAAACACTGATTCAAACACAGTCAGATGGGTGGTCAAGCGGCTAAAAATGGAGCTTACTGATCAACAAATACAGAAGCAGCTGCAGGAAGAAAATCTTCACGTCAACATTTTGAAGGCAGAGCGGATTCTTACCTACTCAGAATTAAATGAGATGCTCCACACCAGGGACTGGGCGAACCCGGGCCGGGTCAGGCAGACAGACAGACAGACAGACAGACAGACAGACAGACAGACAGACAGACAGACAGACAGACAGACAGACAGACAGACAGACAGACAGACAGACAGACAGACAGACAGACAGACAGACAGACAGACAGACAGACAGACAGACAGACAGACAGACAGACAGACAGACAGACAGACAGACAGACAGACAGACAGACAGACAGACAGACAGACAGACAGACAGACAGACAGACAGACAGACAGACAGACAGACAGACAGACAGACAGACAGACAGACAGACAGACAGACAGACAGACAGACAGACAGACAGACAGACAGACAGACAGACAGACAGACAGACAGACAGACAGACAGACAGACAGACAGACAGACAGACAGACAGACAGACAGACAGACAGACAGACAGACAGACAGACAGACAGACAGACAGACAGACAGACAGACAGACAGACAGACAGACAGACAGACAGACAGACAGACAGACAGACAGACAGACAGACAGACAGACAGACAGACAGACAGACAGACAGACAGACAGACAGACAGACAGACAGACAGACAGACAGACAGACAGACAGACAGACAGACAGACAGACAGACAGACAGACAGACAGACAGACAGACAGACAGACAGACAGACAGACAGACAGACAGACAGACAGACAGATAGATAGATAGATAGATAGATAGATAGATAGATAGATAGATAGATAGATAGATAGATAGATAGATAGATAGATAGATAGATAGATAGATAGATAGACAAAAAGACAGGGAGGGAGGGAGGGATAGACGGAGGGATGGGTCTATTAGACAGACAGACAGACAGAGATAGATAGATAGACAAACAGACAGACAGACAGACAGACAGACAGACAGACAGACAGACAGACAGACAGACAGGCAGGCAGGCAGGCAGGTAGGCAGGCAGGCAAGCAGGAGAGGAGGCAAAGAAGAGAAGAAGGATGGGAATATGAGAAGAAGTAGAATTTGAGGAATAAAAAGAGGGGAAGAAGAAAAAGAGGTTGAGAAGAAGAAGGCGAAAAGGATGAGAAAGATAAAAAAAAAAAAGGAGGATGAGGAGAATAGAATGAGAAATAGTAGAAAAGTACAAATGTCTTCATGCTTTTTAAATGCATTATGTTCTGGTTTTTCTTTAACACATTTGATCCTGGGGGAAATTTTTGGCTTTATGTCATAGTCGTAATCTAACACCTTTAGTTTTGGGGAATATTTGACCAAGCTGCCCTCGTGTAACTTTAACCCATCCTGCCTTGATTATTGCTTTAGACTCCTGCCTCTGAACCACTTGGATCCAACATTGATTATCCTCTAAACATGATTGTCAGAAGATGTTGATTTAAGTGCTGGGGTCCTTGTGGTACTTCCAGCATGCCAGCAAAATAACAACATCAAGTGCTGTTGTGTTTAGAAAATAGGTGCATAACATCGTATATTCACAGCAAATGCCCGGTATCAGTTGCAAGTTTATTTGTTGCTTTCACTTTCTGTATTTCAAACTGCTATAATAATAACTCTTTCTGTTCCAGGAGTTTATTACTTTAAAATAACACATTTGTATGATATTCTTCATGTCAAGTTTCTCAAATACAAAGTTAGTTTATCTATTTGCAAATTATTTAAAGTAGCCTCAGCAAGTGTTATATAAAAACTGCACGTCATTACGAGTGCAAATGACTCAAGAGTCTCATTGTTGATGTTAACCTAATGAAGAAATAAATCACTATTACTGCCTCTAAAATTGTCTAATTTAAACGAAATCAGCCACAGGCAAGTGAGGACTACATTATTGTATTACTTTAGGCTGACCGTACATACTTCACGAAATCATGCTCATTATGTGAACGATCCTGCAAGATTCTCGACTCTACAGCAGACAATATAACTATAGTGAATATTTCTTGAATTCAATAATTCAGTTTTCCATTTCATGTTTTCAACTTGGCATTGCTTGTCAGGTTCTGGGCGAAGCCGGGCCGGGTCAGCTAGTATATATATATATATATATATATATATATATATATATATATATATATATATATATATATATATATATATATATATATATATCATGTGCCATGCCGGAAAGCGTGGGCGGTCATGACTCGCCATTTCACTCGATCACCAGTATATATATATATATATTAGTTTAGTTTTAGTTTAGTCGTTGGATCAACATCACGGCACACGGTTTAACCCATAAGTGCTCCGTTTTCCTCCTAACTCAAACCTGAGTCTGGAGAAACTCAGCTCAAAGCACGAACTCCGTTGCATCGGCGAGGATCCTGAAATACTTTGCGTAAATTTTTAACTCGAAATTTTGCCCGGGCAGCTCCGTTAGGCTACTCTTTTTCGATTTCCAACGGCCAAGGGATTTTTTACGTGCGCAACAATACACACGGGCGTCCGATCTCACTACCCAGAGACCAGGGGAAATTTTATTACTAAATTGTATTACTGGAAGTCCAGGTGGATTTTTTAAATACATCCCGGTCCTCACCGAGGATTTATATGTATATTTTAGATTTAGGGGATATATATATATATATATATATATATATATATATATATATATATATATATATATATATATATATATATATATATATATATATATATATATATACTTGCAGTAAGTAAAGCAATATCATGGCTCGAGACAGACATTCATTAGGACACTTTTCATTAGCGACTCAATTAGCATGCTCAAGTGGATAGAGATGGAGTGGATCCGAAGAGAGAGGTTGCTGTCTCTTGAGCGGTCTCGGCTGGCAAAAACTAGCTTCATCTTCGTACCAGGGCATGCAGGAGTACAAGGAAATTAGCAAACTTACAAACTCGCAGGTAAGGCTACTGTGGAGGGCGGGCGCGCCATGGACCAGGCTGACATTCTGAATGCTCTACGAGAAGTAAGACTTTTGAGTTGAGTAGAGTTGAGTTAAGAACCGACATCACTGCACTCAAGACATTCCCATATGTGCTCCGTCCCCTCGTTCAACAACCAGCGAAGAGTCATACTACTAATCGTTCCCACCGCTATCTCATTAAAAGTTCTCCTGGTCTTCCCTCTCAGTTTTGAGATTCTTCCACAACCCCTTCCGATCCCCCGCAATCTCATTCTTTCCACATATGGGTTCTCAATCTGTTCCTCCGCCTTCTTCACCTGGTCCCACAAGCGCACGACCGCCTCCACCTTGTCCATAGGCAAACTACCACCAAGAGGTGCATTCCCTGATAGCCTATCAGCCTGTTCATTCCCCCGTACCCCCGCATGGCCATGGCAAAATATCCATACAATTCTCACAATCTGTGACCTCTGAGGCGACGAGAGCCATTCCACACGAAACATTCCTTTCTTCACCTTACTAAGTATACTCTTTGAATCCGTAATGAATACAACGTGTGTTGCAGTAGTCTCCTCTAGCCACCGGAATGCCGCTGTTACTGCCTCCACCTCCATTCTCATGCTGGAGGTCGCAGTCTCATATGCCTGACTCTCCTTTTTTAAGACCCCTCCATTAGCCTTTGCAGTTATCAGTTATCAGTTATGTTAGTTAGTTAGTCGTAGTTCCAACTTCACAGCAACGGGTTGTCCCCATTATGCTCCGTTCCTGTGCCAGTGAATATCACACAAAACGCTCCCCACTGCCCAAGGTGAAAAGTGGAAAAGACAGGAGTCTCGACAAACAACAGTCCGCACAGATACACTGTGCATAATGCCGCCGCCAGAATGTCAACACAATAGTCCCCCATGAAACCCAGAGTTCATCTCTGATGGAATCAGCAGTCATTTTCCCATCTGTATGTTTCCTAGATATTCACCCACACAGTCCACGAAATACAGTTCATCGTCGATGGTAGTGGCAGTCAACCAAAAGCCCAGCAGCCACGCATTTCTGCATAAGGCACAAACCGGTCAACTCTGGGACATAGCCATCTGCCATCGCTCCGAACATGCAGTCACGTTCCAAAAAACCTCGGGCAGATTCAAAAGCATTTCACACGAAACTCACAGCTCACAGTGTAGCGCCACGCACGACAGTTATCAGTTATCAGTTGGGGTATCTTCATTGCACTCCGGACATGTCCATAGGTGCTCAGACCCTCCCCCCCCCCCAGCATATGCATCAGCTTCCGGTGGCTAATAGTGCCAGTTCTGTGTTGGTTGACGAGGCGCTTTGTTTTCCCGATATACCTCTCGCGTCTGGCTGTGCCGATTCTTACTCCCAAGTCTTTCATCCTGGACAGCGATGTGGAATCACTGACGTCAAAGTCCTCTGTTCTCGCCATATCTTTAAGGACGTTAATAACATCGGCACGACCCATAGGCTGGCCATCTACAGGGGGTGCAGAGCCAGCCAGTTTATCAGCTCGTTCATTTCCCTCGACTCCCGCATGTCCCGGGACGAAGATGAAGGTGACTTTACGCACAACAGACTTCCGCAGCGACTCAGTCCACTGTCTACGTACAGATCCAGCTTCGACCTTCTGAATCATGCTCATTGAATCACTTAGTACACACACGTTGGTATAATGCTGTGATTCCAGCCATATGAAAGCCTGTGTAACTGCCAACACCTCCATCGTCATGCTGCTCGTGGTCATAGAGTGGGCACCACTGGATTCTTGAACGGTTCGGCCCGCTGAACGGGCTGTAAATGCCCACGCACTTCTCTGCTGCTTTACAACAGATCCATCTGTATAGATGAGCACTTCGGGGCTATCTGAGTGTTCATAGATGAGCGCGTTAACCTCAGCATTGACAGCGGCAGGATTCTGCTCTCTGCACCGTCTGTCGAGTGTGATAATGCAGGAGAAAGTGCACTTAAAAGCTGGAGGCACCGGCACCCATTCCTTGCCGGGGTTGATACTGGTAAGACTGCAGACCTGTCTGACGACATCTTCCGCCCGACCCATCCATGATTTGCCCCTCTTTAGTCTGTCACCCTTTTCTCTGAATATAGCGTCATGCAGAAGGTGCTGCTCATCTGCACTTATTTTTAAGTATGCACGAGCTCTCCAGATCTTGATACTGTGTTCCATTGTCGGGAAGTCAAGGAGGTATCTCATTGCTACACAGCTGGTGTATCTCGTGCAGACCAAAATGATGCGCATGGCTTCGTTTTGTACCTTTTCAAGTCTTCCAATCTGTGTAGGGCTGACAGTGAGGATGGCCAGGGCATAATCGATGCTAGAAAACACAAGTCCTTGGAACAGAAGTATTAGCAGTCTTTGCTCGATATTGTCAGTCGCCATGACTCTCATTGCTGACAAACCTTTTCGAGCTTTCGTTATGACATAATCGACATGATCTTTGAAGGACAGGCTACGATCAAGCCTCACGCCAAGATATGTCATTGACTGGGTTCTACTCAAAATTCTCCCATCCATTCTTACTGCCGGCATGTCTGTTTTCACAATATGGTTGTTTAGAGAGAACTATGTAACCGATGACTTTGCAGGGTTGACAAGGGCATCGTCATCAGCACACCATGAGGAAATTCGATCAAGTTCGCCCTGCATATCATTGGCAACCGCCTGTCTATCTCGACCCTGTCGATACACGAGGATGTCGTCAACGAATGACAGTCCTACCCCTCCCGTCCAACTGTTGTTCAGTGATCGGCACCGTATGCACGTTGAATAGTACTGGTGACAGTGGTGAACCCTGCGGCAATCCTGGACATATCGTTATCGGCTCAGAAGACCAACTCCCGCATCTTAGCACCACCTTCCATTGGAGCAGAACTGCAGCTATCCATCGTACAAGGTGAGGGTGCACTTTCAATCTGAGGAGGGTTTGCATCAAGTGCTCGAAAGATACTCTGTTATATGCGTCCTCTAAGTCTATGGCGGCCGCACATGTCTCTTCTCTGACCTGAAATCCTTCGTAAACATTTTGAGCAAAGACCGACTCATTCAGCCATGACTCTTTGTTGCGTCTGTATCCTCCAAGTGTGGGCGGGAAGCAGTTGAGTTGTTCCAAGTCACAAGCATGTCTGTGTGCTACAATTTTCTCCAGTAACTTGCCAGCAGTGTTCTGCATCGTAATGATTCTGTAGCCACTTATCTTGGAATGGTCTTTGTTCGGTTTTGGCAGCCGCAGCAAGTAGCTGTGTAGCCATTCTTCTTTGATCTGACCCCTCTGGATACTGGTGTTGAAATTAGCCTCTGCGATAAAGCCCTAGCCACTACGTCTGTTTCTCACCACTGACCCATCAGTGTAGATAACTATGTCACCTTGATGTGTGTTGCTCTAGATCAGCAGTTACACTTCAAACTTATTAATCTATTATATTATATTATTTAAACTATTATTACATTGTGCCACACGGTGATATCTTCCGGACCTTCAACCCACTCTCTTTCACGATTGATGGTCTCTAGATCACATACCGACGTATAGAATGTTTCGCCGGTGCCATCCAGAACCTGCCTCGTCTTAGTCTATGACCCTTGACCATATCCATTGCTGCATGCAGGGGGTGATCCCTATCTGCGGCAACTCTCAGGTATCATTTGGCCTGAAGCACCCTATGCCTATACGTTATTGTTGGTAGCGCCAGGATATGCCTCAAGCATATAATTGGTGTGTCCTTTGTGCACCCCAGGATTAACTGCATGGCAGCATTCTGTATGCGCTCCAACCTTTCAAGCTGGCTCTTTGATACTGTCAGCAGCCCCAAACCATACTCAATGACAGAAATTATTAACTGCTGAAAGAGCCTGTACAGCATCCTATGATCTACCCCGGTTGCTGCCATAGCCCTCAGTGCATTAAGTCCCCTACCAGCCTTCACCACCAAGGCCTCCATATGATCCTTAAAAAACTAACACCTGTCAAAGGTGATGATACCCAAGTACTTCAATTTACTCTCTCGACTAAGAGAGTAAATAATAATAACATAATACCTGGGACATCTGTCTTCACGATCCGGTTATCCAGGGAGTACCACACAACCGATGCCTTGTCTGGGTGTATAATGGCTCCTGCGTCCCGGCACCACTCCGCTACCTTGTTTACTGCCAACTGGCCCTGTCTCTGCCCTGTTTGTACACCAGTACATCATTTGCAAATGTGAAGATTCTACCTACACCAGGTGAATCAATAGCTGCGATTTTGCTGGTGTAGACATTAAAGAGCACTGGGGACAATGCAGATCCCAGCGGTAACCCAGGTGTAATAGTACAGGGGTCAGAAGTCCAGGAACCCATGCGCAGTGCAACCTTACGCTCATAAAGGACTGCCGCAACCCATCTAACAAGGCAATTGCAGACTTCCATGTCCAACAGTGTGTGCATTAACCGATCATACCTAACGCTGTTATACGCATCCTCCAGGTCAAGAGCTACCGCCACTGTCTCCTGTTTATCCTGGAAGCTCTCGTAGACATCAAATGCAAAAGTCGCAACATTGGCCCAGGTGTCCTTCCCAAGCCGGTAACTCCCGAGTCCTTGGGGAAGCAGATTACGACTTTCCAAATGTCGCTGGAGCCTGCGTGCTACTATCTTTTCGAGGACCTTGCCATACGATTTTTGCAGGGTTATGATTCGGTATCCATTAAGTCTGGAGTGATCCTTACCTGGCTTTGGGAGTGGGACCAGGTAGCTATGCAGCCAATCGTGGGGTATTTCCGCCGTATTGATGCGTAGGTTGAAACAAAGAGCCATCTCCTCCAAGTCCCCATAATTGATGTTCCTCATATGGGAGTACCTCACCCCATCCGGACCTGGCTCTGTGTCTTTAGCCCGCTTCAGTACCCGTCTAATGTCCTCCACTTTAATCTCACAGTCCTCCTTCCTAGTGACCCGTGACAAGGCTTCTCTGACGTTATCTCTAATAGCTATATCTTGCTGATCCGTCTGTTTTAAAATTCGCGCAAGAAAAGCCTCCCCATTGTCCTTGTCAGTTGTCATAGGTCGGTTGTTATCATCATAAACGGCGTCATGTGTACCAGGCGTCGCCTGTCTCTTCATCTGCCGGTGCTGCCTCCAGAATTTTCCCAATGTCACATCCCCACAGACTTCATTGATAAACTGTTCCCACTTAATCCTCTCGGCCTCTGCTGCCTGGAGTTTAAAATCCTGCAACTTTACTTTTTTATATCTTTCAGCCTCTTCCAATTCTGCGTCAACTGAATTGGTTGCTCTCCGCATCCTCTGCCAATTCCTTATGGTCGCTCTCTTTTCCCTTCATGAATTCTCTACCTCTAGTATCCACCTTGGTGGTTGGGTGAAGATTCTTCTTGTTTGTTTAGATCTTCTCTGTGATATAAGGCGCCCCAAGAGCGAAGAGTGGTCGCGTTCATAACTGAATGCACTGCCAGCTCTTATAGCCCTAACCGTGCCGGACTTAGGTATCAGCACAGAACAGGGGAGGTGGTCACTTCCGTGGTCTCCAAGGACGCTCCATTTTATATCTGATGCCGCCTCTTGGGATACAAGCGCCAGGTCGATGGAAGTCAGGGTCCCCGGTCTCATTGCTAGCCTAGCGGGTGTCCCGTCATTTAGACAGACAACATCCGTCTCAAGCAAGGCAGTACGGTGTCTGTTCTCTCCCGACCTGTCCCATTCCTTGGCGCGTGCGTTCAAATCACCACAATTCAGATACGTGGTACCTGGAGTGTCCACTGAACCTTTCAACCAGTCACAACTCTCTCTGCTTATGCAAGATTCCCCACTTACATATACATTTATCAGGTTCCAGCTGTATCGGCCAATATGTATCCGCATTCCCTGCACCTCTTTACTCTCCTGATCCCACCCACTCATATCCATTATTGAATGCTGTAAACCATCCTCGACCACCAGAGCCTGCCCATGTCTTCCCTGCCCAGTTGGGTTAATGTAACATGTATAGCCAGAACATTTAAAAGAGTTTGTATTCAGCTCTTGTAACATCAGGACATCAAAATCGTAGACCAGTTTCTCCAGTATTGGACCTCTTTGCTTTGCACTACGGTAATTCCAATACCCAACCCGTACATTTTTAAGCCCAAACGATCCGTTTTCCTTCTACCCCTTCTGGCTCCAGCCCTCTTCTTCCTTTTCCTCTCCCCTACCTCTTCTCCTCCGCTTCATTCTCTCCCCGCTGGCTGTTGTCAAAGGTATCGAGCACAAAGCACGTACTTCCTTGCTTCGGCGATAACTCTTTGTATTATTCATAGTTGGTTAGATACGACGGCAGGATATAATCGGTCACCCTAGTAGAGTTTGCCTGCTAGGGAAGGGGCAGGGGATGTCCCTCAGGAGTCCATACGCCTGGCGCCGCCCCGCCCGCATACCAGACTTTCCATGTTCACGACCAACTCACCCGTGGCCATTCAGTCCTCGGCACGCCGGTCCACCTTAAACTTGGGGGTTTATAATCGAAGTTTTCCATCTCCTAGATTGGCCGCTGTAATAGCTAACGGGCCCAGTCTACCCGGGGGCAAGAGGTTCCAGCGCCTCATTCCTGGCGAACACAGTAGCTACATGTATACGGGGAACAAAACCAATGTCATACAATATCTTTAAAATAGTACCTACTACATAGTTAAAGTCACTACACAGCGAAAAAATAACAGGTAGATAGTTGAGCCCCAAACAAAGCAGTGATGAAATCAGCAATCTGGTTGAGTTCTGTAGTGTTGAGACAACAAAATGACAATGCTTGAGTAAATTACATAGCAGATCCTGTTGTATTATAGAGTGGTGGAGTGGTGGCAGACACAACACCATCCATTATACAATGCCATCCAGTTTGCAATGTAATTGTGTCACTGTTGGAGAAAGTACTGTCACTGTACTTCACACATTGAGCTCTGTAGTACTAACACAACATCATCCAATTTGCAATGTAATTGTGTCACTGTTGGAAACAGAAGTGTCACTGTACTTCACACATTGAGCTCTGTAGTACTGGCACAACACCAAGTTTGCAATGTAGTTGTGTCACTGTTGGAGAAAGTACTGTCACTGTACTTCACACATTGAGCTCTGTAGTACTGACACAACCCCATCCATTTTTCAATGTTATTATGTCACTGTTGGAAACAGAACTGTCACTGTACTTTACACATTGAGCTCTGTAGTACTGACAAACACCAAGTTTGGAATGTCACTGTGTCACTGTTGGAGAAAAAACTGTCACTGTACTTCATACATTGAGCTCTGTAGCACTGACACAACCCCATCCATTTTACAAAATTATTGTGTCACTATTGGAAACAGAACTATCACTGTACTTCACACATTGAGCTCTGTAGTACTGACACAACATCATCCAGTTTGCAATGTAATTGTGTCGCTGTTGGAAAAAGAACTGTCACTATACTTCACACAGACATTCAAAGTAAGACTTTTGCGAGAACCAAGTGATGACTGTGAATCTACAACCATAGTCGGACTGCGAGAACAGCAAATTAAAAGAGGGATGGCCAAACAAGAACACTACGGAGGAAGCCAAAGAAAATTTATAAACCAACACAGAACCGGTGTCGTTAGCCGCTACACGCTGTGGGATTTGCTGCGGGGATCCGAGCACTTATGGACTGAACGGTTCAATGTGCAATGAGGATGATCTGTCGACTAACTAACTGACGTGTATATACTTGTATATATCAGTGTGTCTTCTATTAGAGAGAGAGAGAGAGAGAGAGAGAGAGAGAGAGAGAGAGAGAGAGAGAGAGAGAGAGAGAGAGAGAGAGAGAGAGAAAGGGAGAGAGAGATTTGTCAACAAAAACACTATCGATGCCGACATACGATGCTGGTGCTGGTGATGATGATGATATTGGCGATGGTGGTGATTAATTAGCGATATGTCATCAAAAATATTGCTTGCCGTTTTCTAGACAGCTGGTCATCAAGTAAACAAACCAAGCTCATACCCTTTCTTTGTGTGTAGTTAATATACAATATATTGCTATTTTAATAAGAAGGTCATGCTGACTATTACACAACATAGTAACATTAATTAAATATACCAGTAATTGTTTTGTAATGTTTGATTACTAGTAACAAAGTATTATGCACATTCCCAGAAAAACTATAGATAAACTATGCTCACCATACACGTTGTGTTCTTGTGGGCGGTTTAGATTGTCCCAACTATCTGACCGTGGTAAACGAAAAATGTTGGGACTTTTGTTGCCTTTATGCCATGTGCTGCATTGTGAATGAATAGCTGAAGTGGCTTGACTGCTTGATCTTTTACTGTTTATGCCTATATTGAAAATAACCCATTGTATATACATGTATATATATATTCTTGAGATTATATTTTAAGCCAAATCGAGACTAAACTAACATTTGTTCCGCATTTCATAATTAATTTGGTTACACTGTTGTTAAAAAAAAGCACACTATATAGAAACAGCTGTCTCAGTTACAACGAAGTAAATTTACAACTTCATCGCGGATTCGTGCTCTATGAAAATGGCAATTCAAATAACTATCCAATTATTATTTTTAACCGTTGAATGTTAAAAACTCGGCATCACTCAAATATTTAACAACTGACAGGTTACTTTAAGAACAAAGTTTTCGTGTGTAACTAATTCGTATCCATACAAAATACAACATCACTAACCTTCCATATTATTGTCCATACTATTTCAATGTTCTCACCGGTTCCCCAGCAGTTGATATTTCTGTGCATTACGTATAACACAAAAGGATTACCCAATCATGCCTATTCTTCAATAGTTAGTAATAATATCCTTCTTCTATTTTCTATCTTTATTTCTCCTCCTATGTCTCCCACTCCACCCCACCTCTTTCTTCTTCTTCTTCTTCTTCTTCTTCTTCTTCTTCTTCTTCTTCTTCTTCTTCTTCTTCTTCTTCTTCTTCTTCTTCTTCTTCTTCTTCTTCTTCTTCTTCTCTTCCTCCTCGCCGTCTTCTTCTTTTGCGTCTGTCCGTTACTCTGTCTCTGCTTCTTCTTGTTCTTCTTCTTCGTCTCCTCCTCCTCCTCCTTCTCCTCCTCCACCACTTCCTCCTCCTCCTCCTCCTCCTCCTATTTTTGTCAATTACGTGAAGAAAATATTCATGGAATTCTCTTATGTGGTAGAACAGACAATTACTAAACTGGTTATTAACTTATGCGAAAAACAATTGGCAAATACGGCACTGAAAAAAAGAACAGCAAGTCCAGCCCAGAATGACGCTGCTGATTATTTACCCCGGACCTAACAATAGTATTATCATTCTATATTTGTAGGACATCGCTGTCAACATCAGCATCTTTCAGCTGATTGTTGATTTCTTGGCAATATTACGCTCAGTAGTTTGCCATTGCTTTCTGAGCGGCTGGCTCACATACCCCATAAGTTACCGACCCGATTCGAACCACTGCTGATTCTCACCGTTGTCACGTTACTTGCGAGAGTATACGAGATTACGGAGAAAAGTCGCTAACCTCTAGGCCAGGAAGCCGGCTTGTGATAGGATAGGCAGCCAAATTACAATCCACCAGACGAATTAATTTAGGCTCGTTAAAAAAAACTTGGCGTTGAAAAGGAGTTAGATAGAGCATTACTGTGTTACAGTAGATAAGTAATCAGACACATTTTGAAATGTTGGAAAGACGGCGCAGATTGTCTATTTACTGACGCTCCACACTTCTTTCTGTAAACAAGTTTTGGATACTTCTTCTTCTTCTTCGTTCATCCGGAGTTTTTTTTTCGGATGTGATTGCGTTGTGCCTGTTTACAGTAGAGCTGCGTTCTTGCGCCGTTAGGCCGACACATCCGACTTCTGCGGGCATTTGTTGACCGGGTTAACCTTCCCGGGTTTTGGATACTATATTCAGCCTTCATTCACCTGTCAACAATTTGTTACGTGATTCGCACTGTCACACTCCTCTCAATGTCTAAATTAATACATAAAATAAAAAGAATAATGCGTTTCTCATATTTAATTGGTTTAACGAATAAATCAGGTTGGCACCAAATAAATTACATGTTGCTAGATCAATCAAAATAGACGATAGTATGAATACATTAATAATTTTGAAAAAAAAATAATTTTACAGTGTGATCAATAACATGGTTTGTGTTAGAATTTGTAAGTGGCACTATAATAAAAACTTTTACAATGTATACATCATGAGGCGATAATAGAAGAAACACTGTAGCATTTCAGCAAGTCCTCATAAAAAGGGTCATTTCACCTTGTGACAATGTGGCACAAATTACTAGTGATTCGCACTGAAGATCCCAGCATGGTCCCAATACATTCTTCGGACTGAACACAGCTGCATTATTTGTCAAATAGTCTTCTGGTTGGACTGACAAGAACTGGGAAGAGGAACTGCTATATGTTAACAATGGTGGACACGTTTCAGTGTGTGTGTGGTAGGGGGGGGGGGAGGGGGAACGATACCTCTATAGACCATCTATTCTAAGTTGAGTTGAGTTGAGTTAAGAACCGACATCACTGCACTCAGGACATTCCCATACGTGCTCAGTCCCCTCGTTCAACAGCCAGCTAAGAGTCATACTACTAATCGTTCCCACCGCTATCTGATTAAAAGTTCTCATGGTCTTCCTTCTCAGTTTTGAGATTCTTCCAGAACGCCTTCCGATCCCCCGGAATCTCAATCTTTCCACATATGGGTTCTGTGGCGAAAGCCTGGCTGCACCCTCCCGTCTTGCTTAGTACTCAGTATATTATAAAGATTCTATAACATATGTTTACATTAAGGTTACAGTTATTTTGTATTGATAGTAATGGGATAATTTAGTTTGGCTTACTTATCCTGGCCAACTACAACCAACAGACAACGGGGCCCGGAAACGGCCACTTGCTGATGCGAGTTCCATGTCCGGTCTCACTTTTCTGCTAGTCATCGCAGACAACGGTCGGGGCCAATTGTGGTGCTCAAAAAGCAACTTTTTTTAAAATAGTAAATTACTTAAACAAAGTAATAGTTCAATTGGTAGATTACTGAAATAAGTAATAAGACTTACACAATTTTATATTGAACAAGTGCCCCGATCCGTAGTGAGAATCTGATTCTGGAACTAGGTACGGCAAAACGATTATTATTTCTGTATTTTTATGTTCATAACCTGGTTGTCTGTCGAAGCCACATTGCGGCAAATCGATAGAAAACAAACACGTAATATTCTCCGTCAGGAGGACTGGTAAAGAATAGCGCTCTGTATAAATTCATTTCCCAACAGGCGGAAATTCATTTAATATATTTGGCCTAAATATAGGACAGGCGTGATCATTTCTATTTTACGACATTGATGGGTTCGGTCAACTACTCGCAAAGCAAGCATGGTTAAAATTCTAAGTCTCGTAGGATAATTATTATGTTCGATTGATCGAATCCAGTAACAGATAGAGATCGACAATGCTCAGATTCTTTGTCAGCTAATGTCCGGTTTTTTAGAAGTGATTTAGTAATGATTGGAGTTGTTAGAAGACATCAGGCTAGAATCACCACGCGCTTCACATTGACGGTCGACGGCAGACCTAGTGAATATATTAGTTATTCTGTTCTCTGGTCCTGATGATAGATAGTTCACTGCCTTACAGTATAAGTAACTGCATTCTTGATTCTCATTGTTCAGCAACTTAGTTTTAATTTCAGAAGGATTCTTGATTTTAACATAGAAATGTTTTGCGTACTGGTATGTCACTACGGAGTCGCGCAGGCATTGTTTCTTGACTAGTAGCATTACACTGCTCTACAGTATATCCTGGCGCGTGCTGGAACATTAGTATTGGTTACCTACTCAGAAGCATATTCCTTCGCCTTCTTATCAGGAGTATTTCAATTACATGTCAATACCTCTTTGCGTCTCTTGTACACTTTGGAGTATCAGTTTGGGTTATTAGGTTAGCGATTCATTTCCTTTCCTCAATACACTTTGCACACTTTGTAACGTCAGTTTGGGTGTTAGGTTACTGAACCAGTTACTTTCCCCAATACACATCTGCGTCTCTTGTACACTTAGGAGCGTCAGTTGTGGTTAGGGTTGGGACCAATTTCCTTTCCTATCACATCACCAGTACAGTCACAGTTAGGGATTGGTTCTATAGCGAGATTCAGAATGAAGACAGAGGGTAGTCACAGGCTAGGACAGACATATGAGATCACAATCCAGGCCACCACTTACCAGTCGTTTATTTTGGTTTGACTTTCAGAGTGTTGTGGTATACCAGAGCAACTCACCAGCAGCAGCAACTAGCATAACTCAACAGCAACAAAAGATTCAGTTTGCGCATCCGCGACTCTGAAAGAACTGATTTGTGAGCCACTGGCGAATAGGATGACCCGAAGAGGAACGACGGAGAGACTACCATCTTCACCGTTGGAAACACCATTTGCAGCTGAGTGCCTAAACACCTTCCTGGAGTCACGGCCATACTTTGCTTGACCTACCACCATCCCGTCTTATGATTAAGACCTCGCTCCGAGAACATTGTTTGATTTATATATTGTTTTTTTTTTCTCCATACTTCTCATCAATTATTTGCCTTTTACGTTCCTTGTGGGAACTTATATTTATTTTTGTCCAGTATTAAACTCGTGATAAGTGGTGTTGTCGCTTATTGCTAAATAAGAATTCCTAGTTGTTATCCTCATATCCAACATTTAATTAGATCACACAAGTGTGAGAGTAGGACGAAAGTTGAATCTTTCATCTTTATCGACTTCTTTGTGCTGTATAGTTCAAGTCAAGTCTGGGGGCTAAATTCTTTTCCACAGGATCATCGTGTCGCTGCTAACTAAGTTTGCTGTCATCTTTGTGTTTATAGCTGTACCACTTTATCTGCAGTCCTGTGCCACTGTAAGAATAGTAGACTTCTTTTTCTGGGACAATTTGTCATACTCCCTTTGTTTTTCACGAGCCACTCGTCTGCTATTTCTTCAGTGGGGAGTCTTTCCTAGTGGTTAGGCTACTTCTACTGTACCTGTGAGACTTCTCTCAACACTAGCGGACCACGCGACAGATTGGGGCTCGTCCGGGATCTTAATTTTAAACCAATCCTACACATTGGTAACAGTCCGAGAACTAATACCATATATTAGTGTCTCGTGTGCTGTATAAGATCAACGTTCTTAGTCTCTTTAACTCGATAGGTCTACCAGTGTTGGATAATCTGCTAGGAGTGGTATTCTTACTAGGTCTAGTATCATATATTATTGGTCGGATACTACTCGGTTATAGTTGGAATTCTTGCATATACACCGAGGCATATTCCCATAAACTATTCCCTAGTGATAAACTGATTGTTAAGCAAAGTGGCACTGACGAAAGGAAAGGTAAATGTTTGTGTGTCTTAATTAAGAAGTGTTAATTAAGTCAAAGATTGATTTATTATTAGAGATATTGATAGTAATTAAGGGAGTACCCCTTACTGAGGTCTATAACTACGTGAGTAGTGTTAAGGTATCAGGTAACTCATCTAAGTGCTCAAGTATGTCTTTCGAAAAGCAACCCACTACCCAGGAGTTGACTGAGAAAGGGACATTGATGGGGTATGAGGGTGATGAGTTGAGAAAGTATATCAGAGAGGCGGAAAGAGAATGGAGGCAAGAACAAAGGGACGAAAGAATCCGGATGGCGGAAATAGAATATTTTTTAAAAAAAACAGATGAAACAGGCTTAACTGGAGAAGGACAAGGAGTTAAAACTAGCTGAACAGATGAGACTGCATGAGATAGAATTAAGAAGACTGGAATTACAACACCCAGATGCTTCAAGATTCAGTAGTGCGAATTCTCCAGTCTATAGTATAGATACTCCTCCAGCACAGAATGGTTCTCTTGGATCCATGAGTTTTCCTCTGCTCCCATTTGATGAAAAGACAGAGCAGATGGACAACTGGATTGACAAATTTGTTTTGATGGCCGAAGCATACAGCCTGCTCAAGGACAAATGGAATTTAAAAATTTCACAAGGACTCAGCGGCGCAGCGTATGACGTGTTTTCTAAGTTACCTCCTGGACACGAACGGGACTTCGACTCTCTGAAAATTGCTCTACTCAAGAGATATGAGTTGACTTCATCTGCCTACCGAATGAAGTTCCGAAACGCCAAGCGGTTACAAGGAGAATCGTATTCCGAGTTTGCCTCACGGCTACACACTTATTTCACCAAGTGGGTTGGACTGAGTGAATACGAGGCAACCTACGCAGAGCTAGAGGAGATGATTTTGGCAGAGCAGATGAAGGAGACAATGCCAAAGCCGATGCAGACTTTTGTGGCAGAAAATGGGGGTGCTCGTTTAGCGGAGATAACCTCTCTGGCTGAAAGATATCTAATGGCCCATGGTGAAACGAATACCACAAAAGCTGAGAGTAGTTCTCACTTAGAAAAATCACAACTCTCTAAGAATTCAAATAACTCAAACGGTAAGGACAGCAGAGGACAAACTGGTGGTCCTCACCAACAACATGGGTTTCAGCAAACAGCACACAAACCACCCGCAAACCATACTGGATGGGGTAAACCATACTGCAAAAATTGCAAAAACCATGATCACCACACACGGTTCTGCAAGAATAAATCCCAAACCTACTATTCGGCGTGCCTAGCTAGGGGAACGGGAGACCACCCCAACAAGAACTCTGGGACCGATGCCAGGCCCCCTGTGGTCGAAACTATTACGGTCAATGGGAGTCAGGTGCGGTGTCTATATGATACGGGGCTCCAGTATGATTCAGTTATTGCGAAATACCTAGTCAAACCAGGCCAGCTAACAGAACAGACCGTTACAGTAAAGGGTGCCACCATGAGCTCTGAGACAATAGAGGTGAAGATTGCAAAGGTAGATGTGGTATCTAAATATGTCACTGGGACAATTTCCGCAGCAGTGATGGACGATCCCATATACCCCTTCATGTTAGGATGTCGGTATGTCTACTTGGGCGAACCAAAATCACCTATAATTGTTGCAGCAGTGCAGACCAGAAGTCAGACAGCAGTGTCGAGTGAGCCTGATCTTCATATCAATCCACTACCTCGAGAAATTAGGGCTGCCCAAGCAGAAGACACAACACTGAAACCCTGCTTTGGTAAACTACCTAAAGCACGGAATCCACCTCAAGGAGGTGATTTTTATATGAAAGATAAGCTTTTGTACCGGCGGGCGGGAACCAAGGATCACGACCACGGGCAACTTGTCGTTCCATATACATTCCGGAATCAGATATTACATATGGGTCACACCATATCTTTCAGTGGACATATGGGAGTGGGTGCCACTACTCAGCGTATTACATGCCATTATTTTTGGCCAGGAATGTCCGCCGATATTCAACGGTATGTCAAGTCCTGTCCAGAATGCCAACGGGTCTCACCTAAACATTGGACAGCACCAGTAACTTTGGGTGAAATGCCAATTTTGAGTACGCCGTTTGAGCGGGTTGCCGTGGACATTGTCGGTCCTCTGCCACGCTCCAAGAGGAAGAATGCATTTATTCTAACTCTAGTTGATACATGCACTATGTGGTCAGAAGCCATAGCTCTACCTGGAATAGATTCCAAACGAGTAGCGGGCGCCCTAGTGACTATCTTCACCAGATTAGGTTTTCCTAATCAGATTTTGACGGACAATGGTTCACAGTTCCGGGGGAAGTTAATGGAGGAAGTCTTCAATACCTTTTGGACTCGCCATATCCCTACCACCCTCAAGCTAATGGGACGGTGGAACGCTTCAATGGGACCCTCATGTCGATCCTACGTAAGCTATCACAGGAGAGGCCAGAACGTTGGGATGAGTACCTGCCCGCGACCTTATTTGTATACCGGGAAGTAACGCATGCCTCAACAGGACTTCCACCTGCTACACAATTATTTGGTCGACCCATAAAAGGACCGCTGGAGGCCTTAATGAGGACTTTGACTGAGGAGGGAGCTGATGAAACTGTCATCACTGCTTCCCAGTATGTTGAGGAGTTGAAGCAAAAACTGGAGGCAGGCTGGAAATTGGCAAATTCCTACCTGCGTCATGCCAGAAAGAAACATGCCTCATCTTATAATAAGAAAGCCAAGGACCGTTCTCTGGAGGTAGGAGACAAGGTCTTATAGGGGAGTAATAAGCTTGAAATTGGATGGCAGGGACCTTTTCCCATCATAGAAAAGTATCCCATACGAACTACAAGATTGCTATTCGAGGAAAACAGAAAGTATTCCACATCAACTTACTTAGAAAGTATGCTGAGATAGTAGCAGATCCACCGGTGCATCTGATGGCATTATCGGTGGCAACTGAGGTAGAAGGTGGAGGTGACTCAGGTGTAGAGTATCCGCTCGAACCTCATGAGACCATGAAGGATGTCGTCATCAACCCTGACTTGGAGACGTCTGAGTTGGAGAAGATGAGGCGAATTCTAGTGTCTCACGCCCCGGTGCTAACGGATAGGCGAGGTCGGACTAAGCTCGTAGAGTTTGACATGAAATTAACGAACGCAGATCCAGTCCGCCAAAAGTAATACCCGGTTCCCTATGCAAAACAGGAGGCTTTACAAGCCGAAATAAATTACCTTTTAAAAGAAGGAATAATTTCACCCTCGGAGTCACCCTATAGTGCAAGTGTGGTGCTTTTGAGAAAACCCAGTGGCGAGCATCGATTGTGCATCAACTATCGTCAGCTAAACGGAGTCACAGAATTTCAAGCAGAACCTTTACCGGATCAAGGATTACTGTTCGCGAAACTGAGTAAAGCGAAGTATTTTTCCAAGATAGACCTCAGTAACGGGTACTACCAGATTCCAGTAAAGAAAGAAGTTCGGCCGTATTTGGCTTTCAGCACAGCTGACGGCCATTACGAATTCAATGTGCTCCCATTTGGGCTGAGCAACGCTCCTGGTGTGTTCACCCGAATGATGAGATTGTTATTAGATCCATTAAAGGACCCGAGTATCAGTAACTTTATGGATGACTTCCTCATCGCCTCTGACACTTACGAGGAACACCTGCAGTCCATCGACAGGCTTTTAGGGACGCTGGCAGTGACAGGGCTCACCGCCAGACCAGCAAAATGCCAGCTCGCTTTCCGGCAGTTGGAATTTTTGGGGCATACAGTGATTCAATGACACATGTGCCCAGAACAAAAGAACGTAGATAAGCTACTTAAGGCCACCAGGCCCAGGACCAAGAAAGACGTCAGATCCTTCGTATCCCTTTGTGGATTTTATCAGAAGTTTATCAAAAACTTCAACGTTCTAGCTGCCCCATTAACAGATGCCACCAGGAAAGGAGCACCTGACCAAGTAAAGTGGACGCCAGCGTGTGAAGAGGCTTATACTACGCTGAAGTACAGACTAACAGCGAAGCCTATTTTACAATTACCTGACTTGTCTTGCCCATTCACCTTAAGGACGGACGCGAGCAATGTGGGAATTGGAGCGACTCTTTTACAAAAGGGTCGAGATGATGGAGAGATGCTGTTTCCAGTAGCTTACGCTAGCCGCAAGTTAAATACAGTGGAAAAGAACTACTCCACCATCGAGAAAGAATGTTTGGCTCTTGTATGGGCTATACAGAAGTTCCAACCGTATCTATATGGAACCAAGTTTATTGTACAAAGTGACCACCAGCCTTTGATGTTCTTAGCCTCATCCAAACAATTAAACACAAGATTGATGAGGTGGTCACTATTACTGCAACCTTATACCTTCACCGTGGAATATATCCCCGGCAAATATAATGTTGGAGCAGATTTTCTAAGTAGACACTGCTCTACAGAGGAAGAGGTTGTGGCTGCGCTACTCAGTGTTCCCATACACTAGCGTGAAAGCTATCAAATGAGAGGGCTTAACCAGATTGGAAAAGCCTGTGTCACGTACTTTTTCCCAATGGGGGACATCTGTGGCGAAAGCCTGGCTGCACCCTCCCGTCTTGCTTAGTACTCAGTATATTATAAAGATTCTTTAACATATGTTTACATTAAGGTTGCAGTTATTTTGTATTGATAGTAATGGGATAATTTAGTTTGGCTTACTTATCCTGGCCAACTACAACCAACAGACAACGGGGCCCGGAAACGGCCACTTACTGATGCGAGTTCCATGTCCGGTCTCACTTTTCTGCTAGTCATCGCAGACAACGGTAGGGGCCAATTGTGGTGCTCAAAAAGCAACGTTTTTAAAATAGTAAATTACTTAAACAAATTAATAGTTCAATTAGTAGATTACTGAAATAAGTAATAAGACTTACAAAATGTTATATTGAACAAGTGCCCCGATCCGTAGTGAGAATCTGATTCTGGAACTAGGTAAGGCAAAACGATTATTATTTCTGTATTTTTATGTTCATAACCTGGTTGTCTGTCGAAGCCACATTGCGGAAAATCGATAGAAAACAAACACGTAATATTCTCCGTCAGGAGGACTAGTAAAGAATCAATCAATCAATCATGTGCCATGCCGGAAAGCGTGGGCGGTCATGACTCGCCATTTCACACGATCACCAGTGTCGTGGATCAGCTCAGTGTTCCTATCTCGTCCATGTAAAGAATAGCGCTCTGTATAAATTCATTTCCCAACAGGCGGAAATTCATTTAATATATTTGGCCTAAATATAGGAGAGGCGTGATCATTTCTATTTTACGACATTGATGGGTTCGGTCAACTACTCGCAAAGCAAGCATGGTTAAAATTCTAAGTCACGTAGGATAATTATGTTCGATTGATCGAATCCAGTAACAGATAGAGATCGACAATGCTCAGATTCTTTGTCAGCTAATGTCCGGTTTTCTAGAAGTGATTTAGTAATGATTGGAGTTGTTAGAAGACATCAGGCTAGAATCACCACGCGCTTCACATTGACGGTCGACGGCAGACCTAGTGAATATATTAGTTATTCTGTTTTCTGGTCCTGATGATAGATAGTTCACTGCCTTACAGTATAAGTAACTGCATTCTTGATTCTCATTGTTCAGCAACTTAGTTTTAATTTCAGAAGGATTCTGTATTTTAACATAGAAATGTTTTGCGTACTGGTATGTCACTACGGAGTCGCGCAGGCATTGTTTCTTGACTAGTAGCATTACACTGCTCTACAGTATATCCTGGCGCGTGCTGGAACATTAGTATTGGTTACCTACTCAGAAGCATATTCCTTCGCCTTCTTATCAGGAGTATTTCAATTACATGTCAATACCTCTTTGCGTCTCTTGTACACTTTGGAGTATCAGTTTGGGTTATTAGGTTAGCGATTCATTTCCTTTCCTCAATACACTTTGCACACTTTGTAGCGTCAGTTTGGGTGTTAGGTTAGTGATCCAGTTACTTTCCCCAATATACATCTGCGTCTCTTGTACACTTAGGAGCGTCAGTTGTGGTTAGGGTTGGGACCCATTTCCTTTCCTATCACATCACCAGTACAGTCACAGTTAGGGATTGGTTCTATAGCGAGATTCAGAATGAAGACAGAGGGTAGTCATAGGCTAGGACAGACATATGAGATCACAATCCAGGCCACCACTTACCAGTCGTTTATTTTGGTTTGACTTTCAGGGTGTTGTGGTATACCAGAGCAACTCACCAGCAGCAGCAACTAGCATAACTCAACAGCAACAAAAGATTCAGTTTGCGCATCCGCGACTCTGAAAGAACTGATTTGTGGGCCACTGGCGAATAGGGTGACCCGAAGAGGAACGACGGAGAGACTACCATCTTCACCGTTGGAAACACCATTTGCAGCTGAGTGCCTAAACACCTTCCTGGAGTCACGGCCATACTTTGCTTGACCTACCACCATCCCGTCTTATGATTAAGACCTCGCTCCGAGAACATTGTTTGATTTATATATTGTTTTTTTTTTCATACTTCTCATCAATTATTTGCCTTTTACGTTCCTTGTGGGAACTTATATTTCTATTTGTCCATTATTAAACTCGTGATAAGCGGTGTTGTCGCTTACTGCTAAATAAGAATTCCTAGTTGTTATCCTCATATCCAACATTTAATTAGATCACACAAGTGTGAGAGTACGACGAAAGTTGAATCTTTCATCTTTATCGACTTCTTTGTGCTGTATAGTTCAAGTCAAGTCTGGGGGATAAATTATTTTCCACAGGATCATCGTATCGCTGATAACTAAATTTGCTGTCATCTTTGTGTGTATAGCTGTACCACTTTATCTGCAGTCCTGTGCCACTGTAAGAATAGTAGACTTCTTTTTCTGGGACAATTTGTCATACTCCCTTTGTTTTTTACGAGCCACTCGTCTGCTATTTCTTCAGTGGGGAGTCTTTCCTAGTGGTTAGGCTCATTGTCTTCTACTGTACCTGTGAGACTTCTCTCAACAGTAGCAGACCACGCGACATGTTCTCAATCTGTTCTTCCGCCTTCTCCACCTGGTCCTACAAGGGCACGACCACCTCCCCCTTGTCCATAGGCAAGATACCACCAAGAGGTGCACCATCTATTCTAAGAAGGTGGCCGGCGCACTAATCGGGGCCTTCACTAGATTTTGTTTTCGGAATCAAATCCATATGGATAAAAGTTCGCAGTTTAGGGGGAAGTTAATGGAAGAAATCCTCCAAAGCTTCCACTCTAACCATATCCATGTCAATCCATTCATCTCTCCAGTAAAAAGCGCTTTAATGCAGTGCTTTTCAACCGGTGGGGAAATCCCCCCCCCCCCCCCAGGAGAGAGGGGGGGGGGAATTTTAGTGTTTCCAGGGGGGAGGGGGATGAAGATTATTTCAAGATCGCGTTAATACAAGAACCGATTACTTGATATTGCTTTTCCCTTCATACTTTACGGTCGGTTCTGTACTTCTCACCCTTCTAAAATTCATTTTATAAAGTAAGTAGACCCACAAATCACATTTTATGTGGACGTCTAGACTTGTTTTAGTATGTGCTTCCATTATTACGTATACTGTGTAGGGGCAGGAGCGGGAGGGGGGATTTTTAAGTAGGAAATACGAAAGGGGGGAATGACGTTCAAAAAATATGGTAATGGGGAGCACGGGCCAAATTTTTAGGTAGAAAATACGAAGAAGGGGGGGGGGGAAGAATGACGTTCTGAAAATATGGTGAAGGGGGGCATGGGCCAAAAAAGGTTGAGAACCACTGCTTTAATGGAACTTAGCTTCCACTCTAACCATATGCATGTCAGCCCATTCATCTCTCCAGTAAATGAGCGCTTTAATGGAACTTTAAAGCCCATACTACACACCTTGACCGAGGAGATACCCCATAGATAGGATGAATATATCCCAGCGACTATGTCCGCATATCGGCACGTTCCACTGGGCTAACTCGAACTACGCATCATGCACTGTTGATGAACGAAAGATGAGTGATTGGAAGGGCCGAATGTAAGACGGGCCTACGCGCCCAATTTGTTACCCTTTGAAAATAAAGATCAATTCAGTTCAATTCAATTCAATACGTTCGGCACACCATTCAAAGGGCCGTTGGACGCCCTGTTAAGATGTTGGCCTGATGAGACTACCACTGAAGAGGTGGTGTCATCCTATAAATATGTGGAGGCGCTCAAGAAGAAGCTCCACACATGGTGGATGTTGGCAAACCAGAATCTGAAGAAGGCCCGAAAGAGACAAGCCGCTTATTATAATAAGACGAATCAAAGCCGATCGGTTGCGGTTGGAGACCGAGTATTTTTGTTATCCACCATAGTGAGAAACAAATTGGAGACTGGGTGGCAGAGACCTTTCCCAGTCAAAAATAAAAGGGTCCTGCAACAATTATCAAGTTAAGATACGTAAATCTTCTACGAAAGTATGAAGAAAGATCAGACAAAACCCCAAATGATGGTGATGACTATGGCTACTGAAGTAAAAGAGAAAGGAGAAAACACTGGTGTGTGATCCAGAGGTTGGAATCCCTTAGCCGTATGTTGACCGACAAACAGGAACGCACGGTTAAGGTAGAGTTGACTAAAATTATAACTTACCAGGGTTCAGTCCGCCAGAAGGTATACCCGGGTTCCTTCGATAAAAAGAAGCTCCGAGATAAAGAGATTCGCGATAGGGTGCCGGACTTTAAAATCTCTCCGTTTACCTCTCCATATCAGGCAGAGGTAGGGTCACATAGAAACCGATGGGGAAACACCGCTAGGGCAAAGACTGTCGAAAAGTGAACAGTTGAACAGAATCTCGCGTAGATCCTCTACTTTATGAGAATCAACAGTTTGCCCAGTTGAGTAAGCAAAAATGTTTCTCTAAAGTTAAATTGAGTAGAAGGAAATACTAAAGCCCTGTTCTTTCAGAGGTGAGACCTTATTTGACAATGAGCACCTTTACGGGGGCGCTGTGATACTATGTTATATCTATTTATCGAAAGAACGCGCCTGGACTTTCGATCCCCAGCATGGCGGTTAGGCATTGAACCGCTACGGTCTCTGGAGTATTTATCCTTGTGGCTGCGGTTTGCATTCGCATTTTCCTCATGTTGAACTGGTAGTGTATGGTTCCGTCGCCCTGCTACTGAGTGAGTGCGTGGCGCGACTCTGTGAGCTGTGATATTCACATGGAATGCTTTTACACGTCCGCTTTTGTTTGTACAGTGACCTGCATGTTCGGAACAATGGCTACCGGCTGTTGCTGAATTGACTGATTTGCCTTTTCTGTTCACGAGTGCATTTTTCAGGAGACTCCTGGGAGTCGGCGCTGGAGCTGCGGAGTTCGTGCTTTATGCGACGCTTTCGGCGGGTCGCCCTTTGGATAGAGACAGAGCCATGTGAGAAAACCCGGGTCAATGAGGTCTTTCTGGTGACTGCCGATTCCATCGACGATGAACTGTGGTTTTCGTGGAGGACTTTTGTGTTGGCATTCTGACGGCGGGATTAGAATCAGCGGGGAAAGAAGACCCTGTTGAGCTTGACTCTAGTCCGACTTTGTGAAGACATATGAAGGGTGTAGCATAGGTGGGAGTGCAAGCGCAATTGAAATACCACTACTTTTATCGTTTCTTTACTTATTCAGTCTCGGTAGAGATTTGTCCGCAGCAGACGAACAATATCTCCTGCGGGCCTATTCTTGCCGGTCGCGAGATCCGCACAGTGGAAGGATAGGAGATTTACTCGCAATAGACGTGCAATATCTCCTGCGGTATCTTCGGCGGGCCTACTCCCGCTGGTTGTGGGATCCGCTAAAGTCAGGCAGGGAGTCTGACGATAGTGTACGCTTTACACAGGTCCGGACACTTGTGATTGACAGAAATACGCGCCCTTACGGTCCGGACGCGTACGAGACCCTCACCTGTGGGACTTGGATGAACGCCTCTAAGCCGGGTCCCTTGGGTTCCAGGCTCTGGCCATCACTCGCCATCTGCTCGTGGTGGCGAAGTCTCGGAGGTTTAACGCTGTGCCGCCAGCGTCTGCAGCCTACCTTGTGTCAGACATATTGGTTTCCCATTCCTCTGGAATACACAAGATTAGGGCGAGAGAGGGAACATGTCGTTTGGGCACCACATGTTTCTCTGAAGCTCTGCCCAGGCATTGTGATGGAATATTGGCCACATTCCAACTCACATACTTTGGTCTGTCAAGACTGCAAGGTGCCACTCACCTGTGCGGGCTGTTGGATTGCCGTGACTCATGTCTGTTCCACTTTTCACATTGGACAGTGGGGAGCATTTTGTGTGATATTCACTGGCACAGGAACGAAGCATAATGGGGACGACCCGTTGCCCGAACTAACTAACTAACTAACTAACTAACTAACTAACTAGCTAACTAGCTAGCTAACTAGCTAACTAACTAACCAACCAACCAACTAACTAACTAACTAACCAACCAACCAACTAACGCGCCCTACGTTTCCACAAGAGATGCAAGAGGAAAAGAATACTCCCACAGGGAATATCCGGAAATAACAGAATCAAGACAAATTCTAGAAATATGGCAGGAATACTTCTGTGAAATGTATGATATGAATGACTGTGAAGAAATGAATGATATACATGAACCAATGACAGCAGAGACAGGACCTGAACCCTTATTAGATGAAATTACATGGGCAATAAAGAATCTGAAGAATGGTGAATCGCCAGGATGTGATGAGATACCAGCTGAACTAATTAAAGCGGGAGGAGAAGAAAGCATACACATCTATCACGCGTTATGTAAAAAGATATGGAAATATGGTATATGGTCAAACGATTGGAAGAGAACTATCTACATTCCAATACCAAAAAGGGCAACCTTAAATTATGCAGCAACTATAGAACTGTTGTCCTGATCAGTCATACAAGTAAAAGTTTACTAAAAATAATAATGGGAAGACTTCGTAAGAAAGTGGTAGAAGAGATTAACGTGGTGGTTCAAGCCGGATATAGGCAAGGAAGAGGAACATGAAATCACATACTCAACATGCGTTTAATAATAGAGAAGTGCAGAGAATTTAATGTAAACCTATTTTCATGTTTCGTGGATTATTCAAAGGCATTTGACTGTGTACAACATCAAAAACTTTCGGAAATCATGAGAACTATGGGCTTTCCATCACATGTAGTAAACTCATAAAAATGCTCTATCTAGACCAACAAGCAGCGGTTAGAATAGATGGCAAGACATCAGATTCGTTCGACATCAAGCAAGAAGTCTGTCCGGGCTGTGTGCTGTCACCATATTTGTTTAACCTGTACGCCGAAAATATAATGAAAAATGTCAGAGATGATATAACCAGCGAGCAATATAATGCCCTAAATATCGGTGGTCATGAAATACCAGAGATTTGATATGCTGATGATACAGTATTACTATCCACATCACAGAATGGTATAGAAAACTTAATAACCTCAACCCAAAGAAATAGTGAAAATCACAACTTATATCTTAACATAACAAAACCAAAGATAATGTATACAGATAAAACTACTATGGAGAAAGAAATATATGTTAATAAGGAAAGATTGGAGGTGGTGGAAAATTTCGAATATCTTGGGTCATTGATTACCAAAAATGATGACACAATGAAAGAAATTAAACGACGACTATCAATTGCTCTTCAAAGACTAAAACAACTTAATAAATTATGGAGTGATAGGCCTACAGACAGAACAACAAAAATTAAATTTTTAATTAAGAGCATGCATCTTTCCCATTGCAACATACGCCTGTGAGACCTGGACACTTACTAAACAAGCTGAACAACGCATAAATGCTTTTGAATATAAATGTAATAGACGGGTTCTAAGAATATTTTGGGTAAAGAAAAGAACAAATGCATCCATACTTCAGGAGCTGAATGTTGAAGAGGGTTGGCTATTAAAGACAATAAAGCAAAGAAAATTTATACATTTTGGTCGCTTGAAACGTCATGAAAGTTTGGAGAGAATAATGATGGATGGGGTATAGGCCTATGTCTGGGAAGAGAGGAAGAGGAAGGCCAAAGAGAAGATGGGTGCAGGATGCGGTGGATGATCTCCAGATGGGTGTATAGGACGCGGGACATCTTGTTTGTGATCGAGAAGTTTTCCGGAAGGTTGTTATAGGAGCGAGGTTCTGTAAAGGACATGCTACTGAATGAATGAATGAATGAATGAATGAATGAATGAATGAATGAATGAATTAATTAATTAATTAATTAATTAATTAATGAAGGGTTGCCCGTACTGATCCGCTTTGAAACCAAAGTTCAGATGTACCTCACTTTTGTTTGTGTGAGAGCCTCTGTAACAAACTTGAAGCGTGTCTCATTCGGATCAACACACTCCCCACATTAACTATCCTATAATGTCTCTTAACCACCTATTCGTGTTGTATATATGGAGGTCTACCGACGTATGACGCGCTGAGACAGTTACCTTTTCTCTCAGGAATTCTGTATATGGGAATTGGTGTAACTCACTGGTTCCCGTGAAAACAGAAATAAACTGCAAACATTATGCAACAACGGCACAGATCCACTCCGTGCATTATGAAGAGAATGAGTGACTTGGTGGATTCTCTTCACTTCGATTACATATTGTCTCGGAGATATTTTGCGTTTTCCGAATATTACTTTAATAAAAACATGCGGGCACGAGCAGGGAAAATCATTCTATATTCTCACACTAAGAAGAGAGGGTAGTTCACGAGCAGCTGTATTCTACGCGCTACCATGCACTAAGGACGGCAGTCTACAGTGTGATCCTGTCGGCTTCTCAGTTCTATTCTTCTTCTGCGTTCATCAGAGTAATTTTTTCGGACGTGGTTGCGTTGTGCTTGTTTACAGCAGAGCTGCGTTCTTGCGTCGTTAGGCCGACAGATCCGACTTCTGCGGGCATTTGTTAATGGGGTTAACCTTCCCGGGGTTTTCTTAGAACATTTGACTCTCACTGTTGTGGTGTTATCCCCCATCAAAGCTGGCCCATTTAGAACAGCCGAAGACATCCTGGTCAGCCCTCAAGGGAAGGCAGGGGCAGACCATGGGCATTCCCCGCCATCCAAGAAGGCTTCCATAATTGCAGAGCCGAAACACAGCGCTCTGGTGTACTGGGCTCACCCAAGGAATCGTCATGTCCTGTACATGGCTGCTTAGCCTCACTTCCGTATATGTGGCCTCCCAGTCACCACAGGCTGTTCCTCCTTAAACCAAAAGAATGTGTGGGATGTGGATTTTAATTCCTGAGAATATTGTTAAGATGTCTAGGGGGTTTTATTGATTCTCTGGTCACTGGTTAGAATGCAGGGTGATCAGGGATATTTACCACAAATCCCAGGAGAAAAGAGTTCAATCCTTGAAACATTGGCATCTGTGTGTAGGTTTCCCTTCCCACTTCATCACCCTTTAAATTTTCCATAGTGCTAGAAGGATATTGATTGCTCACAACATATAAACAACCACTTGTTGGACACCACATTTGCTTGATGTACACAACACTTTTGGACAAACAGTTCAGGTATTAACTCAAGATCTGCAGTTACATATATAGGTGTAATAAACACTATGCATTTTCAGACAGGCATGGGAATTAGTTGCATTGTTACAATATAGTACCCAGTGACCCCAGAAAACAACAACAATGTTATTACAAACAACACAACAACCACAAATTGGGTCTACTTTCATTTTCTCTCACAATTAAGGCAAATAAAGATATTAAATAGAACCCAACATAACATGTTTCTGACACCTTTTACCATTCTCTCATTGTTAAAAATAATGAGTTGGTGTCAAAATACTATACCATCTATCATCATCATCATCATCATCTTCCACTTCTGCCGTCAAGCGTCGTGGGGAGGAATAATTTGCGTTCCAGCGCCCGGTGGACGGCACTGGATAGTGTCATTCCGTGAGGTTGTACAATGTCATCTATACCATTGGAAAAAAACTACTGACCTGTTACCTTCAGAAAAAAATACCAACATATAAACAGCATTTTGTACTACTAATTAAATTAATTAATCGAGTCTTATCTCCTGGTGTGCAGTTATGGGTTCACCTTTGCTGTCGATTAGATCCTTTTCCCATTATCTGGGTACCGAATTAATGCACACAGTTAGGTTCTTACTATTTAGTCACTGGTAATTCATTCATTCAGTAGCATGTCCTTTACAGAACCTCGCTCCCATAACAACCCTCCGGAAAACTTCTCGATCACAAGCAAGATGTCCCGCGTCTGATACACCCATCTGGAGATCATCCGCCACATCCTGCACCCATCTTCTCTTTGGCCTTCCTCTTCCTCTCTTCCCAGGCATATACCCTTCCATTATTGTTCTCTCCAAACTGTCGTGACGTTTCAAGTGACCAAAATACTTCAATTTTCTTTGTTTTATCGTCTTTAATAGCCATCCCTCCTCAATATTACACTCTTGAAGTATGGATGCATTTGTTCTTTTCTTTACCCAAGATATTCTTAGAACTCGTCTATAACATTTATATTCAAAGGCATGTATGCGCTGTTCAGCTTGTTTAGTAAGTGTCCATGTCTCACAGGCGTATGTTGCAATGGGAAAGATGCATGCTCTTAAAAATCTAATTTTTGTAGTTCTGTCTGTCCCACACCATAATTTATTCTGGTAATTGGCTGGTGCAAATCATACTTTATAATCCAAGAATAGAAATTACACACAATCACATATCCCTCCGCGGGCTAGAATATTCGAGTACTCTGTTGCAGTAGGCTCGGTGTCTTTTTGAAATTTGGGGCCTCAGGTTGGTCTAACTTTCCGGAATTTCCACTTAAGCTCTGCAGAAGGTACTTTACCATCTCACCATACATGGTGCCAAGTAGACGTCCATTCAGCTGCTCTGCTTTTAATATCAGAATCCCAAGTAGTTCAACAAAGATTTTACACCCACCAAGTCGCGAGTCTATAACCCATGGCATTTAGGTTGACATTGGACCAGCAAAGAGTTAGTCGTTGTTATCTAGTCCAGTGTAGAACTTTATATGACTGAGAGGCATCTCATGGTAGTATCTGTGACTAGGGCCACAATTGATCTATACCTACATATATCCACAGATGAATAAATCCAGCACAGTAACAGGTTTGCAAACAATTGGATGATTCCTCTTGTTGCTGATGTAGAGACATTTAGCTGCTTTCATATGGTCTTTTATCTGATGGTGTTCAGGGTTTGGAACCTTGAGGTAATCTGGTTTCGTAGTTATGTTTCCGATGATATTAAGTTTGTACCTTGGTTGTATTGGCTTATGTGGTGCAGTGTCTTCTCCCATTTTGAGTTGGTGTTCATAGCTAGAACTTGGTGTTGCATGGCTGGAACCTTATGTTTGACTGTTGCAGCTGTGAGATGTTCTTTCGAAGACTTATCCATTGTGGATATTAACTTGGTAATCCAACCAACAGTTGAAGGTTACTCACTGTTGTTAGTTTTAGTAACTTGCTAGAAGGATTGTCCCAGTTTCACTGACTTGGTTGAATGATGTGGCCATAGGTGATACTTCTCAGAAGTAACGCAAACGATACACTGTTGTCAGTACTCTGATGATCTTCATCTTTGTAGATTATTAGATCTTGAAGTCCATCCTGGATATTCCTACTAAAATAGGACTTAATCACTCACCCAGTCAGTTGTCTTCTAATTTATCTGTTGCTCGCTATGGAGCTATTGAGCGCAGCAGTCCATGGGTATTTCTAGATGCAGACTATGGTTAGGACATTCACTTTCTGGCTGTTGACCCAGGATCCAGGTTTAGTGATATAGTCCAACCACATTCAACCACCACCTGCTTCTCTTCTATAGAAAAGGGATGACAAGAATACAACACGAGCATTAACCTACTGTGTTATGGTAAAAGTTTACAACACAATTACAAACACAAATACAAAACAACATGGGGAGAAGGGGAAAGGAGTGGGTGTCCACGTTCCACTGTCCCTCATTGCTGAGTAGAGCCATTCTGACTCTTCATAGTGAGTAAGGTATTTTCTCACTTATATTTTATGTTCTGTTATTACTGGGACTATTAGATGAGTGAAGTCATTCTGTCCATCCAATATGTTGATATTGTCTCTCTCATTACTTGAAGAGAATAGCCTATACAGAATCTCTGTGGTTTCTAATGCCGCGTCTTCCTTTCGGCACTATAATCATCATTAGGTCAAGACTATTCAACATTGGCTTCTTAAGTACTGACGTACACATGGATTCTTACATCAACATCCTCTAATCCCAAGGTGCAACATTAAAATGTATATTCCCACAGGAAAAAGTAACAATCAGAACAGAGAAAATTCTCATACCAGAAAAAAACATACATGTACATTTCTCTGATATTAAGTACATGATAATCATACATAATAATCATAATGATGATGCAGGGAGCCTAGGTTTTTGAATTTTCTTCATAAACTAAAAAATCCATTGTTTCCCCCCACTGCGTACAGCACATGAGGATAGTAATCGCTGTGATATGTTTTGCCAATGACTGCTATTATTCGGAGTGTATTTATTAGAATAACTTATGCCGCACGGTCCAGTATTCTTAATATTGCAAGCAATTTATTCACATCAATCTTCGCTTCTGTTTCTACTACGGTGAGGCGATGCGGATTGAATCCTATCCGAACATGCATTTACATCACGCGTTTACTTTAATTGTTCATGAATTTATATTCAAACATGGCATGTCCCTAACACTATTTTATGAAATGATTATATGTTCACCCTCATATGGAGTGGTTACTAATCTGTTAACAAAAGGATGGTACTAAAATTTAACACTATAGTTCCAAGTTACAGATTATGATGTGGCGAAGTATTTTATCCCCTGACTAAGAGTCAGGAATACGCGTAATCATTTGTATGTCCCCGCATGGATAAAACACCTTTCTATAGTACATAGATTATTTGCAGATTTCTAAGCATAAATAGTGAGCTATTGTTCACAGTGCATAGAAGTTTTAACATAGGAATATGAAATTGACAGACACAAGTTCTCTACTATGAAGTATGAATCAGGGGTCTGCTCCCACATTGAGAAAATCTCTAGAATGTGTTTCAGACATGAGAGTTGATACTTTATGTGTACTACAGTACACATAATATTCATAGGTTATAAACACTATTAGTTAGATATAAGTTCATAATGCCTATAAAAGATATTAACATAGGGATTTGAAATGGTAAGACATAGGAAAAATTACCGCGTGGCGCCCACATGTGTTTCCTTGGTAAACATCATCCAGCCTGGTTTAAGAGAATTGTAACTAATTCTTAATTAAACATACTGGTCTATGTAATACATAAATCCATCTTAATAATGTAGATATAACATACCAATAGCTTGAAGAGAATCATGTTTTTAAAGGCAACACTACCTTTTCCCCACACGGGGAAAGAAATCCCACAAGGGAACGCACGTCTGTTTACTTTCTTAGCTTGAACTAAAAATGGCTACACTGGGCCTTTGTCCTACAATCAGTCGACGACTGTTGGCCAGGTACGTAGGCCAAAATAAGGCCAAATTAATTTAGCTACCCTACGGGTTAGTTTTTATCCTATATTCAGTAAGATACTTAAACCGCAGTTGTAAGGGATTGTTTATTTTTAAGGGAGTCAATGCTTAGGAAAGGGTAGGGACGTTTTATAATATCACAGAATGCAATCTGCAACTGACATCCACACAGTGAGCTTTCTATTCGGACTTTCCACTTTATGGATTTGCTATCCAAGCAATATTCCATTTCGTGCCACTAGGATACTTTTCCACCTTTTATGAAGCCCACACATGGGCTTTTGATTCGGACTTTCCACGTAATGGATTTGCTATCCAAGCAATATTCCATTTTTTGCCTCTGGGACGCTTTTATAACTGACATACCTGTAGTATGAAGTGTGGCAGTCTAAATACTTCTTCGTGCACCTTAAATGTCAACCTGAATGTAGTTAAAGTAAGCTGCAGTCAACTTGAGCTTGTTGATATCTCCATAGAGCTTGTTCTCAACTGAAGGAAGTGTGGGCCAAAATATCTTTCTCTGTTCTGCATATATTGGGCACTCCTGCAGCAAATGTTTAGCTGCCATTTTACCAGTTCCACAATTACATTCATCAGTATCTCCTATCTTTAGTTTATTGAACAAGTGGTATTTCAGCCTGTTATGTCCTCTGCGGAGTCTGAAGATTGCTACTTGTTCTCTTCGGTCGAGTTTGTAATATGCATCATTTTTCTGGTGGCCTGGATGCTCTGATTCCCATTTGGTTCTTCTTCTTCTTCTTCTTCTTCTTCTTCTTCTTCTTCTTCGTTCATCCGGAGTTTTTTTTCGGACGTGATTGCGTTGTGCCTGTTTACAGCAGAGCTGCGTTCTTGCGCCGTTAGGCCGACACATCCGACTTCTGCGGGCATTTGTTGACCGGGTTAACCTTCCCGGCCATTTGGTTCTATAAGTGCTTTTTAATAAACCTCTTTGCGTCATTATAGGTTATGTCTATTTCAGGCTGTGATAGTCGCCACCCTCTTTTGCTAGTCTGTCAGCCTCTTCATTTCCAGGTATACTGCAATGTGATGGGATCCACTGTATTACAACTTTTTTTGGGACCATGGAGTGCTTCACTTAGGTCAAGCTAGTTCTGTGCTGTTTTGCTCTTCAGTATTGAGACAGCTGACTTTGTATCTGTGAAGATAGCTATTTGCTTATCTTTATTTTCCTCCATCAAGAGCATTTCTGCTGCAGTTTTCAAAGCTTCCACTTCTGCTTTGAAGTTACTTGGAAATATTCAAGCTGCCACTGACTGTGTCTTTTTTTTTCACTCCATTTTTTAAATTTAGGAGAATTCCTCCTCCATTTTCTATTGAATTTTTGGCTGATCCGTCTGTATATGCATGGGTCCAATTACTACTCGGGTAATGTTCTTTTATGTTGTTTAGAGCGATCTTTCTTCTTTCTGTTTCATTCTGAGTGTTCTTTTTCTCAATACCAGGAATGTTTTCTATCAACTCAGGCAGTTGCTTCTGTCTCCAAGCTGGGAACTTGTGTGCATTGTAAATGGGTTTGACTGTTGATATGTTAAGTATGGGATCTGCCCTAATCTTTCGTTTTGCAGTTTCTACAAAGTTGCCACGCTTCAGTCTTCCCTTTGCAAAACCATTAAACCTGTTATACATAGGGTGGTTTGTCAATCTTCTGAATTTTCAGCTTGTTGTTGGGCTCTGCTATCTCTTCTATCCTGCATTGGTTGTAAACAAGTGATCTTTTCTAGTTCATTAATAGGCGTTGTCTTCAAGCTTCCAGTTATGATTCGCATTCCTTGATTTTGGACTCTACTTATTTTGTTAAAGTTCGACTTAGCTGCTGTTGCCCAAGCTGCGATGCCATATTCCAGTACTGGCCTCATCCGTCCTTTGAATAACTTCTTGAGAACTTTCTCATCTGCTCCCCACGTTGTACTAGCAAGCTTTTTCATGATTGTCATTCTTTGCCTTGCTCTTGTTCGATTTTTCTCAACCTGTGTCTTCCATGTCAGGCGACGATCAAAGGTAACTCCTAGATAGTATGGATTTTCTTCACGGCGCAATATTTTTCCATTCAGTACTAGCTTAGGGTGCTGAGGTTTATTTGAGAGGGAGAGCACAGTTTTCTCCTCACTTATCTTTACTAGCCATGATTTTGACCAGTCCTCTAGCGCTAATAAGGCTTGCTGTATTCTGCTGTTAGCTGTACTAATATATTCTTCAGATGTCCATATGGCTAGGTCATCTGCAAAGGAGTGTGTGTGTACTCTGGCTGGAAAATTTTCCGTGATGTCATTTATATATGCTAAGAATAATGTTGGTGAAAGAACTCCTCCATGGAGGAAACCTTGCTCCAACAGTATCTTTTTGCTGGTTTGTCATTGTACTTTTGTCCTGGGAGTTCTGTTCTCAAGGTAGTGGCTGATACATTTGTACATTTTCCCACAAATATGCATTTTTGCAGTTTTACTCTCAGTCCTTTCTTCCAGACTTTCTCAAATGCTTTTTCTAAATCTATCCAGACCGTCATTGTGTGCTTTTTCTCTCGGAAGGCATCCACTATTTCCTGAACTATATATGTTATTTGATCTTCAGTAGATCTGTACTTTCTGAATCCTGCTTAGTGTGGTATTAAGAGTTGGTTTTCTTCCAGATGCCAAGTTGGCCTGCCATTGATAATGCGTTCCATTAATTTTTCCTATATAGCTATGTAGACTGATAGGTCGATTGCCATTTGGTTCTTCCAGGTCTTTTCTTTGGGACTGGTATTAGTACAGTTTGCTTCCATGCCTGTGGGGCTATTCCTCTCTTCCAGATGTAATTGATTGATTGATTGATTTAGGAACCGACATCACAGCATTCGGGATATTCCCATAAGCACTCCGTCCCCATCCTCAGCAGCCAGCGAAGAGTTCCAACACTAATAGTTCCAGTAGCAATCTGATTATATGTTCGTCTCGCCTTTCCTCTGAGCGTCGTTCGTCGGCCAAATCCCCTCGTCACACCTCGCTGTCTCATTCTTACCAGACTATGGTGATCCATTTGCTCCTCCGAGGTGTACACATGCTCCCACAAGGCCGCAACCACGTCTGTCTTGTCATGCATCAATACTCCACCAAGTTTTGCCGAGCCAGCCAATATGTCCGCCTGTTCATTCCCCAGCACACCGGCATGCCCCGGAGAAAAGATCCAGGTGATTCTTGCTACCCGTGACCTCCGAAGCGAAGCAAGCCACTCTGCACGAAGCTTGCCTGTTCTCACCCTCCTCAGCATGCGTTCTGAGTCAGTTACAATCACAATGTGTGTATGTGTCGTGTTCTCTATCCAGCGGAACGCTGCACTGACCGCCTCCACCTCCATCCTTAAGCTAGATGTTGTGTCATCATACGCAAGGCTCTCTTGCACCAAACGCCGACCATTAGCATTTGCTAAGAACCCCCAGGCATTTCTCCTACCTCTCAACACCGACCCATCCGTGTAGATAATCACATCACCCGGGCGAGAATTATCCTGAATTAGTTGCTGAATTTCCACTTCCGTGGCCCCTGCTGGCCACTCCCTGCACTCCCGGCTCAATGTGATTATAACTCTGCACAAGTCTGACTGCTCGGCTGGCACTCTGACCTACTCCTCTCCTCACCTGTCTGATCATATCCTCCGCCTGAGCCATCCATGATTTCCCTCTTATCAGTCTCTGACCCTTAACTACGTCCAGCGCCTCATGCAACGGGTGATCTGTGTCTGCAGCTACTCTGAGGTATGCCTTCGCCTGCATCACCTTGTGCCTACCAGCAACAGTAGGCAGACCAAGGATGTAACGCATACACACTACTGGAGTGTCTCTGGTGCATCCCAGAACGACCCGCATAGCTTCGTTCTGTATGCGCTCTAATTTCACCAGCTGACTCTTTGAGACAGTGAGCAGTCCTAGTCCATAATTCCAGATGTAATTTAGGACTGCTAGTAGTTTCTTTTATTTTCTTTAGTACCTCATCCTATTAGCATTTCATTTGTGATTCTATGCTTTCCTTATGATTTCCTTCTTTTTTTTTTTTAGCGCATTCATTGCCTGTTCACTTTCTTCAATTTTTAGATTTGCATCATATATTTTGCTGCTGCCTCTGTATTACTATGATGTGTCTGTTTATCTTTGATTGCTTTCTTCTGTTCGGTTGTAATATCAATGTGGTTTGCACTAGCATAGTGTTCCATTAGTGCATTTGCAGCTTTTTTCCCTGTAAGCAAGGCATTTCCTTGTTTAATTGTTATTTGTTTGTTTCTGGGTCCTTCATTAGTTAGTTAGTTAGTCGCAGTTCCAACTTCACAGCAACGGGTCGTCCCCATTATGCTCCGTTCCTGTGCCAGTGAATATCACACAAAACGCTCCCCACTGCCCAATGTGAAAAGTGGAAAAGACAGGAGTCTCGACAAACAACAGCCCGCACAGATACATTGTGCATAATGCCGCCGCCAGAATGTCAACACAATAGTCCCCCACAAAATACCCAGTTCATCTCTGATGGAATCGGCAGTCATTTTCCTATCTGGATGTTTCCTAGATGTTCACCTACACAGTCCACGAACATACAGTTCATCACCGACGGCAGTGGCAGTCAACCAGAAGCCCAGCAGCCATGCATTTCTGCATAAGGCAAAAACTGGTCAACTCTGGGACATAGCCACCTGCATCGCTCCGAACATGCAGTCACATTCCAAAAATAAAAACTTGGGCAGATTCAAAAGCACTTCACATGAAACTCACAGCTCACAGTGTCGCGCCACGCACTCACTCAGTAGCAGGGCAACGGGTCCTTCATTGTTCATGGCTTTCACTAGTTTCCATAGTTTGTTTACATCCCTGTCAAAGTTCAAGTTTTCTGTTTTTCCCGCTCCAACAATCTCTTTTTGTTTGATTTATTGTTCTTTTATATTTTGCTAAGATGACTTTGAGAGAGATGTTCGCATCAGTTGTTTGTGCTCTCTCTGCTATCTTCCTGGCATCTTCAATTTTCTCCTCCAAAATTTGTAGTTCTTCAGTCCAGTATGGTTTGTAATTTTTCCTTGCTCCTCTTGGAATGGACTCAGTGGCCGCCAGTATTATTGCTTTGTTTAGAATTTCCACCATTTGTTTCATGTTGCCATGTCATGTATTTATGTTTTCACAATATTTTTCTGTTAGTATGGAAAATCTGTCCCAATCTGCTCGTTTGTAATTCCAGCGAGGCAAAGGCTTTTGCTCCTGTGGAACATACTCCATATTCATTACAAGCTTGATTGGTCTGTGGTCACTATCTGCTAATTGGGCAAGCACATGGCGATCGATTTTGTGAAGGATATCTTCTGTGCAGAAAGCTAAGTCTGGAGTAGAAGTGGTAAACCATCTTCTAGAAAAAGAAGCTCGGTGTGTCGTCCGCTTTGTTGAGTAGATGGAGATTTTAGTCTATTTCCCAGTCCCCCGCATCATCTCCTCTGTTGTCAGTATCTGGGTATCCCCATCTTTCTGAACGGCTATTAAAGTCTCCGACAATAATGTAGTTTGCGTCAGTTATTTTCATGTTTGAAAGTGTAAGGTCCTTATCTGCTGGGTTATACAGATTGTCGGGGGGTACGGGGTGTCAGGCATTGGTAGCACCTTTGGTAAGGATGACTCTCATGTCCTTTTCAGGACCCATCCTCCACTGGTCCAAGCCTGACACCCAGCCCACGCCTGTGGCTCCTAGTAGCTGTCAGCATGAGACAGCGGCCACCCCCGGGCAACAGCTGTGCGAGGCTGGCTAAACCGGGTGCGGATAGCCGATTTGGTGTCAAACCAAGCGGTGAACTAGGGTATGCCTACCCAGCATGTGAAGACAGGTTCCGGCAGACTGCGCTGAAGAAATCATTCCTGATTCAACGGGTAAGACGGCGTTTACCTGCAAAGCGTTGTGGAGCGTAATGAGCACGGCAAGGCACGTAGAGCGCCCTGGTCATCCACTGCACCTGTATTCGTCTCCAGTCGTCTTGACTTGTCCTGCCACTGGATTCAGATGGACTCGGGCGAGAGAGTGAGGTCGACGAATTGCGCAACTCTTCCTCACTTCAATCCAATTCATCGCGCAAGTCATTCTTCATCCAACGTCATATATCAGATCCCAGACACTGAAGTCCTAGAAAGAGCGTCCATGCCCAGTATCCAGACTCTACTAATGAAGAATCAGGTTCGCTGGGCTGGTCACTTGACTCGCATGCCAGATCACAGGCTCCCTAAACGAATTTTTTACGGTGAGTTGCGTTGTGGTAAACGCTCCCAAGGCGGCCAGAGGAAACGCTTTAAGGACACTCTGAAAATCTCACTGAATGCTTTTGGAATTCATCATGACACCTGGGAGACTGCAGCCAGAGACCGAAATTCGTGGCGTGCAACATTACGCAAGTGTGCAGTCACTTGTGGGGCAACCAGGACTGCAAGAGCTGTGAAGAAAAGATAGAACAGAAAAACCACTGCAGAAAATCCTCCTCCAGAAACGTCAAGCATTCTTTGTCCACATTGTCAAAGAACATTTCGAGCCAAAATAGGCCTTATCAGCCATCTTAGAACTCACGTCTCCATACTTTCAACCCCTCTGTATGAAATGAATGGTCATCATGTGTCTTGATGGACAAACAACATACAGATTGTAATTTCTTATTTTAACGTCCATTATCATTATATCAACACCTATAATTTTCGTTTGGTTGTCAAAAGTCACAGATACTTCACTGCAAGGTATTGTGTTTCGTGTAATGATTAGAACTCCTCCTTTGTGTCCTTCGCGGTCGACACGTGTTTCCTGATATCCTCTGACTGAGAATCTGTGAATTGCGTTGAGGTGTGTCTCTTGAATGCATGCCACATCTATTCTATCTTTATGAAGACGATGTGTTAATGGGACTTTCTTCTCAGAAACTCCTTCAGTATTCCACAGTAGTGTGGTGAGTGTTCTGGGTGTTTGGTCAATAGCTCTAAACCTACTCCTCTGTGCCTTGACTCCACAGCACAGGGGAAGGTGTCGTCCGCTTTGTTGAGTAGATAGATGCTGATTTTATACAATTACATGACTTAGTATTCATAATATCATCCTTAACTCTCTGACTGTCATATCTCGGTATCATATATACTGCCTTAGCACATCAGTTCAAAGAGAGTTTCCCCAAACCTCTTAGTCTAATCACCTTGGTTAGTCCACAGTGCACCTACATATTTGTCTAGAGATGTATCACATATCTTGGTACAATTCTAGTCTATTGTTCTATCTGCTTAAAGGAATTACTTCTATCCAAGCACACAGCACTGCACCCTCACATTGTGTGTGGTTCTCTCTGTACCTTTGCTACTTATAGCTGCAATTACATTTGATAAGTAAAATGGCATTGTTATGATAACAACTGATTTCACCATATGTATGTAATTATGATGTCAATTGAACCAGAACTTTGCATGCTTTAACTAACTTCAAAGATATTTATTAAATGGAAATATGAACCAAATCCGTTGAAATCATGCTCCACCATAGCCAAACTAATGTCGTGTATCATTTACCCAGTCATGCGACAACGGTCAGGTGCCGATGTAACATAACTTCACATGCTGTTATCAATTATAAGCTATTTTTATTTTTAAATTACACTTCACCACAACGACACCATGTTATGTATCATTACCCATACACATAACAATTGTCAATCAAATATGTTCAACACCCTGCATTGCGAGTCCCCCGCCACATAACAATTACCCATGCCATATGCCGGAAAGCTACTCTACATGATACGAAACCTGTTCTGAGAAACGTCCTCGTCGCCACACAATGATTACCCACGAAATATGCCGGCAACACGCCTCTCCCGCTGTAACCACAACTCAATCATACAAAATTCACTTCTCCAGGTGTTAACTCACTGTCTGTTAGTTCTCCACTGGACAAATAATTGCTAGTTCGATTTTAATCGACTACCAAAAAGTTACTTCTTTACTGAATGTCTATCTCCATATGCCTTTAATATGTAGCTGAAATGATACTTGCTTACCAAAGGAATAACAATATTATATTCAAAGAATACATGCAAAAGATTATGATAATACATTAAATAAGTTTCTCAATATATCAGCAAATCTGACAATCTAAATGATTTTGCACGCGAGAACTCAAAACAAAAAACGAAAAGAATAATCAACAAAGCAATACCGAATTTCCATAATCATGCACACATATGAGCTTTTGGATTATACACGTGATTGATTTAAGCTCATGCTGTAAGGAAATTATAACAGTTTCTATTAACTAGTGTTTCCCCGTCATCTCCATGTCAGTGTTGTACCTAAAAAGACTAGATGTTATGAGAAAAATACAGCACCGACACAGAAACACCAGGGCTGCTTCAATTTGAAATGACTATCTACTTTATTAAATGTTAGTTGAAATCCAGGAAATTTAACAACAAATATTAGTATAATTCATGACTGAGTTTATACTTACGCACTAAGTCATTTCAAGATGTTAATTTCTTAATAACAATGTTTTTCATTACAGTTATTTTCTTAACGTGCGATTATACTGTTCACGTCTATGTTGAAATCCATACGACTTTCGTATGCTAGTACATTTCTCACGCATCATTGACGGTTTATTTCAGACTGGCTGATCACGTCCTCACGTCTCGATTCGTTGACCTGTGCGTCCGTCTATCGAATTTATACAAACTGTAACTGGCCATGACTGTCCCTGTTTACGTTCAACATCTGTTTCGTGACACAGTAGGCGCTTTATATTTTCACAAATTTGTCTGATATTACAGTCCATTATAAAAGTTCGATATTTACATTACCCTGTATGCTTTCAGCGTTTGAGTTGGTGATGATTACGTTCTAGATTCACAGCGTGTGAACTTAAAATGTCCGTTAGTAACTGCTCTGTTCGTCGAATCATCATTTGTCAACTTCCAACTTTAAATTTATGACTGTTACATGCGTAAAGTCCTACTATGTCGTCTCCAGGATCATTTGGACGAATTCCCCCATCTGCCAGGATGCTACTGTAAACACTTCTTCTTTCTTGCTGCCCGTGTCCAACAAGGGATATGACTAATTCTTCTCTTCTTCTCCAGTTTGCACCATGGTCGTTTCTCAGCACTTAACTTTGCTGATGATTAACTAATGTTCTACACACGTTTTCACCAACTTACAACAGTACTAGGTATTACTTGAACAGTAGTGAACTCAAACGCCAGTTGTAGTGTTATACGTGTATTGGACTACACAAACTAGGATGAACACCATCACTATAACACTCAGATACACAACGCTAGACTTCACAATATTCTCCTAGCACAAACTAGCTCTTTAAAAGAGTGGCGCAGTGTTGGCCATTACTCTATCTGAACGTGGTCCGTACTCGACGAAACCCACGACTAGAATGCCCTATCCGGACCCCACTTCCTGTTGACATGGGACCAACGTTTTCATGTTGTGTGACAATTATCCACTTTTCACGTTCTGGTGTTCACTTGCTGAATACTGCCATAACCTCTCATCTCTGACCTGGATTATGGTTTAACTATAGTTAGTTAGTTAGTAGAAAGATCATCCTCATTGCACATCGAACTATTCAGTCCATAAGTGCTCGGATCCCCTCCTCAGCAAGTCCCGCAGCGTGTAGCGGCTAACGACACCAGTTCTGTGTTGGTTTATTAATCTTCTTTGGCTTCCTGCGTAGTGTTCTTGTTTGGCCACCCCTCTTTTAATTTGCTGTTCTCGAAGTCTGACCATGGTTGTGGATTCACATTCATCACTTGGTTCACGCAAAAGTCTTACTTCTCGTAGAGCATTCAGAATGTCAGCCTGGTCCATGGCGCGTCCGCCCTTCACCGTAGCCTCACCTGCGAGCTTGTCAGCCAGCTCATTTCCTTGTACTCCCGCATGCCCTGGCGCGAAAATGAAACTAATCTTCGCCAGCCGAGACCGCTCCAGAGGCAGCAACCATTCTCTTCGGATCAACCCCTCTTCTATCCTCTTGATCATGCTCATTGAGTCGCTAAGGAAACATGCCCTAGTGAATGTCTGTGTCTCGAGCCATGTTATTGCTTTACTTACTGCCATGACTTCCATAGTCAGGCTACTTGTGGTTTCAGTGAAAGCACCAGAGTCCTCCTTCACAATTCTCCCTCCGGCCCGAGCCGTAAAGGCCCATGAGCTTCTCACATGTCAGACGACCGACCCATCTGTGTAGATGACGGCATCATCGTCTAGCGAATTCTCGAAAATCAACGCTTGTACTTCAGCCTCCACAGCAGCCGGATTTTCTTGTCTGCATTTTCTGTCTAGTTGGATGCAAACTGAAAAAGGATGTGCAGAAATCTGTTGGCACTTGTACCCACTCCTCGCCAGGTTCTAAGTCCTCAAGTGAACACACCTGTTGAAGAATGTCTTCGGCTTGACCCATCCACGACCGTCCTCTTTTTAACCTGCTGCCCTTCAACTTCATAATTTCACTATGCAGTGGATTTTGTGTGTTTGCGTTACCTCTGAGGTAGGCGCGTGCTCTGCAAACTTGTATTCTCTCCTCAATGGTTGGAAAATCAAGAAGGTAGCGCATCGCCCTGCATGCTGTATCTCTTGTACATCCAAGAATAATGCGCATAGCTTCATTCTGTATCCTTTCCATCCTTTCTATCTGCTTAAGGCTGAGAGTCAGGATTGCCATTGCATACTCAAAAACAGACATGACCAGCCCCTCGTACAGAAGACACAGATGGCGCTGCTCACAATTTGCTGCCGCCATCACTCGCATCGCAGCCATACCCCACTTGGCATTTGTTATCACCTGGTCTGTGTGCTCATTATAAGCAAGGCTTCGATCATACCGTATCCCCAGGTAATTCATTGCCTGCGTTCTTTCCACAGTCTCTGAACACAGCTTTACAGTTGGTGTTGGAGTGTTGACAATATGATTATTCAACGAGAACCAAGTCACTGTTGCCTTTGTTGGGTTGACCATTGCCCCAGCTTCATCACACCAAGTACTTATGCGATTGAGTTCGGTTTGTAGTTCCACAGCAACCTGCTCTCTATCCTTACCCTGACGATACACTAAAACATCATCGGCATATGACAATGTCTTGCCAGGTCCAGTGTTCTGCTCACTGGTGATTCTCACTGTGTAGGCGTTGAACAGTACTGGAGATAATGGTGATCCCTGTGGTAGGCCAGGATATATTGTTGTTGGTTCCGAAGTCCAACTGCCACATCTAAAGCTACTTTCCGTTGGAAGAGGGTTGTAGCGATCCAACTAAGGAGGACGTAAATAGTAAAAAAAAAAAAAAGTAAACTATGGTTTAACTATGTATGACGTCATCAGGGTTGTTAAGTAGATAGAGATTTGAGTCTATTTCCCAGTCCTCCACTTCATTGCCTCTGTTGTCAGTATCTGAGTATCCCCATCTTTCTGAACGGCTATTAAAGTCTCCGACAATAATGCAGTTTGCGTAAGTTATTTTCATGATTGAAAGCATAAAGTCCTTATCTGTTGGACTATACTGATTGTAATTTCTTATTTTAACTTATCATTACATCAACACCTATAATTTCCGTTTGGTTGTCAAAAGTCACAGATACTTCACTGCAAGGTATTGTGTTTCGTTAAGTATTAGAACTCCTCCTTTGTGTCCTTCGCGGTCGACACGTGTGGCCTGATATCCTCTGACTGAGAATCTGCGATTGGCGTTGAGGTGTGCCTCTTGAATGCATGCCACATCTATTCTATATTTATGAAGACGATTTGTTAATGGGACTTTCTTCTTAGAAACTAGAAACTCCTTCAGTATTCCCCTGTAGTGTGGTGAGTGTCCGGAGCTTCACTGATATACTAATGTAGGTAGACTGGCACCTGCATGTAAATTGATAAATACTATAGCATTTGGCGTACGTAGTGACAGGCTTTTTTCCACCCTGCTGGAGTGGGGATTGGTGTTGTTCTGTGCCTAATAACTGGAGCTGCAGCATAGAATGTTCTGCCGGCTGCTGCAATGAACCGGTCCTATAGACGTTGCATTGCGTCATTCCCTCGAAAGGATAGCTGGATAAATACCTTGAGTTTAGAGACTGATGTTTCATCGGGTTTTGGTTTCGGCTGTTGGCAGTGGCGCTTTATATTTCCAGTGGCTTATCCATTCAGGTGTAAGACGTTCTTCAGAGTTTCATATTCCTCTGTCAGTGTGTCTTGGGTGCATATCTTCCTGGCTCGGTCAAGCAGGGTCCGCATTAAGCCACGCTTGTACTGGATGGGTGCGAAGCTGTGGATATGTAAGTATTGGCCAGTCCACGTTTCTTTTCGGTACACCAATCTTTGAATTGTGCCGTCTGCTCTACGTCTCATTAGAATATCTACGGAAATGCTTGCCGTGATACCCCGATATACTTACATACTTTTTACGGCGAGACAGACTGTGTTGGTCGAGGATGTCTATCTGTGCCTCAATAACTTATGACCTCCACAGGAGGAACTCTGCTATCCTCCTGAATTAACTTTCCACTCGATAGAATAGGTCTTTGAACTGAGGCTGAATGCCCAGAGGTGATGTGAGTTAGGATTATTGAATCCATAACATAACCTGCCCAGTCTATAGGAAACAATGTTTTGGGGGAAAGACCAAACACAACCAGAGGTTATCAGTCAGTGTGCAGTGTAGTTAAGATATAATGGTAAAGGATTTTATGGATCGGTACTCCTGATCTGTACTTGTTACACGGCCATCTTTATTGTTGTGTACTGACGAGGAGACGAATCACCTCCAGTCAGCCAGCGATCCAGGACTGGGCAGTCAATCAGGACCAACCAGAAGAAGCCTAAGCAATCAGAAGATGGGGGGGGGGGGGGGAGGCAGTGTCCTGACATTTTGAAGAAGACCAAGAATCCGACGAGAGACGGTACGCCCAGGATGCCAGTGTAGAGTGTCAACAGACGGTCTACTACTGAAGCTCGCCTAAAGTTGAGTGTTTCTTAGAGCTACTTTAAGGGTCTGTCATTGATAAATTATCATAGAGCGTCTGTTGTCAAGGGCTATAGTAAAGATAAATAGAATAGCAACCTATAGTCGTAGCGTGAACTGCATGTACTGTTCGAAACGATGGCGGTCGGCCTGTCGCTTGGAATTGACTGAATTGCATTTCGGTTCAAGAGTGCATTTTTCTCGAAGACTCCTGGGGTCGTCGCTAAAGCTACGGTTTCCAGCTTTGTGTGATGTTTTCAGCGGGTCACCCTGCCGAAAGGAACCGAGCCATATGGGATAAATCCCGGGGCAATAATGTCGATCCTCTCGACTTTTAATGCAGTAATGTGTGGCTGCTGGTTTTTTAGTGACTGTCGCTTCCATCGACAATGAAATATATTTTCAATGGATGACTTTTGTATTGACATCCTGACGGCGGTATTATGCACAGTGTACCTGTGCGGGCTGTTGGCTTGTCGAGACTCCTGTCTACTCCACTTGTCACGTAGGGCAGTAAGGAGCATTTCGCGTGATATTCACTGGTACAGGAACGGAGCATAATGGGGACGATCCGTTGCCGTGAAGTTGGAACCGCGACTAACAATACTAAAGAAACAGGGACTGGAAATCCCGTGCCAAACTTGTGTACACACACACACACCCACACACACCCAGAACCACCCCCGCCCACACATACACACACACACACACACTCACATGTATTCTTCCGGTCGCCAACATGGCGGTTAGGCGTTGACTGTTAAGGCCTGTGGCCTGTTTGTGCTTGCAGCTACGGTTTGCAATCACATTTTATTCATGTTGGACGGGTAGTACGTGGTTCCGTCGCCCTGCTACTGAGTGAGTGCGTGGGTGACACTGTGAGCTGTGAAATTCGCGGGGAATGCTTTTACATCTGTCCTGTACAGTGACCTGCATGTTCGAAAAATGGCTAACGGCTGTTGCTGAATTGACTGATTTGCCTTTTCGGTTCACGAGTGCATTTTACAGGAGACTCCCGGGAGTCAGTGCTGAAGCTGCGGAGTTCATGCTTTAAGCGACACTTTCGGCGGGTCGCCCTGCGGTAAAAGACCGAGCCATGTGAGAAAACCCAGGCCAGTGAGGTCTTTCTGGTGACTGCCGAGTCCATCGACGATGAACTGTGGTTTCGTGGATTAATTTTGTGTTGGCATTCTGGCGGTGGCATTATTCACAGTGTGCCTGTGCGGGCTGTTGGATTGCCGAGACTCCTGCCTATTCCACTTTTCACATTGGACAGTGATGAGCATTTTGTGTGATATTCACTGGCACAGGAACGGAGCATAATAGGAACTACCCGTTGCCGTGAAGTTGGAACCTCCACTGACTGACTGGCTGACTCACATGCATTTCCTTAGCGCTGTTACACTAGAGATGAGCTGATGAAATAGCTTTCTAAAAACTTCATTAAATGCTTGTTATTTAGTTTAGGTAAATGGATATCAATGGCAAACTACTGAACGTAAAACTTGCCAAGGCATCAACGGCAGTTGGAAAATGCTGATGGTGACTACAATGTCCTGTAAAGGATATGCGAAAAAAATGGATATCAGCAGACATCATCCTCTAGCACAGGCCATGGGAAAATTATGATATTTGTCTTGACATTGGCTTGTTGATTTATGCAACATTAGTTGCTACCGGTTGTCTGATGCAGAATTTAGAGTCAAGCTGCTCTTGTGGGTTCTAAATGTTGCTGTATATGTAACCAAAGGCACAGAGTTGGGGCGAGCGTCCAACCTTGCATAAATACCCGAAGGCTCGTGCAGTCACCACCTCTACGGCAAAAGTCCCTCTCCTGGCCTTCACGTGGCTGTCCTGTTTTAATTAACAGGACAAAGGGCAGCGGCGAGTCCATGGTTCTGTAAAAATAACCAGAATGCTCTTGATGTGTATGTACGGACATACATGCGCAAACACGCGTGTGCGTACCTACAATCTAATCTCAAGTAAGATCTCAGTCTGTTCTTCTAAAAGAAAGGTGCTGAAGACGGAGGCACCACAGAAATCAGGATGCCACGCAATTACGCAATGAGATATGTCAATTACTGCAAATCGTTATGATGCTCACCCTGCTTTAGACACCTAGGCAGGTGGTGTGCCGGTCCCTATGCCTCGAAAGGATCCAACCAAAACGACTGGAGGTCCTACTCAGATTTCCTATGGATCCAGGGGATCTGAGAATAAAGCGTCTGGCATACCAAACAAAGACTAAAAATAATGCACTGGAATGCGGAGGGAGTCAGCAACAAATAAACAGAGCTAGAAAACATCTTGGACCAAGAATTGTTGGGAAACAACTTGATGACAGTGACCATCGGCCAGTCTTTCTAACTGTAAAAAATGAGCTTGTAAGTGAAAGCAGCACCTTCTCGAGGTGGAACAACAAGAAAGCAGACTGGGCAATGTACAAGCAACACATCAGTATACTGATTAGAAATGTGAAGACAGACAAAGACATAAATAAAGTAGTTGGAGAGTTTGGGAAATGCATACTGCAGGCAGCACGAGAAACAGTACCAAGAGGAGAGCTCGTAAACCATATAAACCCCACTGGAGTTGTGAACTGGAACAGTTGGATAATGCTGTGGAAGTGTGTAGAAAGCAAGCAGAGACCAAACCGAGCCAAGAGCACCAGAATAAACACCAGCACGCAAAAGCCAAATTTCAAATGGTCAAGCTGCAAGCTAGACGGAATAGCTTGCAGGGGAAAACAGTCACTGGACTTCGAAAGAGACACCAGGAAGGTGTGAAAACTAATAAAACAACAATATGGATCCGAATCCGCCTGATGACGTAGTATTTTACTATATAAAAAGTCATGATCCATCGTGATGACGTCAAAAAGCGGATCCATTGGCGACCAAATTTTCAAGGGATGCAACCCATGAATAAATAATCGAACGTATTTTTGCACTGTTTACTTCCCTTTTTGTGTGATAAATTTTATATCTTTATAAATTTAATAACTACTGATAGTATTGATTGTAGCGGGCCGGCGCTTAAATAAACTATCATCATACTAATGAGGGTGGTAAGGTACAGTGCTCTTCCTCCTCGGTATCTTCCTTCTTTTTTTCTCGTCTTCTTTCTTTATCTGTATTGGGGAAAAAAATACTATCATCATTCCATGGGTGATGTGTTACATGGATAGGGTTACAGTGCGTTTCCTCGGGGTGATCAAGAGGGCGGGAGGGCGTGGGGATGGGAGCTCAGGGGTAGGGCACGGGTGTCAGCGTGTGGGATAGGACTAGGCAGTTCGAACCTCGGGTCATGACGGGCGTCATATGAAAAAAACCTATAAGTAAAAATGTAAATATGGCGGCTATATGATCTGTAGAGGGTCGTAGTGGTGTAAACACTATCATCACACAGGTTACAAATGAAAACCTTAAAAAGTAAAAATGGCCGATATTATTGATTTTATCGGGTATAGCTTAGTGAAAGTCGATGGTTAGGGTGGGTAGCGGTTATTAGTGGTCTGTAGAGGGTCACAGTGGTGTAAACACTATCATCATAGGGTTACAAATGAAAATCTTGAAAAGTAAAGATGTCCGATATTATTGATTGTCGCGGTATACCTTAATGAAATTCGATGGTAAGGGGTGGATAGCGATTATTAGCGATCTGTATAGGGTCGTAGTAGTGTAAACACTATCATCACACAGGCTACAAATGAAAACCTTAAAAAGGTAAAGATGGCGGATATTATTGATTGTAGCGGGTATAGCTTAGTGAAATTCGTTGGTAAAGGGTGGGTAGCAGTTATTAGTGGTCTGTAGAGGGTCACAGTGGCTTGTTCACTATCATCATACGGGGTACAAATGAAAACCTTAAAAAGTAAAGATGGTCGATATTATTGATTGTAACGGGTATAGCTTAGTGAAATTCGTTGGTAACGGGTGGGTAGCGGCTCTTAGTGATCTGTATAATGTTGTAGTGACCTATACACTATCATCACACAGGTTACAAATGAAAATCTTAAAAAGTAAAAATGGCCGATATTATTGATTGTAGCCGGTATAGCTGAGTGAAAGTCGTTGATAAGGGGTGGATAGCGGTTATTAGTGACCCGTAGAGTGCCGTAGTGGTGTAAACAATATCATCACACAGGTTACAAATGAAAACTTTAAAATGTAAAGATGGCTGGCATTATCGACTGTACCGGGTATGGCTTAGTGAAATTAGTTGGTAAGGGGTGGGTAGCGGCTATTAGTGATCTGTAGAGGGTCGAAGTGGTGTAAACACTATCATCACACAGGGTACAACTGAAAACTTTAAAAGGGTAAACATGGCCGGCATCATCGACTATAGCGGTTATGGCGTAGTGAAATTCGTTGGTATGGGGTTTGTGAGTGGAGGGTAGGCTAGATAGGTGCTTCTAATCATTGTTAAGGGGTGATCGAGGGGCGGGTGGTAGATAAATACGTCCGTTCTTTGATAATAGCCGGAGGTTAAGTCTCATATTAAAGTCTAAAGATTGAACACATAGGTGGCTGATCTGAGGGTGACCGCCTGGGTGACTCATCACGGGGCTATGTCGGCGAGAGTGAACGTGCTCAGACATGTCTTTGGGGAAATACCGGCGGATGACTCAGAGCGTACTGATCGCATAATGATACAGCTGAGACACCTATGTAATGTTCACAACAGCTCAAATATGGCGTTGCTTCCGGTCGCATGTGTAATGACTACAACCAGACCACGAGCTCACTGGCTACGAGTGGTCAAAGATGGCTCTGCATCCGGTCGCCTGCGTAATGGCTACAACCAGACCACGTGCTCGCTGGCTTTGTGTGGTCAAAGATGGCGTCGCATCCGGTCACATGTGACATGGCTGGCGGCGCATCTGGTCTCATGTGGCAATGGCTACAACCAGACCATGTGCTCGTTGGTTAAAGCCGATTAAAGATGGCGCTGCAGCAGATCACACTTTGGTAATGGTCACTTCCGATCAAATGTGCGATGCTTCCGGACATATGTCTAAGGTATGCAATTGAAACACGTGACTAAAGCCGGTTAAAGATGGCGTCGCAGTCGAGCACATGTGTAAGGGTACAGACGAGACACGAAGGTAATGACTACAACCGAAGTTATTCATGGAACCCAAACTCACAGTGAGATTACATCTCAGTTGACCTTACAAACATTTTAAATCTGACATCAGTGTTGGCAGCACATAGAAAATGATCAAGAAAGGACATCCTTCTTCGAAAAAGCAAAAGAAACGTCAAAGAGAAAAACTAAAACGTGGATTACAACCCTTGCAAACGAAAGAAATTCCTGACTCCACTCACACTGAATGTGACACAGAGCAAAAGCTTCATTCCCAGAGCCTAGTATTGGTGCACGATCAGAGAAATGAAGACACTGGTTTCCAAAATAATTTCTACCAAAGTTCAGCAGAGCATGCCAGTTTTGACAAAAGTAGCACAGCTTGTACGATACCTGTTTTGAACACTGGTGATTCTTGTTTTTTTTTCTTTCATCCCAGCTTTGTCATTAGACATGTCTTTCTGCAAGAAACCTACTTCTTGTAGTCAGACAGCCATAGACCCGCACGAGACAACATTTGAGCTGCTTGATGATCTTTCTTCAGATGAAAATATTGACCTTCTGTCTAGCAGTCATGGACCAGACTCTGAGTTTCTCAAGAAAATAAATGCTTTGTGGAATGAAAACTATCCTACTGCTGGTTTCCGAAGTTGCTCCTCTGTCGCAGCAGATGAAATACAACACCCAACGAGTAAGGTATGTATACATAGTAACGTTTATGATCATAGATTCCAAGAACAGGTGTGCTAGTTCCGGTGTCTAATGGTACATTCTATTATATGGTCCTCTTTATTTTACTATAAGTAGGTTTCAATGTGATTTTTCTCCTCCACAGGTTAATTTTGCAACAGAACCTCACTTCTTAACAGTTCATATCGTTGGCACCGAAGAACGCAATTGTAACTGGCACCATGTAAACAGAGAACGTGAGCATTTTGAACGCCGTAAACTAGAGTTGGAGCAAATTATGACCCCAGTCCTTGGGACCAGTCACAGAGTCAAAGCCCTGGAGCAGAGAAAAAGTCAAGAACAACAGTGAAAGAGGCCGAGATAGTCTAATCCCCGTAAGGTAACTGTTAATTAAAATTAAAAATGTCAATACACACTAGCGGACGAGTCTTAAAACACCTGCTTAAAAAACAAGATGGTTGTAATATACTTACGATCGTGTCTTCAATAGCTGACCAGCCCTCAATACAAAGAAATCTGCAGTGGGTGTGAGGAGACTGTATATGTATATCGTCGCTATTCTGGCTTCACAGACTGTAGCTCACAGTGACTGCAACGCAAGTAAGACTGTGCCCTCTATGCTATCTATTTCATCATATTGAGAGGTCATGGGGCGAGCATGACCCGCATTCCTCAACCCGGCTTAAACATACAACGGGTCAACGAGCGGGTAGTAGAACGCTTAGTCGCGCCATACAGACAGTCGCGTCAGCGTAATCTGAACCGCTTGACATAAGAAACTGGCTGAAACCGGTTTTACGCATGGCTCAAAAACTAGTATATAAACCCGAGGCTGGTAACACTCAAGCATTGTGATCAGAAGATGACTACAGACCTCAAGACTGTGCCTGCTAATTGGGTCTACATGACTCGTAGTGGTGAGACTATTAGACCAGTGGGCGGTGGTGATAAGGCCGTGTTTGTCTCATCCTACAGAGGAACGAGCACGTTACACATCCAAAGCTTTTACGGTCAAAATATTTCCGACTAAGACGGGTATGACACTTACTCGGCAAGAATATGAACAGATGAGCGCCATGCATCGCGAGATCCTAGCTGACTTTGACAGACTCAACCAAGTTAACCAAGCCAGTAACGAAGTCAAACAAGGTACTAACAGAGACAAGCAAGTCAGTAACCAAAACATTCAAGTCAGTGCTCATGTCAAACAAGGCACTACCAGAAGCAATCAAGTCCAAAACACCCAAGTCAGTGCTCAAGTTAAACAAGGAACTAACCGAAACCACCAAGTAGACGCATACTATACCACCAGTTTTCAACCCAGCTACAGTCAGATATGTGATAATCCCAGCAACCAGATGTGTGAAGAGCCCAATAGCCAGATGTTTGATGTGCCCGACACTCAAATGATTGATGCCCCGGTTGTCTACAATACTCAGATGTCAGCCCACCAATCAGGAGACCAGTCTTATGACTACATACCAAGTGACATATACATACCAGGCTACCAGCCGAAAAAACCAACCTACTCAGACAGTGGTGTGAAGAAACCCAGAAACAACATACAATTTGTATAGCTCTATATGTGAAAATAAAACGTTGTGATGATACTATTATGCCAGCTCATATCACATCATCCATTTCGTATAAGGACATTATGCATTTTTTAAATTATTTTTGTAAAATGTACTGAAATACTGGAAATAAACAGGTATATAGATTATAATTACGTCTTGGTTGTTGAATATTTAACGTTTACGGTGTATATAGTTGTCATCTGGTGAGAGAATGAAGCGCAAAAATCTTTTTGCAGAGCCATCTTTGACCACTCGTAGCCAGTGAGCACGTGGTCTGGTTGTAGTCATTACACATGCGACCGGAAGCAGCGCCATATTTGAGCTGTTGTGACCATTACACAGGTGTCTCGGCTGTATCATTATGCGATCAGTACGCTCTGAGTCATCCGCCGGTATTTCCCCAAAGACATGTCTGGGCACGTTCACCCTCGCCGACATAGCCTCGTGATGAGTCACCCAGGCGGTCACCCTCAGATCAGCCACCAATGTGTTCAATCTTTATACTTTAATATGAGACTTAACCTCCAGCTATTATCTAGGAATGGACGTATTTATCTACCACACCGTCCGTCGACCACCCCTTAACAATGATTAGAAGCACCCATCTAGTCTCTCCTCCACTCACAAACTCTTTACCAACGAATTTCACTACGCCATACCCGCTATAGTCGATAATGCCGGCCATGTTTACTTTTTTAAGGTTTTCATTTGTATCCTGTGTGATGATAGTGTTTACACCACTTCGAACCTCTACAGATCACTAATAGCCGCTATCCACCCCTTACCAACTAATTTCACTAAGCCACACCCGGTACAGTTGATAATGCCGGCCATTTTTACTTTTTAAGGTTTTCATTTGTAACCTGTGTGATGATAGTGTATAGGTCACTACAACATTATACAGATCACTAAGATCCGCTACCCACCGCTTACCAACGAATTTCACTAAGATATACCCGTTACAATCAATAATATCGACCATCTTTACTTTTAAGGTTTTCATTTGTACCCCGTATGATGATAGTGAACAAGCCACTGTGACCCTCTACAGACCACTAATAACTGCTATCCACCCCTTACCAACGAATTTCACTAAGCTATACCCGCTACAATCAATAATATCCGCCATCTTTACCTTTTTAAGGTTTTCATTTGTAGCCTGTGTGATGATAGTGTTTACACTACTACGACCCTCTACAGATCACTAATAATCGCTATCCACCCCTTACCATCGAATTTCACTAAGGTATACCCGCGACAATCAATAATATCGGCCATCTTTACTTTTTAAGATTTTCATTTGTAACACTATGATGATAGTGTGTACACCATTGTGACCCTCTACAGACCACTAATAACCGCTACCCACCCTAACCATCGACTTTCTCTAAGCTATACCCGATAAAATCAATAATATCGGCCATTTTTACTTTTTAAGGTTTTCATTTGTAACCTGTGTGAAGATAGTGTTTACACTACTACAACCCTCTACAGATCAGTAATAACCGCTATTACTCCCCCCCCATATCCTTTACAGGACATCGCTGTCAACAGCAGCATTTTACCGCTGTCGTTGATTTCTTGGCAAGATTACGCTCAGTAGTTTGTTACTGATTTCTGAGCGGACGGCTCACTTATCCTGTAAGTTACCAACGCGGCGAGAACCGCTTCCAATGATCGCGCGCTGCGTTACCCTACGTAGATAAACGGGATTACGGAAAAAATCATTTAACGTTTTACAGACCTTCACCTTATCAATTACTACTGTCCAAATGACCGCCCACAGGCACTGGACACGCTACAATTTAAAGGAAAAATGATTGTGTGTGGCGACTTCAACAGCCATTCGCAGAGCTGGGGCTATGATCACATGGACCAGAGAGAAGAGAGATTGGAAGACTGACAGGATGAGAATAGATTCATCCTGATTAACAAGCCGTTTGACCCACATACCTTCTACTCGAGATCATGGCACACTACAACTACACCTGACCTGGCGTTTCATTCACCAGACCTGGAGTGGCACATTACACGAATTGTTGGGAAACAACTTGGTGGCAGTGACCATCGGCCAGTCTCAACTGTAGAAAATGAGCTTGTAAGTGAAAGCAGCACCCTCTCGAGGTGGAACTACAAGAAAGCAGACTGGGCAATGTACAAGCATCGCACCAACTTACTGGTTAAAAACCTGAACACTGAGAAGGATATAAATAAAGCAGTTGAATAGTTTGAGAAACAATACCAAGAGGAGCCCATAAACATTATAAACCCTACCGGAGTAGTGAACTGGAACAAATGCATAATGATGTGGATGTATGTAGAAAGAAAACAGAGGCCAATCCCAGCCAAGAGCACCACAATAAATATCAGCACGCAAAAGCCAAATTGCAAAGGGCCCAGCTGCAGGCTAGACGGATAAGCTGGCAGGAGAAAACAGAGTCACTGAACTTTGAAAGAGACACAACGAAGTTATGGAAGCTAATTGAGGGCACAGGGAGAAACTCAAAAATTGCACTACATAAAGACGGAAACATCTTAACAGGAAAGCAAGCAGCTGGCCATTTTGCGGACTCATTCGCACAAGATAACAATATCGAAATTAGTCCAGAGAAACAACAAGAGATTCGAGAAAAATGGCAACATACAGGACAGAAGGAAATTGTACATGAGGTTATGGAGACATCTATCACATTAAGTGAACTGGAGTTAGCCATATCTAAACTTAAAATGAGAAATTCACCAGGAGCTGATGGTATCTCCAATGAAATGATCATGGACCTAGGAACAGAGGCCAAAGCAAAGCTGCTACAGATCTTTAATAACACATGGACCTTATACAGTGTTCCACAAGCCTGGAGAGAAGCAATCATGATACCCCTCCTAAAATCTGGGAAAGACAGTTCCATTGCTTCCAGCCACAGACCCATTAAGCTCACAAGCTGTCTCTGCAAAACAATGGAACGCGTCATCAATCACAGACTACAGTGGTACATTGAAAGTGAAAACATCCTTGTGCCACAGCAGGCTGCTTTTAGGCAGTGCTACTCTATGGAAGATCAGACAACCTACCTCTCTCAAGAAGTTGAGGATGCATTCCAAGAGAAGAAGCTGGTACTTGCGGCTTGGATAGATCTGAAGAAAGCCTTTGACAAAGTCTGGAAAGAAGATCTGATGAAGAAACTAAGAAACTGTAAAGTCAATGGAAGAATGTACAAATGAGTGAAAGCATACTTGCACAACAGAGTACAGATAGACGGTCTTAAGAGCAAGAAAGTACTATTGCGTCACGGTGTTCCCCAGGGCGGTGTCCTGTCCCCAACACTTTTTCTAATCTTCATCAATGATCTTGTTGCTAATCTACCTATGGCATTAAAGCGGCAATGTAAGCTGATGACCTGGTTTTGTTGAGCGCAAATTAACATGCATCAGTGGCCACCATATTGCTACAGAGAGCTGTAGATACATTTGTTGCATGGGCGGATAGATGGTGTGTCAGCATAAACACTGACACCTTTCTCCGAAACAAAAGGCAGGGATCATTCAGATAAATGGAACACCCCTGAGAGAAGATAAAGAACCAACATACCTTGGTGTAACATTCGATGACAGGTTGACATGGAGAAAACACATCAAAACAGCAGTAGCAAAAGCCAGAAGGAAAATAGCCATCACGAGAAAGCTAGGTGGCACCACTTGGGGAGCCAGTGGGAAAACACTTAGCAAAGTTTATCAACATAGCATACGACCACACTTGGAATACGGGTCAACTGCGTAGTGTTCAGCATCAAAAACCACATTACAGGAGCTGGACAAGGTGCAAAATCAAGCTCTTAGAGTCATCACAGGAAGGATGAGATCAACCCATATAGTAGTAATGGAGAAAAATGGGGAGGACACAAGCTCTAAGAGAACGCAGAGATACAAAAACACCAATACAAGCAGAAAAGTTCCCCAGCTTGCCAGGCCACCCTATGAAGAACCGATTTGGAAACTTAGCTATGGGGCGGTTGAAAAGAAGTAGTTTCATCCACCAGGCCAAACAACTCTGCAGAGAAACCATCGATCTTCCCACAGTTGGTATCCCCCTGACAACTATTACAGAGCGAACCCCGTGGAAAGATGAACATAGACTATCGCTACAAATCCAGACAAAAGTGAGAGGAATATTTGACAAGGAAGAACAGAACAGTGTACATCGCAGAACAGCCACTCTCAGCTTCCTTGATGACGAATACCCACAGGATCTCTGGATCCGAGTCTACACAGATGGGTCAGCATAAAATGCTGTCCGAAATAGGAGCGGGAGTGTACATAGAATACCCAAATAATACTAGAGACACGGCCAGAGTTCCAACAGGAAAGTACTGCCATAACTATGATGCTGAAATTGAGGCAATCAAGATAGCAACAGAGAAATTACAAAATACCAGCCATGGTACACAACCTGTGGTGATATTGACAGATGCAAAATCCGTAATAGAGGCGCTCCTGTTTGGGAAATTGCCAGTTCTAAGGACACTACATTCTGAACTTAGCAGTCAGCGTAAGGTCACCATACAGTGGATACCATCCCACTGTGGAGTACCCGGAAACGACAGAGCTGATCAATTGGCTAAGGAAGGAGCCAAAGAAGAACAGCCTGATGTGCCCGTTACATACCACCAAAATAAAAGAATGATCAAATCAGTCAGAAGACCACCAAACCTTACTCAAGACGACTACCACGTTATGGACAGACCAGAACAATCTTCTGCGCCTCAGAACAGGACACAATAGATTACACAACCACATGTATACAAAATTCAAGATCGGTGACTCAGCCATGTGCACATGTGGTTTGGCGTCGCAGACAGCAGAGCACTTACTCCAGGATTGCCCAAACTACAACATATCCATGCGAACCTTCTGGCCTAGTCTAGTTGGTCGTGCGTCTAAGTGCACTTGTTCCTGCAGCGAGGCGCCGTCGTCATTTGGAGGCGACAGGTTCGATCCCGGTCGGTAACTATTATAGCTTTCAAATTGTATGTTGTCTAGTGCGTCTTCTAATCTCTATTTCCTTCTTCTTCTGTGAGCGCCAAATAATATTATGTGTGTTTATTTGTTTAATCGTCTTAGTGGCCTCAACGGTTCTCCCCATCATTTATTTCTTCTGGCCTAGAGAGACAACAGAGGAAGATAAGCTCTATGGACCGCTGAGTGAACTAAAAAAGACTGTTAGATTCATACAAGAGACACCATTGCAGTTATAAACATATTTCAGGCGAACGAAAGAAGAAGAAGAAGAAGTTTAACGTATAATACCTAGGCCAGGGAGACTGGCATTTCTCTGTTACATTGTGCAGTATATTAATAATCGAAGAACATTCACTTCCGGAGCACACAAAAATGTCGCTGAACCTTGCACGGGCACTTCGTGTTCACAAAGTAACACAGGTTTGTGCTGTTATGTATGTTATTTTAAAGACTCATCGCACAGACATATTATTAGTAATTAAGAATTAATCAGAAATCACGATTCTCCACCATATATCGAAAGTACACGTTAATTTTATTTTAACGTGCTCAAACATTAACATTAACTCGTTAGCCTAGACGGTTGCTGTAGATCTCCTCCTTCATCCTTCAATGAAGGTTCGTCCGTTTAATAAAACAGCTACATTTAGCGAAGTATTATAGTATTAGTATGTCGCTTTCAAAGTTACTTGTCTAACTACTTTCATATTTAAAAAAAAAACAAAAACTCAGGGATATGAAAAAAAAGTATATATCGGATGGAGGTGAACATACATAATTAAGTCTGCAATTTTTAGCACCAATCCAATGTCATCACAATCACGGCCATGTGTTTTTAGTCTACTGGCACTGGCGATCATGCCTACCCAGATCTTTGCCATCTGTAAAATAATATTGTCACTTTGGTAAAGTTGTATGAATTGTGTTTTTATTTATCCCTTTTAGGACAGAACAACATTGGGCCAAATTTAGCTTTCCCTCTGAAGAAGATGGAGTCATTTTTTTTTGAAGTACAGAAATGCCTGAAGTGACAATTTTGACATAAATTCAAAAAACAAAAAAAATTATTAGAACCCTATATAGGTATATAAAAGTTATATATTCTTAAAGAGGATATACTAAACGAAGTGACTATACACACAATTTTGTGACTAGTACGAGCCACTATACACAACAATTTGTGGCTGGTCACGTGATTATTCAGTTGGTCACTTGATGTCTAACTTCCTTTTGACTACATTATTAATGTTCGTGGAACTATCATTGTGCTCTTCTCGGTAGTGTAGTGGTTAGTATCTCCGCCTGTCATGCGGGAGACTGGGGTTCGACTCCCCGCTAGCAATTTATTTCTTTTTCTAAATTTTTAAAATTTGTAATCAGTCAATCAGGTGCCGTCTCCACAATGAAAGTTGGCTGCAATGGATCTCCATTACTGTCTTGCCTTTCGCCTTGGCTGTACATTCTGTCAGGCTGATGTTCGTCCATCTCTTGATGTTATCTTCCCACTTGTATCGTTGTCTACCTCTTGCTAGCTTGCCCTCAACCTTGCCCTCCAGTATGGTTTTTATAAGAGTATCATGTCTTTTAACAATAACATGGCCAAAATATTTCACTTGCCTCCTCTTTATTTCTTCCGTCAACTCTCTCTCTCTCTCTCTCTCTCTCTCTCTCTCTCTCTCTCTCTCTCTCTCTCTCTCTCTCTCTCTCTCTCTCTCTCTCTCTCTCTCTCTCTTCATTCCCAGTTTTTCTAGGAACTTCTCATTTGATTGTTTTTGTTTCCATGAAATACGGCCTATTTGTCTGTATATCCACATCTCCAGGGCTTCTAAGCGACTTTCTAGTTGCTGCTTGTTTTAGGAACTAAAATATAGAAGTGAGAAGCTCGAAGCATCTGAATAAAGTGTGCTCTATGGATCTACGGTAGCTGCCGGGGGGTTGGGGGGGGGGGAGGCAAGGCATCCCCCAGGCAACGACAGAGTGATCGAGTGTTGGATGAATCCAATAGATGTCTTTGTTTAACGTGAATTTTATTTGTCAAATAAAATATCACTGTACATAGAGTGTGTCCTTGTCGACAAATATTGTCTTTATGAGGTTTGAAGAAAAAGAACTTGAAAAAAAAAAAAAGACAGACGAGAAGAGAGAATAATAGTCTTCTTCAAATTTTTGTGAATAGCGGCTCGTGCTATTCACAAAATTTTGTGCCGAATATTCACGTGACCAGCCACAAATTTTTGTGTATAGTGGCTTGGACTATACACAAACTTTTGTGTATAGCTTCTCCCTATACTAAAGTTTATTTCTGTGTATGATTGAAGTTATTTTGTTCATGTTTATGCAAATTTTGTGACCTCATTTGCATTTTGTGAAAAATAAAATATTTCAAAACATAATATATTTTGTATAACATATTATTTAAAACAAAATGGTACTCACCTATGATTTCCTTGTTGAATGCCTACACCACTTTAGAATAAGGGAGGCTATATTCGCAATAGAATTGCAAACAGAGAAAAATTATATTCGCAATAGAATTGTGAATAGAGAAAAATTATATTCGCAATAGAATTGCAGAAAGTAACAAACATGTCACAGCGTCTGCTCACTAGTCAATTTTAGTTTGAGCCATTAAGAAGTCTAAGAAGGTGGTTAATTTAAATAGGAATGTTCACTGTTGCGAGTTTAATTCTGCCGAATTCTCCGTAATTTTTAATGAATCACCCTTCTTCTTACTTCTGTCCGTTCTTCTGGCATCCCATTTTATTTTTACATTACGTTAGTCCTGTTTAAATATCAAGAATAATTTTCCAGAACTGGTATCCCCAATACAAATAACGATCCCTACAAATAATTGTGTCCCCAGGTGAGTTCAAGAATTGTTAACTTTCGTTTCTGTACACTTACTGTTACCAGGCACCATGTTTGTTTACGTTACCATCTTACAGTACTTTGTAAGACCTGATAATTCTGGTCCAAGCTGACAGTAATATGCTTCGATCATCACACTTTATTCACATGCTTTGACTTTCTCAGTTCTATATTTTAGTTTCTAATGTACGTATTTGCTATAAATGAAAAAAAAAAAAAAACTTCACAGACGAGGAATCGAACCTCGAGATCCCACGTGACAGGCGGAGACACTTATCACTACGCTACTGAGGACACGTTAACACATCAACAAAAATTTATAATATAGCTACACGCGTAGGAATAATCACGTGACCTACTTCTACTGCGAATATAATTTTTTTCTATTCGCAATTCTTTTGCGAATAGTCACTTCGTTAGAATAATTTTAAACACTTATGTTTAGAAAAACAACAACCATGAAGTCCCATTTGACATTTGTTGCACATTGATCGGACTCGCTTCCGCCCTCCAGGAGTTTTTTGGTCACTGAATACACAGCAGTCTTTCTCTTTTCCATCTGGAATGGAATGTATCCCTTTAGCTTCAGGGACTTCATCGCTTACTTGTGGGGTGCCATATGCCATGTTAGGTATTCTGATCATGATTTTCAACTTGGGTATTTACCAATGGGATCACCACACATAGATAGGCCTTGAAAAACCGAATCTAACGGTACCTCAATGATATGTGTATCTCGATTCTAAGCTGAGTTATTTAAATTTGAGTGTCGTGACCTTTGGACTAAACTTTTCACAAAAGAGTTCTCACTGAGTCGTTGTTTCGCGTCCTGGTCAAAATGAGAGCCCAGAGTATCAAAATTTTGGTTTTTTGAAACTATCTGTTTTGTTTTTAAACGAACATCTTAGCAACCATACATCACTGCGATCGAGGTTGCAAGGCCTAACTGGTCATGTTATTTATTTTTTGATATGATATCTGGTGACCTAATTAGGAAGTAAAAATGGCCGCTAATTAATTACTATTTCAGAAATTAGCCTACGTCTTCTTAAATTTAGCTTAAAAAATTACAAGTTATGTATGTTGTTATGCGGAATGATGTTACGGACCTAATGGTCACTTTGGAGTTTTGATATTATGTGTGGTCACCTAATTAGCAATTAAAAATGGCTGCCGATAATTATTGCAGTGATGAATAGTTGTTATGAGGTTCGTTTAAAATAAAATTACTAAATTTGCATAAGTGTCAACAGATGAAAATGTACTAAACTAAGAGTTTTCTTTTCAGTTAGTAATCTTTATTAATACTATATAACATATACATAACACATATGTATAATGTGGTAGAGTTTCTGGAATCAACAGTAGACGACATCAGTTCAATGAAAATTACGATCCTGACAAGAGCCTGAAAAGAAAGTGGAAAAAAAACAGATTAATAAAATGCTGTAAAATAACATGAAGAAGTTATACATTATTAATTGTGAACTTTAAATCTGAGCAGAAAAGAAAAAAGAAATTAAAGACATATTTATTTTAAAAATGTTTTACATTATAATAAATTGATCTTAAAACTATAATGATAGATAACATGAAGAAGTTATAAATTATTAATTATTAAATTTAAATGTGAGGAGAAAAGAAAAAGAAAATAATGATTCTTTTTATGTATTTGTTTTACAGTATAACAAAAAGATCTTACAACTATAAAGATAAATTCAAGTCACCGTAGAAACATGTCCATAATTAGAGACATACTACCTCTGTTGGCGACTGACCTGTCTTGGCATTCAATATCTCTTCTATCTTCCAGAACCTGAAAAGAGAAAATAAAAAGATTACTAAATCTGAAAAGAAAAAAAAAATGTAAAATAACATGAAGAATTTATACATTATTAATTGTTTTGGGGGTGATGTGTGTTCAGGTTGTGAAGAAGCAGGAGCAACTGTGAGACTCTTGAATGGGATACGAAATGGTTCACCGAAAAGTCTAATATGTGATGGCCATTCTGAAACTAAATTTAATTTTTTATGTAAAATTAATTTCTTAAATTTATACAAGTAAGTTTTAACACTTCCCTCAACTATATCTTCGCTGTGATCATTTGTCTGCACAATGGTTCTCACTTCTTTACACACATCTTCTACAGTACGACCATCCACCATCAACAACCGAGCGAGGAAGCCCTTCAGTATGGGATATTCAGCTTCGAACACTGACAGATGTGCTCTCAGATCATCCAGATTCTTTTTTGGTTTTGCCATGATAAATCTAAGGAGAAATTAAAATAATGAAATATGAATAATAGCTAAAATTTAGTAAAACATGGTTACAAATTTACAGAATGTTCATAGTAAATTCACATTTAGTACTTGAGCTGACGAGATGGTTCAGACATAATCTTCCATTCTACCTTCTGGGTTGTCAGGTAAAAATGCATCCAAGAGACAACATAGTTGATAATATTAATAATCAGAAAGACAAGAATAGAAGCTAAATTGGTTGCAGATTTCGATAATTACAATTAACTTACAATATGTAACAACAGAATATGCAGATTCAGATTACAACTAAGTTTAGTTGGTTAGTTGCGAATCATGGACGGGTTTGAAATTATGACAAACAAATTTGATGAAAAATTACAGCAACAAGATCACATTAACTGTAGAGAAATTACTTATTAGTACAGTATATTGCTACTCTATTTAATTTAACTGTATGTTTTGATTCTAAATCTAAATCTCCAGTGTTTTAATATAAACAAACACTGGTCCAATTAGCAGGGCTGCCGCCATTGTGAATTGTTGTGCCAATCTTAAATATGTAACCAGCTTGCTCTCACAAAAACGTTCATTTCCACACATCAGTATAACGAAATATGTTGAAACTCCATAGTTATGTGTAAAAATGGACAAAGAATTCATAAATGCATGATAAAGGAAGGATAGATCAATAATTAATAGACAAACGCAACTGAAAACCAGTCACAGTCAGTCGAAAATGCCAGTCATGGACCCTGGACGGGTATGAATTTCAAAAATTTAAAACCATACTGCATGATGAACACTAATTAAAGCAACAAAATGAATTATTAAAAGCATTTAAAAGTAAACTGTTATTCTGTTTAATTTTATCATTAAAATTCCCCAGTGTTCTATTAATAAGAACACACACCGGTCCAATATGCCGTGATTTACGCAACCATGAATTTTCTGATAAAAAAGTACCAAGCTTGAACATTGGTTAATTTGTATCTAGTCATCACATTTACAGTCGAATGAGCTTTGTACAATGAAGTGACTATTCGCAATAGAATTGCGAATAGAAAAAAATTATATTCGAAGTAGAAGTAGGTCACATGATTATTCCTATGTGTATAGCTATATTATAAATGTTTGTTGGTGTGTTAACATGTCCTCAGTAGCGTAGTGATAAGTGTCTCCGCCTGTCACGCGGGAGCTCGAGGTTCGATTCCTTGTCGGTGAAGTAAATTTTTTTTTTTTCATGTGTACAAATATTAAACATTGGGAACTAAAATATATAACTGAGAAACTTGAAGCATGTGAATAAAGTGTGATGATCGAAGCAAATTACTGTCAGCTTGGACCAGAATTATCAGGACATACATAATAGGACGGTAACGTAAACAAACATGGATGCCTGGTAATAGTAAGTCAGTAAGTGTACAGAAACAAAAGTTAACAATTTTTGAACTCGTCTGAGGACACAATTATTTGTAGGGATCGTTATTTGTATTGGGGATACCAGTTCTGGAAAATTATTATTGATATTTAAACAGGACTAACATAATGTAAAAATAAAACGTGATGCCAGAAGAACAGACAGAAGTAAGAAGAAGGGTGATTCATTAAAAATTACGGAGAAGTCGGCAGAATTAAACTCGCAACAGTGAACATTCCTATTTAAATTAACCACCTTCTTAGACTTCTTAATGGCTCAAACTAAAATTGACTAGTGAGCAGACGCTGTGACATGTTTGTTACTTCCCGCAATTCTATTGCGAATATAATTTTTCTCTATTCACAATTCTGTTGTGAATATAATTTTTCTCTGTTCGCAATTCTATTGCGAATAGAGCCTCCCTTGTACAAAATTCAGCATCATTCTTGAGAGAATATTGAAAGTTATTTTCTTCCAATACTTCACAGTCCTCTCATCCAGATATCAATGCACCATCATGTCATTCTGATCTATCCCACCCATGTGTTTGTTGTAATCCAGAACACTTCTTGGCTTCCTAACAGTTTGAGGAGCATCTCCACCTTCTTGTTGACCTGTTTCCGCAGTGGCACTTCTCCAGTCTCTGCCTTGTTCAAAGTGGACAGTAGTAGAACAGCATTCTTTTGAGTCTTCTTTTCCCTAAAGGCAGTGGCAAATGTTTCCACTTGTCTGAAGTTAATTATGTCTCCAGGGTTCATCTTAACTTTCAGTCCTTTTGGTATTCCTTTCCTATTGTGTGTCAGCGTCCCAGTGAGGCGTGTCTGGTTGTGTCTCAGCTCATTAACAAGAGGCATGCTTGAAAAAAAATTATCAACAAACAGATGGTATCCTTTATTCAGATAGTTGCCCATTCTGAGCAGTCTCATCACAACTCTATGGGCTAATCCTCTATCAGCTGCTTGTTGATCATCAGTGATATTATCACGCTTACCTTTATAGACGAAGAAACCGAGAACGTATGCAGAATGAGAATCACATAACATAAAAAGCTTTATTCCCCATTTATGATGATGCTTATTTGGGAGATACTGGATTAGCTGTGTTCTGTTTTTAGTACCAATCAAAGTCTCATCTATGCAGATCTCTCTATGAGGGGTGTAATAATGTCGGAACATGTTATTCGCATGTTCAACGAGAGGACTGATCATAAGTGGGCTCCCCAGGATTTTTTTTTTTTTTTTTTTTTTTCCGCGTTTCCATCCTGTTTCAGGATATTGCGGTCAACACCAGCATCTTTCAGCTGTATGTTGATTCCTAGGCTAGATTACGCTCATCAGCACGCCACGACTTTCTGAGCGACCGGCTCCATACTCTCATAAGTCACTTTTTGCGATTCGAACTCCCCAGGATTGGCTAAACTAATATTATTCACCATGTGAAAGAATTTGTGAATAAGCTCAAACCTGTCCCTACTCACTAGCTCTGCGAACCAAGGGGTTCTTTGGGATGGTTCAGTTGACCAGTACGACTTTATCGCAGGCTTTTGAACCAAATCCATGTTGAGAATTATGGTTATGAAGGCCCTCATTTCATTCACAGTAACCTCAACCCAACTGTGAGCTACAGACCTTCTCTTGAAGACTCCACTATCAAGAAACTGCCTGGCATATCTGTTGTTTCTTTCACAAACAATTTAATAAGATTTAGTATGATAAACAACTCCAAATACATAATAGGTGGGCTATCATCTGGTGCTTCTGGTGCAACACACGCTTCCGGTACAAATGATGACGAAGTGAAGTTTTTATTCTTCGGGGAGACGCTGTTTAGTGTTTTCCTGTGGATTATGTGATGTTATTTCATATTCGTTTATTGGAAGTGTTCAAAAGAAGGCAGGTGGTGGATAAAACTTTGAGGGCAGCTGGCAGATATTTGTTGGTTATGGTCTCAAGTTTCGCGACGGCAGGCAGAGGATCTCTTTCTTGAGACATTGGCTGCGGTCAAACAACCAGTACGGTTACTGCCATAGAGGAAAGCACCGGCAAACTACCTCTTTAAAAATGCCTAGTACATTATGATTTGCCTTAAGACTGATCATCGCAAGACAAGGACAGAGGCATTAAAATTAGCAACATGGATCGTTAGGACGTTAAACAACGACGAAAAATTAGAGAACATAAAACAAGAAATAGAAAGAGAAAAAATTAATATTTTAGGGATGTGCGAAACGAAATGGACAGGAGCAGGCATCAAGATAGATGAAGGTTTTAAGATTATTTATTCTGGAGGTGAAGATCGACAAAGGGGAGTGGCAATTATTTTGGACCGGAAAACATCAAAATCTGTTCAAGGATACTGGGCCGTGTTGGACAGAGTTCTACTAGTTAAATTGAGTGGCAGACCTTTTAGCATAAATGTTACTCAAGTATATGTCCCAACAGGAGAATCCAGTGAAGATAGTGTAGAGGAATTTTATAATGACATACTGCCTTAAAGAAATGTAAAAATTCAGAAATAAATATCATAAGAGGGGACTTCAATGCAACAGTAGGAAATCAAGGTGATAGATACACAGTAGGAAACTATGGTTTAGGAGTGAAAGAGGAAAAATGAAAGAGGATACATAATCGTAAAGTGGGCAAAAGAACAGGAAATAATTGTAGGAAACACCTGGTTTAAGCAACACCCTAGAAGATTATGGACATGGAGGAGTCCTGATAGCAGGATCAGAAACCAGATTGACTATATTCTGATTAGCAGAAGATTTAGAAGTGCACTAACAATAACAAAAACAGTTCCCAGTACTGATTGTTATAGTGACCACAGACTACTTGCAGGAACACTGAGGATAAAGTTGAAGAAAGTCAAGTATATAACAGGAAACACTAAGTATGATTTGTGTACATTGAGTAATGACAAGGAAATACAAAACAAATTCAACATAGAAGTACAGAACAGATTTGATATATTGTCTGATCTAGACATATTATTCCAGGATGTGGATGATCAATGAGAAATGTTGAAGAATTCAATCAGTTTGGCTGCAGAAACAACTATTCCAAAATTAAAGAAGGTGGGTCATAAGAAATGGATGACAGAAGAAATTTTACACCTAATGGAAACAAGACTCAACAAAAATAATTCTGCCAAATATGAAGAAATTCACAGACAAGTTAGAATATTATGTAAGGAGGCAAAAGAAGCATGCTTGAGGAAAAGTGCTTAGACATTGAAAAATAACATAACAGTCAAAATACCAAATTAGTGCATAAAAGAATTCAGGAACTTACTAATAAAAGAACAAGTACATCAACAGGCTGTCTAAAAACTAAAGATGGCAAAATCATAATAGAAAAAGATCAGATTCTACATGTATGGACAGATTATGTGAAAAACCTTTATAATGATAACAGAGAGGAACAGTATGATATTAGATTTAATAATGAAGGACCGCCAATTTTGAAGATGGAGGTTCGAAATGTTCTTAAGCATATGAAAGCTGGCAAGGCACCCGGTGCAGATAACATCACAACAGAAATGATTATAGCTTAGAAGAATTTGGACTAGAGCTAGTCATCAGACTGCTGAACACATTATATGATACTGGAGATATACCTCCTGAATTATGTAACTCTGTATTTATTGCAATCCCAAAGAAATCAGGAGCCTTGGAATGTGATCAACATAGAACAATTAGTATAATGAGTCACATCACAAAGATTTTGCTACAAATTATGCAAAGAGTGAGGAAGAGAATACAACCTGAAATAGGGGAAGAACAATGTGGGTTTGTAGAAGGAAAGAGTACAGTAAATGCTGTGTATATGCTGCAAACATTTATTGAACGTGCTATAGAAGTAAACAAGGATATACTCCTTTGCTTTATTGACTACACAAAGGCTTTTGATAGAGTTAGACATGTCAACATGGTAGATATGCTTGCAGATCTACAAATTGGTGGGAAAGACATTAGACAAAACATATATTGGAAACAACAAGCTGCCATAAGGATTGATAATGAAGTGGGACAATATCAACTATTAAGAGAGGTGTTAGGCAGGGATGTGTAATGGCTCCAGATCTTTTTTCCCTATACAGTGAAAGTATTTTCAGAAATGTAGAAGATATAAATGGAATCAGCATTGGAGGATGAAACATCAATAACATTAGATATGCAGATGATACAGTATTGATTGCAGACAATGCACAAGATCTACAACAATTAGTAGACGCAGTTGTTGTACACAGTGAGCAGCTGGGGTTGGAATTAAATTGTAAGAAGACACAGGTTATGGTCGTCACTAGGAAGAACGAAGTACCACAATGTAATATACAAGTAAATGGGAATATTCTTCAACAAGTGAATTGGTACAATTATCTCGGAACAGTCATAACATCTGATGGGAGATGCCTTGAAGAGATTAGAACAAGAATTGCCATGGCGAAAGTAGCCTTTAGGAAGGTGAAAAACATTCTGACCAATAAAAAGATGTCAATTGAAACGAGAAAAAGAGTGTTGAGGGGATACATAGAGCCTGTTCTTTTGTATAGACGTGTAACTTGGACAATGTTTGTTAGGCCTTCAAAAATCAGTCGGTTCAGTGGTATCTCATTTTGAAGTCTGATTTCAACTCTAAACCACGGATAGATACGATAGAGTAGTATAAACTCGTGGAGCAGGAGCAAGCATCACACATGGCTTTGGATCCTCCGAAGTGTCTCCTTTCCATGAATGTTTCTGCCTCTTTAATGTCTTGTCACTTATAGATGTTGGCCCACTCTGGTTATGACAGCCAGGTGTCACTGCTGTTTCTTCTGTTGACAATTATTCACAAACAGATTTCCAGCTTTGAAGGTTAATTACTGTCACAGCCATCTCACAAATGCGCCACTGTTTGTGCCTACCCACAAGTTAACCCCACTCTTGACGATGTGAGCATTGTACACCAAGTCCATCACGACCTACCTGGTTTTTCATACTCAGATCATACTGTAGCTTAAAATTAATTGTCTTTATCTCCAATGTTTCTAGTGGAGTCTCTTCGTCCGGTAGGGAACATCATATGCTACAGGTGATGCCCGATCGTCATCAAGAGTGCTAGGACAGTTACAGGATTTTGGACAATCTCTGAGTATTATTAGTGAAACTCCATGGTAACCCTCTGAATATTAACATAATACAAGTATATGCACCAACAGCAAACTGTAAAGAAGAAGATATAGATATATTTTATAATGAATTAGACAGGACCATAGACCAGTGTAAATATTTGAATTGATTGTCATACTCGGGGATTTCAATGCCAAAGTAATCAACGAAAAGGTGAGGGGTATGACTGGTGGCTATTACTATAACCTAGGCGATAGGAATGACAGAGGTGACAGATTAATAGCAAGGGCAGAACACCATCAAATGGTAAAAGTTAACACCTGGTTCAAACAACATCCTCAACGATTATAAACGTGGAAAACACCTGGAGATAATATTCGTAATCAAATTGACTACATTCTGATTCCAAAGAGATTCAGAAGCAGTTTAGTTGGAGCAAAAACTAGACCAAGAGCAGATGGACATAGTGATCATGTGCCAGTTAGAGGAAAGATGAGGAAAAGTACAATTTTACTGTAAAGAACAGACTATTGATGGACAATGGGACATGTGGAAATCAATCCAACAGACAGCAAAATAAATAATTCCACCTGAACATAGAATTGCAAAAAAGAAATGGATAACAGATTAAATATTGCAGATGATGGACGAAAGAAGAAAAAGCAAGATAATGGAGAATATAATAGAATACATAAAGAAATGATAAATAAATGCAAAGTGGCTAAAGAAGTATGGCTGAAGCAACAGTGCATGGAAATTGGGACAAACTATGGAAATGACTCACTTTCCATGTATCAAAAAATAAATACAATAACAGGTAGAAAAACTCGAAATACCACTGGATGTTTAAAGTCGAGGAATGGTGCAATACTTACTTGCTTTATTAAAAAACAAAAATTCCAAATTTGGTCTTGTTCAATCTGCTTCTTCAGCCTTGGTTAGAGTTGAAATCTGTGGTTTTTGTGGGTTTTATCCTGTTTCTGTCTGTGCACTCTTATGAGTGAATCCTAACTCGGACTGGTTATATAAGCGTTTGTGTCTGTGACATCAGCGGGGGGAATGGTCGGCAAGTTTGATGGGGCAAGATTATATAGTCATTAGATGGACGGAATATCTCAAAGAGCTGTATGACGATAGGAGGCAGGATGTAAAAATTCAGAACAACGATGAAGGTCCACCAATACTTGCAGCGGAAGTTGAAGATGCACCTACATCACATGAAGACAAGAAAGGCATCCGGTCCAGACAAAATTACATTGGAGGAAGTTGAGGCTCTGGGTGATATTGGAATCAGAATATTGACAAAATTTCTAAATGACATACACTAGTGGGTACATTCCTAGTGACCTATTAAAATCCACCATTATAGCTCCGCCAAAGAAACCAGGTGCTTTAGAATGCGAAGAGCATAATAAGCGTAATAATATGAGAATAATTATGAAAAGAATAAGAAACAAGAACAAGAAATTAGTGATGAACAGTGTAGATTTGTGGAGGGAATTGAATTGAGCTAAGAACCGACATCACTGCACTCAGGCCATTCCCATATGCGCTCCCGCCCCCTCATTCAACAGCTAGCAAAGAGTCATACTACTAATCGTTCACACCACTATGTGATTGCAAGTTCTCCTTGTCTTCCTTCTCAGTTTTGAGATTCTTCCAGAACCCCTGCCTATCCCCTGCAATATCATTCTTTCCACGTACAGTTCTTAATCTGTTCTCCCATCTTCTCCAACCGGTCCCACATGCGCTCGACAACCTCTTCCTTGCCCATAGGTAATCTACCACCAAGAAGTGTATTCCCTGCCAGCCTATCAACCTGTTAATGCCCCCGCACTCCCACATGACCAGGGCAAAAAATCCATACAATTCTCACAATCTGTGACCTATGAAGTGAGTATAGCCATTCCACACAAAACATTCCTTTCTCTACCTTACTTAGCATACTCCATGAGTTCGTAATGAATGCAATGTGTGTTGCAGCCATCTCCTCTAACCAATGGAATGCCATTGTTACTGCTTCCACCTCCATTCTCATGCTGGAGGTCATAGTCTCATATGCCCGACTTTCCTTTTTCAAGCATCGTTAATTAGCCTTTGCGATGAAACCTTAGCCACTACGTCTGTTTCTCACCACTAACCCGTCGGTGTAAAAAACTATGTCACCTTGATGTGTTTTACTTTAGATTAGTTGCACTTCAACATCTGTGCAGCTTGCTGCCCATTCTCTGCTTTTTGAGGGAAAGGGCACAAACAATGCTTTATATCTTCTCAGGACACTGTTAGAAAGAGCTATAGAAGTAAAAACAGATCTGCACTTATGCTTCGTATATAACAGAAAGGCATTTGACAACATGAAAAGTTAGTTAGTCGACAGATCATCCTCACTGCACATCGAACCATTCAGTCCATAAGTGCTCGGACCCCCAACTTAGCAAATACTGCAGCGTGTAGCGGCTAACAACACCAGTTATGTGTTAGTTTATCAATATTCTTTGGCTTCCTGCGTATTATTCTTGTTTGGCCACACCTCTTGTAATTTGCTGTTCTCGCAGTCTGACCATGGTTGTAGATTCTCGCAAAAGTCTTACTTCTCGTAGAGCATTCAGAATGTCAGCCCTGGTCCATGGCGCATCCACCCTCCACAGTAGTCTTACCTGTGAGCTTGTCAACCCGCTCATTTTCTTGTACTCCTGCATGCCCTGGCACAAAGATGAAACTAATCTTTGCCAGCCGAGACCGCTCCAGAGACAGCAACCACTCTCTTCAGATCCACCCCATCTCTATCCACTTGAGCATGCTCATTGAGTCACTAAGGAAAAATTTTTTTGGGTTTTTTAAATTTGTTCGCATATCCTCTACAGGACATCGCTGTAAACATCAGCATCTTTCAGCTGATTGTTGATTTCTTGGCAAGATTATGCTCAGTAGCTTGCCATTGCTTTCTGAGCGACCGGCTAACATACCCCTTAAGTTACCGACGTGGAGAGAACGCCACTAATTCTCGCGCACGTCACGTTACTCGCAAGATTATACAGGATTATGGAGAAAGTCGTGTACCCCTTAGACCAGGCTAAGGAAACATGCCCTAGTGAAAAATATTAAAATAATAACATTACTAAAGCAACTGAACATTGATGGCAAAGATATGCAAATAATGAACATATAATTGGCAGCAAACAGCAGCCATGAGAATCAACAACCTCATAGGAACATTTCAGTGTATAAAGAAGGGCATTAGACAAGGTTGTGTAATGTCTCCTGCTTTGTTCTAATTATACATTGAGTATATAATGAGATCTATAGAAAATATGTCAAGGATAGTGGTTGGTGGATATACTATTAACCCTTTACAGGGCAGACGCTTGTCCGTTTTTTAGCCCTGAACGGGCAAGATTTTTTCAGGTTCGGTAAAATTTTGGGTTGCGTTAGTAAAAACATCGCAAATAAGGTGTTAGTCAACTGATGTTAGAAACAACACAATGAAGGGGAAAGCATGCAGAATATGTTACTCATGTAATTGTCGTCGGTAATCCATATATGAACACAAATATTTACAAAATACAGCATATTGTTTGTGATTTTCAGTCATCTATACGGCAATTTACAAACTCATTTTCAGAATCATAATCACTTTCTTTAAAGTCCGGCTCACGGCTGCTAATGCAAAGTAACGCTTTTCACTGATATCTAGCTCCGATTAATAATCAACTTCGTGCCCTTTAATGTCACTTAAATTGAACCTAGCGAAATCTCTGCTATCATTTGAAGAATCGTCGAAATCCATTTTGAAAAACTAAGCGTAAAAACCCCGAAAATTATCCAAAGAGTCCGTTCAAATTCATATTAGGCGCTTGCAAATGGCGGCCACGTTGTCAAGCTATCGGCGAAAGTGAAAGTAGCCGTCAGAAGTATTGGAAAGCCAAGAGATCGCGTTTTTACAATGCATAATAGTATCGGGCGCGTTGGGGCGGTCTGCCCGTTTAAGCGATCGGACGGAAATGGACGTTCTGCCCTGTAAAGCGTTAATAACTTACATTATGCTGATAAAACCGTCTTGATAGCAACAAGTCAGCAGGATCTACAGGAAATGATAAATACAGTGGTTGTAGTCAATGAAAAAATGGGCCTTAGTTTGAACAATAGAAAGACAGAAGTCATGGTGATATCAAAGAAACAGATTGTGTCTAAATGTGCAATTAAAGTAAATGACATTATTTTGGGCAAATGCAGAAACTCAGATATCTAGGCACATAAATAAGATCAGATGGGAGATGCATCACTGAGACAAATAACAGAATAGGACATGCAAAAACTGCATTCTATCAAATGAAGAACGTTTTGCGCAATAAGTCATTGTCCTTGAAAGTTAGAAAAAGAGTTCTCGCATGTTACATAGAACCAGTTTTAACACACGGCTGCTAATCTTGTCCAGTTTGTAAACAGGCAAAAAAATCCCTGGAAGCCTTGTAGATGTGGTTGTATAGAAGAATGCTGAAATTTTTTTTTCATATCCGTTTACAGGACATCGCTGTCAACACCAGCATTTTACTACTGTTGTTGATGTCCTGGCAAGTTTAGATTCAGTAGTTTGCCATTGCTTTCTGAACGGCCGGCTCCCATACCAATTCGTTAAAACCCAGCGCAACACACCCTGCTGCTAAATCGGTCGCAGCTGTGTTTCGAACGCGGGTAAGCTGGATTACAAATCGCGTCCGTTACTCTTCTCCATGGAGATCAGCTAATTGAAAATTAATTGGACATCCAAAATGAGCAATCAGGACGTTTTAAGGTAAGCTGAGTCGCAAAGACAACTTATCACAAACATGAGAAAGAGGCAGTCATATTTCTTTTGGCCACATTATGAAAAGACAAACACTGGAACATGTGATAACCGGAAATATTTGCAGAAAGAGAGATAGAGGAAGATGGCGTGAGAAATTCTTGACAATCTTGTGTCATTGCACTGAAGGAATTGATCCATGAGGGCGGAGATCGTAATTTGTGGAGAGGCATGATCACCCACGCCAGCAGGCATGGCACTGGATGATGATCTGCAACATTGTCTTTATAAATTTCACTGTCTTTTTTTTGTTCACTCAGTTGTCTATAAAGTTTATCTTCTATAGTTGTTTCTCTAAGCCAGAAGATTTGCTTAGATATGTCATATTTGGGGCAGATTGGAGTATATGATCTGTTGTCTGCAGCACTATTTCACATGTGCACATGACTGATTTTCCAATCTTAAACTTCTGTGCCCAGGAAGGCTGCGCAGTAGTTATTTTAATTCCAAATTAGGAAATGAGGAAACAAACAATAGATTGCACGATTTATTGCCTGGCCAGGAACGTCAATTTAGAATTTACAGTAGGGAAAACTGGAAATGAGAAAATGTTGAGCCAAAAATATGGGTGCGGTCTAAATGATAAAGCAGAGTTTGATATGGATATATAGAAGGAATCAGCAAAGTTAAACAGTGGCATCTATAACAGTATTTATTTCAGCTCATGTGGCTTTCCATTTTGAGTCTTCTTCTTCTTCGTTCATCCAGAGTTTTTTTTTCGGATGTGATTGCGTTGTGCCTGTTTACAGCAGAGCTGCGTTCTTGCGCCGTTAGGCCGACACATCCGACTTCTGCGGGCATTTTTTGGCCGGGTTAACCTTCCCGGGGGTTTCTTAGGACGTTTGACTCTCACTGTTGTGGTGTTATCCCCAATCCCAGCTGGTCCATATAGAACAGCCAAAGATCCTGGTCAGCCCTCAAGGGAAGGCAGGGGCAGACCATGGGCATTCCCCGCCATCCAAGGAGGCTTCCATACTTGCAGAGCCGATACATAGCGCTCTGGTACTGGGCTCACCCAAGGAATCGTCACGTCCTGCACATGGCTGCTTAGCCTCACTTCCGTATATTGGGCCTTCCGTTCACCATAGGCTGTTCTTCCGGAAACCAGAAGTATGCAGTCTGCAGATGACATCCACACAGTGAGCTTTCGATTCGGACTTTCCATGTAATGGATTTGCTATCCAAGCAATATTCCATTTCGTGCCACTAGGACACTTTTCCACCTTTTATGAAGTCCACACAGTGGGCTTTAGATTCGGACTTTCCACGTAATGGATTTGCTATCCAAGCAATATTCCATTTCATGCCACTAGGACACTTTTCCACCTTTTATGAAGCCCACACAATGGGCTTTTGATTCAGACTTTCCACATAATGAATTTGCTATCCAAGCAATATTCCATTTCGTGCCACTAGGACACTTCCACCTTTTATGAAGCCCACACAGCGAGCTTTCGATTTGGACTTTCCACATAATGGATTTGCTATCCAAGCAATATTCCATTTCATGCCTCTGGGTCTTCATTCACCTTTAAATGTCAACCTGTATGTAGTTAAAGTAAGCTGCGGTCAACTTGAGCTTGTTGATATCTCCATAGAGCTTGTCCTCAAATGAAGCAGGTGTGGGCCAAAATATCTTTCTCTGTTCTGCATACGTTGGGCAATCCTGCAGCAAATGTTTTGCTGCCATTTTTCCAGTTCTACAATTACATTCATCGGTATCTCCTATCTTTAGTTTATTGAACAAGTGGTATTTCAGCCTGTTATGTCCTGTGCGGAGTCTGAAGATTGCTACTTGTTCTCTTCGGTCGAGTTTGTAATATGCATCATCCTTCTGATGGCCTGGATGCTCTGATTCCCATTTGGTTCTATAAGTGCTTTTTATCAACCTCTTTGCCTCATTATAGGTTATGTCTATGTCAGGCTGTGGTAGTCGTCCGCCCTCTTTTGCCAGTCTGTCAGCCTCTTCGTTTCCAGGTATACTGCAATGTGATGGGATCCACTGTATTACAACTTTTTTGGATTTCTGGCATAGACCATGGAGTGCTGCTCTTAGGTCAGTTAGTTCTGTGCTGTTATTGCTCTTCAGTATTGAGACAGCTGACTTTGCATCTGTGAAGATAGCTATTTGCTTCTCTTTATTTTCCTCCATCAGGAGCATTTCTGCTGCAGTTTTCAAAGCCTCTACCTCCGCTTTGAAGTTACTTGAATATTTTCCAGTTGCCATTGAATGTGTTTTTTTCACTCCATTTTTTAAATTTAGGAGAATTCCTCCTCCTCCATTCTCTATTGAATTTTTGGCTGATCCATCTGTATATGCATGGGTCCAATTCCTGCTTGGGTAATGTTCTTTTATGTAGTTTAGGGTTATTTCTCTTCTTTCGGTTTCATGCTGAGTGTTCTTTTTCTCAATACCAGGAATGTTTTCTATCATCTCAGGCAGTTGCTGCTGTCTCCAAGCTGGGAACTTGTGTGCATTGTGTATGGGCTTGACTGTTGATATGTTAAGTATAGGATCTGCCCTAATCCTTTGTTTTGCAGTTTCTACAAAGTTGCTACGCTTCAGTCTTCCCTTTCCAAAACCATTAAATCTGTTGTACATAGGGTGGTCTGTCAATCTTCTAAATTTTTCTGCTTGTTGCTGGGCTCTGCTATCTCTTCTATCCTGCATTGGTTGTAAACAAGTGATCTTTTCTAGTTCATTAATAGGCGTTGTCTTCAGGCTTCCAGTTATGATTCGCATTCCTTGGTTTTGGACTACTTATTTTGCTAAAGTTTGACTTAGCTGCTGTTGCCCAAGCTGCAATGCCATATTCCAGTACTGGCCTCACCCGTCCAGTATATAACTTCTTGAGAACTTTCTCATCTGCTCCCCACGTTGTACCAGCAAGCTTTTTCATGATTGCCATTCTCTGCCTTGCTCTTGTTCGATTTTTCTCAACCTGTGTCTTCCATGTCAGGCGACGATCAAAGGTGACTCCTAGATAGTTTGGATTTTCTTCATGGCGCAATATTTTTCCATTCAATACCAGCTTAGATTGCTGAGTTTTAGTTGAGAGGGAGAACACTGTGCATGTTGTTTTCTCCTCACTTATCTTCACTAGCCATGATTTTGACCAGTCCTCTAGCGCTAATAAGGCTTGCTGTATTCTGCTGTTAGCTGTACTAATATATTCTTCAGATGTCCATATGGCTAGGTCATCTGCAAAGGAGGATGTGTGTACTCTGGCTGGAAAATTTTCTGTTATGTCATTTATATATGCTAAGAATAATGTTGGTGAAAGAACTCCTCCTTGGGGGACACCTTGCTCCAGCAGCATCATTTTGCTTGTTTGTCCTTGTACTTTTGTCCTGGCAGTTCTGTTCTCAAGGTAGTGGCTGATCCATTTATACATTTTTCCACAAACATGCATGTTTTGCAGTTTTACTTTCAGTCCTTCCTTCCATACTTTATCAAATGCTTTTTCTAAATCTATCCAGACTGCTAGTGTGTGCTTTTTCTCTTGGAAGGCATCCTCTATTTCCTGAGCTATATAGGTTATTTGATCTTCAGTGGATCTGTATTTTCTGAATCCTGCTTGGTGTGGTGTTAAGAGTTTGTTTTCTTCCAGATGCCATGTTAGCCTGCCATTGATAATGTGTTCCATTAATTTTCCTACACAGCTAAGTAGACTGATAGGTCGATAGCCATTTGGTTCTTCCAGGTCTTTTCCTTTCTTTGGGACTGGTATTAGTATAGCTTCCTTCCATGCCTGTGGGACTATTCCTCTCTTCCAGCTGTTATTTAGGACTGCTAGTAGTTTCTTCTTTGCCTTGGTGCCTAGTCCTATTAGCATTTCATTTGTGATTCCATCCTTTCCTGGTGATGTCTTCTTTTTTAGGGTATTCATTGCCTGTTCCATTTCTTCCATTGTTAGATTTGCCATCATATATTCTGCTGCTGTCTCTTTATATCTATGATGTATCTGTTTATCTTTGATTGCTTTCTTCTGTTCGGCTGTAATATCAATGTGGTTTGCACTGGCATAGTGTTCCATTAGTGCATTTGCAGCCTTTTTTCCTGTAAGCAAGGCATTTCCTTGTTTAATTGTTATTTGTTTGTTTCTAGGTCCTTCATTGTTCATGGCTTTCACTAGTTTCCATAGTTTGTTTCCATCCCTGTCAAAATTCAGGTTTTCTGTTTTTTTCCTCCAACAATCTCTTGTTGTTTGATTTACTGTTCTTTTATATTTTGCTGAGATGGCTTTGAGAGAGATGTTCGCTTCAGTTGTTTGTTCTCTCTCTGCGGTCTTCCTAGCATCTTCAACTTTGTCCTCCAAAATTTGTAGTTCCTCAGTCCAGTATGGTTTGTAATTTTTCCTTGCCCCTCTTGGAATAGACTCAGTGGCCGCCTGTATTATTGCTCTGTTTAGACTTTCCACCATTTGCTTCATGTTGCCATATCGTGTATTTATGTTTTCACAATATTTGTCTGTTAGTATGGAAAATCTGTCCCAATCTGCTCGTTTGTAATTCCAGCGAGGCAAAGGCTTTTGCTCCTGTGGAACATACTCCATATTTATTACAAGCTTGATTGGTCTGTGGTCACTACCTGCTAATTGGTCAAGCACATGGCGATCGATTTTGTGGAGGATGTCTCCTGTGCAGAAAGCTAAGTCTGGAGTAGAAGTGGTAATCCATCTTCTGGAGTAGAAGCTCGGTGTGTCATCCTCTTTGTTGAGTAGATGGAGATTTGAGTCTATTTCCCAGTCCTCCACTTCATCTCCTCTTTTGTCAGTATCTGGGTATCCCCATCTTTCTGAGCGGCTATTAAAGTCTCCGACAACAATGCAATTTGTGTCAGTTATTTCCATGTTTGAGAGTGTAAGATCCTTATCTGCCGGGCTATACAGATTGTAAATTCTTATTTTCATGTCCTTTATCATTATATCAACACCTATAATTTCCGTTTGGTTGTCAGAGATCACAGATACTTCGCTGCAAGGTATTGTATTTCGTGTAAGTATTACAACTCCTCCTTTGTGTCCTTCGCGGTCAAAACGTGTGGCCTGATATCCCTCGACTGAAAATGTGCGATTGGCGTTGAGGTGTGTCTCTTGAATGCATGCCACATCTATTCTATCTTTATGAAGACGCTGTGTTAGGGAGGCTTTCTTGTTATAAACTCCTTCGGCATTCCATTGTAGTATGTTGAGAGTCCGGGGTGTTTGGTCAATAGCTCTTAACCTACTCCTCTGTGCCTTGACTCCACAGCACAGGGGAAGGTGACCACCAGTAGTCACGGGTGGACCCCCTCGAGGCAGGGGGCCCGGCACTATCACCGCCTGATGGGACTTCACGGGATTAGCACCATAACGATTAATTTTCATCTGTGGCATCATGAAATGATAAAGTTACGTTGCACTTCTTTGTCAAGCCTGTGGCTCAGTACATCCGATTTCGACAAGCATTTTTCGGGATGCTTTCCCTAGCCTTTGACTGTCCCCAGTCTACCTACAAGGCAGCAGGTTTGTGCGTCACTTCGTCTGGTCCCTCTCCCTTGACCTGTCCGACATGGGTGACCCTACCAGTAGCTGTGCTACCGTCGGCATAGCTCTTGGGGTCATTGGAACGCTCAAGCCCCTCTACCTCGTCAAGGTGGACGCACGGCAGAGGGGATTTTGAGTCTAATACAACTATTAGAACAACACGAAAGGTGCGTAATTCTCAAAATGAACACGGCCGTGACTTTCGGTCATAAAACTTGTTTCCCAATCTATCAGAATATAGGGACCTTTAGCCTTTTCTACCCTATTCTATCACTTTGAGAATATCTCTCAAAAAGGGTTCATTTGAATTTCGGTCATTAGTTCATTTTGGGACTAGGATTTCAGAATGTGAATAGGTAGAGCAAACAGCACACCAGGAATATGGTCATATCCAACTGGCCGCCTTCACTTCCCAAGACATTTCCTTTACCAATTTTAATCTGTGTCGACCTGGGAGCCCAGGTTAATTTACAAAATCTATCTTGGTGCAAATTTGAACCCATGTCTGGACCAGCAGGCAAGGATCTAGCCACTATGCTACTATGGTTCTCTGTGTATGTAGTATAGTAGGCAAAAACTGTTTAAAATGCACACCAAATTTAAAAATAAGCATTGTTGCTATTGGCATTGAATGTTTAACGATGTTGAAATCTTTAGCATGGTTTAATTTTTCTTAAACAGTACATTCCTTTGCTAGCCCAGCAGAGATGGCTGAATCTTCAGGAATATCAGAGCAAGAAATTGATGGCTGATAATGGTATATCAGTTCAGATGTTTCAGGTTGCTGCATCAAAAGATGACTCTGCTACAATTGCTTCAAAGTTAAGTAAGTGTCAGCTCTAAAATTTCACAGACATTTTGATATAGCTTGTTATTTCTTGAAAATCTTTCATATTGGCTATTTTGTTGCCTATATGCTTAGCTCATGTTCTTGCCATCTCCATCCATGTGCCATGCAGGAAAGCGTGGACGGTCATGACTCGCCATTTCACTTGATCACCAGAGTCGTGGATCAGCTCAGTGTTCCTGTCTTGACCATGCCATGTAGACAAGCCATCCAGGTATTTACTTCTCGGTCTTTCCCTTGGTCTGTTCCCTTCGATGTTGTGAGTTGTCACCAAGTTCACCAATTCATGTCTTCTCATAACATGTCCAAAAATTTTGACTGTCTGTGTCTAATTTCTCTAATCAATTTACGATTTTCATTTGTCTCCTGTAGTACTTGGTCATTTATTTTTCTGTCTGTCTATGGAATTCTTTGCATTCTCCTCAGAAACCACATTTCTTCAGCCATCAGATGTTTTTCAGTTTGACTGCTCATTGTCCAAGTTTCACATCCATACAAAAGTACAGGCTTCATGTAGCACCTCAATACTCTTTTTCTCGTTTCAATGGGAGTCTCTGTGGCGAAGTGGTCAAGCCATTTGACTTGTGAGCCGAAGGTTGTGTATTCGATTCCGGGCCGCGTCCTTCGGTTTACGAGTTAAATGTTTCGGAGACTCCCATGGGTCGTCGCTAAAAGCTACGGAGTTCGTGCTTTGTGCGACGCTTTCCCTGCTGCGGAAAGAGACCGAGCCATATGGGATAAAACCCCGGTGCAATGAAGTCGACCCTGTCGACTTTTAAGCGACTTTTTTTAATTGACATCTTTTTATTGGTCAGTATGTTGTTCATCTTGCTAAAGGCAATTCTTGTTCTAATCTCTTCAAGGCATCTCCCATCAGATGTTATGACTGTTCCGAGATAATTGTACCGATTCACTTGTTGAAGAATATTCCCAGTTACTTGTATATTACATTGTGGTACTTCGTTCTTCCTAGTGACTACCATAATCTGTGTCTTTTTACAATTTAATTCTAACCCCAGTTGTTCACTGTGTGCAACAACCGCATCTACTAATTGTTGCAGATCCCGCTCATTGTCTGCAATCAATACTGTATCATCTGCATATCTAATGTTAATGATGTTTCGTCCTCCAATGATGATTATTCCATTTATATCTTCTACATTTCTGAAAATATTTTCATTGTACAGGGAAAAAAGATCTGGAGACATTACACATCCCTGTCTCACAACTCTCTTAATAGGCTGATATTGTCCTACTTCAATTTCAATCCTTATGGCAGCTTGTTGTTTCCAATATATGTTTTTAATAAGTCTAATGTATTTCCCTTCAATTTGTAGGTCTGCAAGCATATCTACCATGTTGACATGTCTATCGAAAGCCTTTGTGTAGTCAATAAAGCAAAGATGTATATCTTTGTTTACTTCTATAGAACGTTCAATAACTGATCGCAGCATATACACAGCATTTACTGTACCCTTCTACAAACCCACATTGTTCTTCTCCTATTTCAGGTTGTAATTTCTTTCTCACTCTTTGCATGATAATTCGTAGCAAAATCTGTGTGATGTGACTCATTATACTAATTGTTCTATGTTGATCACATTTCAAGGCTCCTGATTTCTTTGAGATTGCAATAAATACAGAATTACATAATTCAGAAGGTATATCTCCGGTATCATATAATGTGTTCAGCAGTTGGGTGACGTGATCTATTCCATATTCGTCTAAAGCGTTAACCAATTCTGTTGTGATGCTATCTGAATCTGAATCTTGCCATCTACAAGTTACAAATGTGTATTGGTAACCTTGACTTATTTGTCTATTCTGTGATAAACTCTGAACATCAGATTTAAATGCAGGAGGCATAGCATATTAGACACTTGAATGAACACCTGATATGTCAGTTATGGGACAGTAAGTAAGGTGAAATAGCCTCATATAAAAACTACAAGATAATTCAAAGCAGTAAATAACAGATTATTATGATGTTCAGGCAGCGATTACTTCTTGTCGGTCCACATATGGCCCTATGCCAAAGTTCAAATGATAAAACCTAGATGTTTATCCAGTTTGGTGTGAGCTGGTTATCACCAGTGGAGCACATTTTCCAGTCCAAGGCTTGCTTCAGTGTCTAATGTTGCCCTGATCATGAAAAGATAAATATAGACTATCACTACAAAGCCAGACAAAAGTGAGAGGAATATTTGACAAGGAAGAACAGAACAGTGTACAGCGCAGAACAGCCACTCTCAGCTTCCTTGATGAAGAATACCCACAGGACCTCTGGATCCGAGTCTACACAGATGGGTCAGCACAAAATGCTGTTCGGAATGGAGGAGCGGGAGTGTACATAGAACACCCAAATAATACTAGGGACAAGGCCAGAGTACCAACAGGAAAGTACTGCCATAACTATGATGCTGAAATTGAGGTAGTCAAGATAGCAACAGAGAAATTACTAAATACCTGCCATGGTAGATGCAAAATCAGTACTCGAGGCGCTCCTGTCTGGGAAATTGCCAGTAATAAGGACACTACTTTCTGAACTTAGCAGTCAGCATAAAGTCACCGTACAGTGGATACCATCCCACTGTGGAGTACCCGGAAACGACAGAGCTGATGATCGATTGGCTAAGGAAGGAGCAAAAGAAGAACACCTGATGTGCTGTTACATTCCACCAAAAGAAAAGAATGATCAAATCAGTTAGAAAGCCACCAAAACCTGCTCAAGATGACTACCACATTATGGACAGACCAGAACAAGTCATTATTCTGCGCCTCCGAACAGGACACAATAGATTATGCTGGGGGGGGGGGGGGAAGGGCACACATTGGGCACACGGTGCATCTACCAGCATTGACACTGCACTGTGACTGGTCTTGGGAAAGCTAGCTGCCTCCCCTAGCACATTGCTGCAGTCTTCACCTCTGACTTGGTGGCTAGCAATAACCCTGTCATTAGACATCGTTGCTGCTGTGTTGCTTTCTTCAAGCCCTGTTCACGGCCTGCATGTTTCCAGCGGAAGCCAGCTCTTCCCCTGGGCTCATTCTATTAAGGCTTGGGCTTCCCTCTTGACCTTCACTATCACTGTGGGGCATGATCCTTGCAAAACGCATTATTTTACCACAAGCAGTTGTTGCCGCCGCTTGGCTGCAGAGGTTCGACTGGATGACATTTCTGGTCCGGATGATCATTACACCCAGCTTGGGTGCCTTGTCCTTCCCTAGTGGAGCGGCTCCTGGTCAGTGTGGGACCATAGCTGTTCCGGCCTCATTGAGAGGTTGCAATTTTATGGAGAAATTTCGGTTTAATAAGGTTGTTCTTCTTGAGAGACGGTGACTCACATTGCATGCAAAATGGAACCATTTACTGCGTATCCTTGTCCCTCCCAGCATTACGCTCGCTCCATAGCCAGCACGAGGCCTTCTCCGCTGTCACTCCCAGTCTTTTTAAGTGCCCATATTCTTGCTTGTCCTTTCACGCCTAGCTGTTTCAGTACGTTGTATGCAGAGTTGGTAACAAGGCCTCCTGCGCCTATCTCAGTGGCGAAAAGCCTAACGGTGTATCTTTCTTGTCTCTGGCTTGCGACCGTATCACTTTATTTCTCCATCTTGTAGGTGTGTTGTTCCTTAACTTTTGATTCAAACAGAACAGTCAGCTCGATTGGTACTAACTATTGAGTCAAAAGAGTTCTGTATTATTGTAGAGTGGTTCTCCGGCTAGGTACATGGACCTCTGAGCCATGAGTAATTCTCAGTGTGTATACGAGCAAGATTGCAAACCTCAAAGCACCAGGGGTTTGAAGGATACTAACATCTACAGATGATGTTCTTGCAATCTGACAGGGGAAGGGCAGAAATCAAACAGCTCAGGAACTGCAGGTGACAATGGACAAAGTGATGGATTGGTGCATGGAGATGAATGCTGTCATTAACCCAGAAAACCATCTGCCTTGTGGTGCTCTCTAAACAACAGGATTGTTAAAGCTGACCTCCCAAGCCTCACAATAAATGGTAGACCTGTGAATAGAGAAAGCAGGCTGAAGTACCTGGGAATCATTTTTGATAAAAGCCTGTCCTTTAGGGATCATGTTGAAGTGGTGGTTACAAAATGTCAGAAGGGGTTCAGTGCACTGAAGAGTATGGCAGCAAGGGACATGAAGCAGAAAATGCTATTCACACTTTTTCAGCACTTGATCATTTCAGTGTTAGAGTATGGAATGGGAATGCTCACTGTTTCAAAGAGTCAGCTAGTGAAACTAGAGCGCATATAGAATGAAGCCATAATGATGATTCTGAAGTGTACATCATCATCATCATGTACCATGCCAATAAGCGTGGGTGGTATTGTTTTGGCATCTCACTTGATCACCAGAGTCGTGGATCAGCTCAGTGTTCTTGTCTCGACCATGCCATGCGACCTAGACATCCAGGTATTTACTTCTCTGCCTTCCCTTTGTTTTCTTCCCCTCGATCTTGCCAGTTGTCACCAAGTTCTCCAATTTATTTCTTTTCATAATGTGACCAAATTATTGTGACTGTCTATGTCTAATTTCTCTTATCAATTTACAATGTTTATTTGTTTCTTGAAGGACTTGGTCATTGGGTTTTCTGTCTGTCCATGGTATTCTTTGCATTTTCCTCAGAAACCACATTTCCACAGCCAGATGTTTTTCAACCTATTTGCTCATTGTCCACACTTCACATGCATACAAAAGCACAGGTTCTATGTAGCACCTCAATATTCTTTTTCTTGTTGCAAATGACATCTTTTTATTGGTCAGTATGTTTGCCATCTTGCAAAAGGCTACCTTCACCATGGCAAGTCTTGTTCTAATCTCTTCAAGGCATCTCCCATCAGATGTTATGACTGTTCCGAGATAATTGTACAGATTCACTTGTTTAAGAATATTCCCATTTACTTGTATATTACATTGTCTCTGTGGTGAAGTGGTCAAGCCGTTTGACTCGTGCTCCGAAGGTTGTGGGTTCGATTCCGGGCCGCGTCCTTCGGTTTACGAGTTAAATGTTTCGGAGACTCCTGTGGGTCGTCGCTAAAAGCTACGGATTTCGTGCTTTGTGCGACGCTTTCCATGCTGCGGAAAGAGACTGAGCCATATGGGATAAAACCTGTGCAATGAAGTCGACCCTGTCGACTTTTAAGCGACTTTTTTTTATTACATTGTGGTATTTCCTTCTTCCTAGTGACGATCATAATCTCTGTCTTCTTACAATTTAATTCTAACCCTAGTTGTTCACTGTGTGCAACAACCGCATCTACTAAATGTTGCAGATCCTGCTCATTGTCTGCAATCAGTATTATATCATCCACATATCTAATGTTACTGATGTTTCGCCCTCCAATGATGATTCCTTTTATATCTTTTTACATTTCCGAACATATTTTCACTATACAGGGAAAAAAGATCTGGAGACATTACACATCCCTGTCTCACAACTCTCTTAATAGGCTGATATTGTCCTACTTCAATTTCAATCCTTATGGCAGCTTGTTGTTTCCAATATATGTTTTTAATAAGTCTAATGTATTTCCCTTCAATTTGTAGGTCTGCAAGCATATCTACCATGTTGACATGTCTATCGAAAGCCTTTTAGTCAATAAAGCAAAGATGTATATCTTTGTTTACTTCTATAGAACGTTCAATAACTGATCGCAGCATATACACAGCATTTACTGTACCCTTCTACAAACCCACATTGTTCTTCTCCTATTTCAGGTTGTAATTTCTTTCTCACTCTTTGCATGATAATTCGTAGCAAAATCTGTGTGATGTGACTCATTATACTAATTGTTCTATGTTGATCACATTTCAAGGCTCCTGATTTCTTTGAGATTGCAATAAATACAGAATTACATAATTCAGAAGGTATATCTCCGGTATCATATAATGTGTTCAGCAGTTGGGTGACATGATCTATTCCATATTCGTCTAAAGCGTTAACCAATTCTGTTGTGATGCTATCTGAATCTGAATCTTGCCATCTACAAGTTACAAATGTGTATTGGTAACCTTGACTTATTTGTCTATTCTGTGATAAACTCTGAACATCAGATTTAAATGCAGGAGGCATAGCATATTAGACACTTGAATGAACACCTGATACGTCAGTTATGGGACAGTAAGTAAGGTGAAATAGCCTCATATAAAAACTACAAGATAATTCAAAGCAGTAAATAACAGATTATTATGATTTTCAGGCAGCGATTACTTCTTGTCGGTCCACGTATGGCCCTATGCCAAAGTTCAAATGATAAAACCTAGATGTTTATCCAGTTTGGTGTGAGCTGGTTATCACCAGTGGAGCACATTTTCCAGTCCAAGGCTTGCTTCAGTGTCTAATGTTGCCCTGATCATGAAAAGATAAATATAGACTATCACTACAAAGCCAGACAAAAGTGAGAGGAATATTTGACAAGGAAGAACAGAACAGTGTACAGCGCAGAACAGCCACTCTCAGCTTCCTTGATGAAGAATACCCACAGGACCTCTGGATCCGAGTCTACACAGATGGGTCAGCACAAAATGCTGTTCGGAATGGAGGAGCGGGAGTGTACATAGAACACCCAAATAATACTAGGGACAAGGCCAGAGTACCAACAGGAAAGTACTGCCATAACTATGGTGCTGAAATTGAGGTAGTCAAGATAGCAACAGAGAAATTACTAAATACCTGCCATGGTAGATGCAAAATCAGTACTCGAGGCGCTCCTGTCTGGGAAATTGCCAGTAATAAGGACACTACTTTCTGAACTTAGCAGTCAGCATAAAGTCACCGTACAGTGGATACCATCCCACTGTGGAGTACCCGGAAACGACAGAGCTGATGATCGATTGGCTAAGGAAGGAGCAAAAGAAGAACACCTGATGTGCTGTTACATTCCACCAAAAGAAAAGAATGATCAAATCAGTTAGAAAGCCACCAAAACCTGCTCAAGATGACTACCACATTATGGACAGACCAGAACAAGTCATTATTCTGCGCCTCCGAACAGGACACAATAGATTATGCTGGGGGGGGGGGGGGGGGGGAAGGGCACACATTGGGCACACGGTGCATCTACCAGCATTGACACTGCACTGTGACTGGTCTTGGGAAAGCTAGCTGCCTCCCCTAGCACATTGCTGCAGTCTTCACCTCTGACTTGGTGGCTAGCAATAACCCTGTCATTAGACATCGTTGCTGCTGTGTTGCTTTCTTCAAGCCCTGTTCACGGCCTGCATGTTTCCAGCGGAAGCCAGCTCTTCCCCTGGGCTCATTCTATTAAGGCTTGGGCTTCTCTCTTGACCTTCACTATCACTGTGGGGCATGATCCTTGCAAAACGCATTATTTTACCACAAGCAGTTGTTGCCGCCGCTTGGCTGCAGAGGTTCGACTGGATGACATTTCTGGTCCGGATGATCATTACACCCAGCTTGGGTGCCTTGTCCTTCCCTAGTGGAGCGGCTCCTGGTCAGTGTGGTACCATAGCTGTTCCGGCCTCATTGAGAGGTTGCAATTTTATGGAGAAATTTCGGTTTAATAAGGTTGTTCTTCTTGAGAGACGGTGACTCACATTGCATGCAAAATGGAACCATTTACTGCGTATCCTTGTCCCTCCCAGCATTACGCTCGCTCCATAGCCAGCACGAGGCCTTCTCCGCTGTCACTCCCAGTCTTTTTAAGTGCCCATATTCTTGCTTGTCCTTTCACGCCTAGCTGTTTCAGTACGTTGTATGCAGAGTTGGTAACAAGGCCTCCTGCGCCTATCTCAGTGGCGAAAAGCCTAACGGTGTATCTTTCTTGTCTCTGGCTTGCGACCGTATCACTTTATTTCTCCATCTTGTAGGTGTGTTGTTCCTTAACTTTTGATTCAAACAGAACAGTCAGCTCGATTGGTACTAACTATTGAGTCAAAAGAGTTCTGTATTATTGTAGAGTGGTTCTCCGGCTAGGTACATGGACCTCTGAGCCATGAGTAATTCTCAGTGTGTATACGAGCAAGATTGCAAACCTCAAAGCACCAGGGGTTTGAAGGATACTAACATCTACAGATGATGTTCTTGCAATCTGACAGGGGAAGGGCAGAAATCAAACAGCTCAGGAACTGCAGGTGACAATGGACAAAGTGATGGATTGGTGCATGGAGATGAATGCTGTCATTAACCCAGAAAACCATCTGCCTTGTGGTGCTCTCTAAACAACAGGATTGTTAAAGCTGACCTCCCAAGCCTCACAATAAATGGTAGACCTGTGAATAGAGAAAGCAGGCTGAAGTACCTGGGAATCATTTTTGATAAAAGCCTGTCCTTTAGGGATCATGTTGAAGTGGTGGTTACAAAATGTCAGAAGGGGTTCAGTGCACTGAAGAGTATGGCAGCAAGGGACATGAAGCAGAAAATGCTATTCACACTTTTTCAGCACTTGATCATTTCAGTGTTAGAGTATGGAATGGGAATGCTCACTGTTTCAAAGAGTCAGCTAGTGAAACTAGAGCGCATATAGAATGAAGCCATAATGATGATTCTGAAGTGTACATCATCATCATCATGTACCATGCCAATAAGCGTGGGTGGTATTGTTTTGGCATCTCACTTGATCACCAGAGTCGTGGATCAGCTCAGTGTTCTTGTCTCGACCATGCCATGCGACCTAGACATCCAGGTATTTACTTCTCTGCCTTCCCTTTGTTTTCTTCCCCTCGATCTTGCCAGTTGTCACCAAGTTCTCCAATTTATTTCTTTTCATAATGTGACCAAATTATTGTGACTGTCTATGTCTAATTTCTCTTATCAATTTACAATGTTTATTTGTTTCTTGAAGGACTTGGTCATTGGGTTTTCTGTCTGTCCATGGTATTCTTTGCATTTTCCTCAGAAACCACATTTCCACAGCCAGATGTTTTTCAACCTATTTGCTCATTGTCCACACTTCACATGCATACAAAAGCACAGGTTCTATGTAGCACCTCAATATTCTTTTTCTTGTTGCAAATGACATCTTTTTATTGGTCAGTATGTTTGCCATCTTGCAAAAGGCTACCTTCACCATGGCAAGTCTTGTTCTAATCTCTTCAAGGCATCTCCCATCAGATGTTATGACTGTTCCGAGATAATTGTACAGATTCACTTGTTTAAGAATATTCCCATTTACTTGTATATTACATTGTCTCTGTGGTGAAGTGGTCAAGCCGTTTGACTCGTGCTCCGAAGGTTGTGGGTTCGATTCCGGGCCGCGCCCTTCGGTTTACGAGTTAAATGTTTCGGAGACTCCTGTGGGTCGTCGCTAAAAGCTACGGATTTCGTGCTTTGTGCGACGCTTTCCATGCTGCGGAAAGAGACTGAGCCATATGGGATAAAACCTGTGCAATGAAGTCGACCCTGTCGACTTTTAAGCGACTTTTTTTTTATTACATTGTGGTATTTCCTTCTTCCTAGTGACGATCATAATCTCTGTCTTCTTACAATTTAATTCTAACCCTAGTTGTTCACTGTGTGCAACAACCGCATCTACTAAATGTTGCAGATCCTGCTCATTGTCTGCAATCAGTATTATATCATCCACATATCTAATGTTACTGATGTTTCGCCCTCCAATGATGATTCCTTTTATATCTTTTACATTTCCGAACATATTTTCACTATACAGGGAAAAAAGATCTGGAGACATTACACATCCCTGTCTCACAACTCTCTTAATAGGCTGATATTGTCCTACTTCAATTTCAATCCTTATGGCAGCTTGTTGTTTCCAATATATGTTTTTAATAAGTCTAATGTATTTCCCTTCAATTTGTAGGTCTGCAAGCATATCTACCATGTTGACATGTCTATCGAAAGCCTTTGTGTAGTCAATAAAGCAAAGATGTATATCTTTGTTTACTTCTATAGAACGTTCAATAACTGATCGCAGCATATACACAGCATTTACTGTACCCTTCTACAAACCCACATTGTTCTTCTCCTATTTCAGGTTGTAATTTCTTTCTCACTCTTTGCATGATAATTCGTAGCAAAATCTGTGTGATGTGACTCATTATACTAATTGTTCTATGTTGATCACATTTCAAGGCTCCTGATTTCTTTGAGATTGCAATAAATACAGAATTACATAATTCAGAAGGTATATCTCCGGTATCATATAATGTGTTCAGCAGTTGGGTGACATGATCTATTCCATATTCGTCTAAAGCGTTAACCAATTCTGTTGTGATGCTATCTGAATCTGAATCTTGCCATCTACAAGTTACAAATGTGTATTGGTAACCTTGACTTATTTGTCTATTCTGTGATAAACTCTGAACATCAGATTTAAATGCAGGAGGCATAGCATATTAGACACTTGAATGAACACCTGATACGTCAGTTATGGGACAGTAAGTAAGGTGAAATAGCCTCATATAAAAACTACAAGATAATTCAAAGCAGTAAATAACAGATTATTATGATTTTCAGGCAGCGATTACTTCTTGTCGGTCCACGTATGGCCCTATGCCAAAGTTCAAATGATAAAACCTAGATGTTTATCCAGTTTGGTGTGAGCTGGTTATCACCAGTGGAGCACATTTTCCAGTCCAAGGCTTGCTTCAGTGTCTAATGTTGCCCTGATCATGAAAAGATAAATATAGACTATCACTACAAAGCCAGACAAAAGTGAGAGGAATATTTGACAAGGAAGAACAGAACAGTGTACAGCGCAGAACAGCCACTCTCAGCTTCCTTGATGAAGAATACCCACAGGACCTCTGGATCCGAGTCTACACAGATGGGTCAGCACAAAATGCTGTTCGGAATGGAGGAGCGGGAGTGTACATAGAACACCCAAATAATACTAGGGACAAGGCCAGAGTACCAACAGGAAAGTACTGCCATAACTATGATGCTGAAATTGAGGTAGTCAAGATAGCAACAGAGAAATTACTAAATACCTGCCATGGTAGATGCAAAATCAGTACTCGAGGCGCTCCTGTCTGGGAAATTGCCAGTAATAAGGACACTACTTTCTGAACTTAGCAGTCAGCATAAAGTCACCGTACAGTGGATACCATCCCACTGTGGAGTACCCGGAAACGACAGAGCTGATGATCGATTGGCTAAGGAAGGAGCAAAAGAAGAACACCTGATGTGCTGTTACATTCCACCAAAAGAAAAGAATGATCAAATCAGTTAGAAAGCCACCAAAACCTGCTCAAGATGACTACCACATTATGGACAGACCAGAACAAGTCATTATTCTGCGCCTCCGAACAGGACACAATAGATTATGCTGGGGGGGGGGGGGAAGGGCACACATTGGGCACACGGTGCATCTACCAGCATTGACACTGCACTGTGACTGGTCTTGGGAAAGCTAGCTGCCTCCCCTAGCACATTGCTGCAGTCTTCACCTCTGACTTGGTGGCTAGCAATAACCCTGTCATTAGACATCGTTGCTGCTGTGTTGCTTTCTTCAAGCCCTGTTCACGGCCTGCATGTTTCCAGCGGAAGCCAGCTCTTCCCCTGGGCTCATTCTATTAAGGCTTGGGCTTCCCTCTTGACCTTCACTATCACTGTGGGGCATGATCCTTGCAAAACGCATTATTTTACCACAAGCAGTTGTTGCCGCCGCTTGGCTGCAGAGGTTCGACTGGATGACATTTCTGGTCCGGATGATCATTACACCCAGCTTGGGTGCCTTGTCCTTCCCTAGTGGAGCGGCTCCTGGTCAGTGTGGGACCATAGCTGTTCCGGCCTCATTGAGAGGTTGCAATTTTATGGAGAAATTTCGGTTTAATAAGGTTGTTCTTCTTGAGAGACGGTGACTCACATTGCATGCAAAATGGAACCATTTACTGCGTATCCTTGTCCCTCCCAGCATTACGCTCGCTCCATAGCCAGCACGAGGCCTTCTCCGCTGTCACTCCCAGTCTTTTTAAGTGCCCATATTCTTGCTTGTCCTTTCACGCCTAGCTGTTTCAGTACGTTGTATGCAGAGTTGGTAACAAGGCCTCCTGCGCCTATCTCAGTGGCGAAAAGCCTAACGGTGTATCTTTCTTGTCTCTGGCTTGCGACCGTATCACTTTATTTCTCCATCTTGTAGGTGTGTTGTTCCTTAACTTTTGATTCAAACAGAACAGTCAGCTCGATTGGTACTAACTATTGAGTCAAAAGAGTTCTGTATTATTGTAGAGTGGTTCTCCGGCTAGGTACATGGACCTCTGAGCCATGAGTAATTCTCAGTGTGTATACGAGCAAGATTGCAAACCTCAAAGCACCAGGGGTTTGAAGGATACTAACATCTACAGATGATGTTCTTGCAATCTGACAGGGGAAGGGCAGAAATCAAACAGCTCAGGAACTGCAGGTGACAATGGACAAAGTGATGGATTGGTGCATGGAGATGAATGCTGTCATTAACCCAGAAAACCATCTGCCTTGTGGTGCTCTCTAAACAACAGGATTGTTAAAGCTGACCTCCCAAGCCTCACAATAAATGGTAGACCTGTGAATAGAGAAAGCAGGCTGAAGTACCTGGGAATCATTTTTGATAAAAGCCTGTCCTTTAGGGATCATGTTGAAGTGGTGGTTACAAAATGTCAGAAGGGGTTCAGTGCACTGAAGAGTATGGCAGCAAGGGACATGAAGCAGAAAATGCTATTCACACTTTTTCAGCACTTGATCATTTCAGTGTTAGAGTATGGAATGGGAATGCTCACTGTTTCAAAGAGTCAGCTAGTGAAACTAGAGCGCATATAGAATGAAGCCATAATGATGATTCTGAAGTGTACATCATCATCATCATGTACCATGCCAATAAGCGTGGGTGGTATTGTTTTGGCATCTCACTTGATCACCAGAGTCGTGGATCAGCTCAGTGTTCTTGTCTCGACCATGCCATGCGACCTAGACATCCAGGTATTTACTTCTCTGCCTTCCCTTTGTTTTCTTCCCCTCGATCTTGCCAGTTGTCACCAAGTTCTCCAATTTATTTCTTTTCATAATGTGACCAAATTATTGTGACTGTCTATGTCTAATTTCTCTTATCAATTTACAATGTTTATTTGTTTCTTGAAGGACTTGGTCATTGGGTTTTCTGTCTGTCCATGGTATTCTTTGCATTTTCCTCAGAAACCACATTTCCACAGCCAGATGTTTTTCAACCTATTTGCTCATTGTCCACACTTCACATGCATACAAAAGCACAGGTTCTATGTAGCACCTCAATATTCTTTTTCTTGTTGCAAATGACATCTTTTTATTGGTCAGTATGTTTGCCATCTTGCAAAAGGCTACCTTCACCATGGCAAGTCTTGTTCTAATCTCTTCAAGGCATCTCCCATCAGATGTTATGACTGTTCCGAGATAATTGTACAGATTCACTTGTTTAAGAATATTCCCATTTACTTGTATATTACATTGTCTCTGTGGTGAAGTGGTCAAGCCGTTTGACTCGTGCTCCGAAGGTTGTGGGTTCGATTCCGGGCCGCGTCCTTCGGTTTACGAGTTAAATGTTTCGGAGACTCCTGTGGGTCGTCGCTAAAAGCTACGGATTTCGTGCTTTGTGCGACGCTTTCCATGCTGCGGAAAGAGACTGAGCCATATGGGATAAAACCTGTGCAATGAAGTCGACCCTGTCGACTTTTAAGCGACTTTTTTTTTATTACATTGTGGTATTTCCTTCTTCCTAGTGACGATCATAATCTCTGTCTTCTTACAATTTAATTCTAACCCTAGTTGTTCACTGTGTGCAACAACCGCATCTACTAAATGTTGCAGATCCTGCTCATTGTCTGCAATCAGTATTATATCATCCACATATCTAATGTTACTGATGTTTCGCCCTCCAATGATGATTCCTTTTATATCTTTTACATTTCCGAACATATTTTCACTATACAGGGAAAAAAGATCTGGAGACATTACACATCCCTGTCTCACAACTCTCTTAATAGGCTGATATTGTCCTACTTCAATTTCAATCCTTATGGCAGCTTGTTGTTTCCAATATATGTTTTTAATAAGTCTAATGTATTTCCCTTCAATTTGTAGGTCTGCAAGCATATCTACCATGTTGACATGTCTATCGAAAGCCTTTGTGTAGTCAATAAAGCAAAGATGTATATCTTTGTTTACTTCTATAGAACGTTCAATAACTGATCGCAGCATATACACAGCATTTACTGTACCCTTCTACAAACCCACATTGTTCTTCTCCTATTTCAGGTTGTAATTTCTTTCTCACTCTTTGCATGATAATTCGTAGCAAAATCTGTGTGATGTGACTCATTATACTAATTGTTCTATGTTGATCACATTTCAAGGCTCCTGATTTCTTTGAGATTGCAATAAATACAGAATTACATAATTCAGAAGGTATATCTCCGGTATCATATAATGTGTTCAGCAGTTGGGTGACATGATCTATTCCATATTCGTCTAAAGCGTTAACCAATTCTGTTGTGATGCTATCTGAATCTGAATCTTGCCATCTACAAGTTACAAATGTGTATTGGTAACCTTGACTTATTTGTCTATTCTGTGATAAACTCTGAACATCAGATTTAAATGCAGGAGGCATAGCATATTAGACACTTGAATGAACACCTGATACGTCAGTTATGGGACAGTAAGTAAGGTGAAATAGCCTCATATAAAAACTACAAGATAATTCAAAGCAGTAAATAACAGATTATTATGATTTTCAGGCAGCGATTACTTCTTGTCGGTCCACGTATGGCCCTATGCCAAAGTTCAAATGATAAAACCTAGATGTTTATCCAGTTTGGTGTGAGCTGGTTATCACCAGTGGAGCACATTTTCCAGTCCAAGGCTTGCTTCAGTGTCTAATGTTGCCCTGATCATGAAAAGATAAATATAGACTATCACTACAAAGCCAGACAAAAGTGAGAGGAATATTTGACAAGGAAGAACAGAACAGTGTACAGCGCAGAACAGCCACTCTCAGCTTCCTTGATGAAGAATACCCACAGGACCTCTGGATCCGAGTCTACACAGATGGGTCAGCACAAAATGCTGTTCGGAATGGAGGAGCGGGAGTGTACATAGAACACCCAAATAATACTAGGGACAAGGCCAGAGTACCAACAGGAAAGTACTGCCATAACTATGATGCTGAAATTGAGGTAGTCAAGATAGCAACAGAGAAATTACTAAATACCTGCCATGGTAGATGCAAAATCAGTACTCGAGGCGCTCCTGTCTGGGAAATTGCCAGTAATAAGGACACTACTTTCTGAACTTAGCAGTCAGCATAAAGTCACCATACAGTGGATACCATCCCACTGTGGAGTACCCGGAAACGACAGAGCTGATGATCGATTGGCTAAAGAAGGAGCAAAAGAAGAACACCTGATGTGCTGTTACATTCCACCAAAAGAAAAGAATGATCAAATCAGTTAGAAAGCCACCAAAACCTGCTCAAGATGACTACCACATTATGGACAGACCAGAACAAGTCATTATTCTGCGCCTCCGAACAGGACACAATAGATTATGCTGGGGGGGGGGGGGGGGGAGGGGGGGGGAAGGGCACACATTGGGCACACGGTGCATCTACCAGCATTGACACTGCACTGTGACTGGTCTTGGGAAAGCTAGCTGCCTCCCCTAGCACATTGCTGCAGTCTTCACCTCTGACTTGGTGGCTAGCAATAACCCTGTCATTAGACATCGTTGCTGCTGTGTTGCTTTCTCCAAGCCCTGTTCACGGCCTGCATGTTTCCAGCGGAAGCCAGCTCTTCCCCTGGGCTCATTCTATTAAGGCTTGGGCTTCCCTCTTGACCTTCACTATCACTGTGGGGCATGATCCTTGCAAAACGCATTATTTTACCACAAGCAGTTGTTACCGCCGCTTGGCTGCAGAGGTTCGACTGGATGACATTTCTGGTCCGGATGATCATTACACCCAGCTTGGGTGCCTTGTCCTTCCCTAGTGGAGTGGCTCCTGGTCAGCGTGGGACCATAGCTGTTCCGGCCTCATTGAGAGGTTGCAATTTTATGGAGAAATGTCGGTTTAATAAGGTTGTTCTTCTTGAGAGACGGTGACTCACATTGCATGCAAAATGGAACCATTTACTGCGTATCCTTGTCCCTCCCAGCATTACGCTCGCTCCATAGCCAGCACGAGGCCTTCTCCGCTGTCACTCCCAGTCTTTTTAAGTGCCCATATTCTTGCTTGTCCTTTCACGCCTAGCTGTTTCAGTACGTTGTATGCAGAGTTGGTAACAAGGCCTCCTGCGCCTATCTCAGTGGCGAAAAGCCTAACGGTGTATCTTTCTTGTCTCTGGCTTGCGACCGTATCACTTTATTTCTCCATCTTGTAGGTGTGTTGTTCCTTAACTTTTGATTCAAACAGAACAGTCAGCTCGATTGGTACTAACTATTGAGTCAAAAGAGTTCTGTATTATTGTAGAGTGGTTCTCCGGCTAGGTACATGGACCTCTGAGCCATGAGTATTTCTCAGTGTGTATACGAGCAAGATTGCAAACCTCAAAGCACCAGGGGTTTGAAGGATACTAACATCTACAGATGATGTTCTTGCAATCAGACAGGGGAAGGGCAGAAATCAAACAGCTCAGGAACTGCAGGTGACAATGGACAAAGTGATGGATTGGTGCATGGAGATGAATGCTGTCATTAACCCAGAAAACCATCTGCCTTGTGGTGCTCTCTAAACAGGATTGTTAAAGCTGACCTCCCAAGCCTCACAATAAATGGTAGACCTGTGAATAGAGAAAGCAGGCTGAAGTACCTGGGAATCATTTTTGATAAAAGCCTGTCCTTTAGGGATCATGTTGAAGTGGTGGTTACAAAATGTCAGAAGGGGTTCAGTGCACTGAAGAGTATGGCAGCAAGGGACATGAAGCAGAAAATGCTATTCACACTTTTTCAGCACTTGATCATTTCAGTGTTAGAGTATGGAATGGGAATGCTCACTGTTTCAAAGAGTCAGCTAGTGAAACTAGAGCGCATATAGAATGAAGCCATAATGATGATTCTGAAGTGTACATCATCATCATCATGTACCATGCCAATAAGCGTGGGTGGTATTGTTTTGGCATCTCACTTGATCACCAGAGTCGTGGATCAGCTCAGTGTTCTTGTCTCGACCATGCCATGTGACCTAGACATCCAGGTATTTACTTCTCTGCCTTCCCTTTGTTTTCTTCCCCTCGATCTTGCCAGTTGTCACCAAGTTCTCCAATTTATTTCTTTTCATAATGTGACCAAATTATTGTGACTGTCTGTCTAATTTCTCTTATCAATTTACAATGTTTATTTGTTTCTTGAAGGACTTGGTCATTGGTTTTTCTGTCTGTCCATGGTATTCTTTGCATTTTCCTCAGAAACCACATTTCCACAGCCAGATGTTTTTCAACCTATTTGCTCATTGTCCACACTTCACATGCATACAAAAGCACAGGTTCTATGTAGCACCTCAATATTCTTTTTCTTGTTGCAAATGACATCTTTTTATTGGTCAGTATGTTTGCCATCTTGCAAAAGGCTACCTTCACCATGGCAAGTCTTTTTCTAATCCCTTCAAGGCATCTCCCATCAGATGTTATGACTGTTCCGAGATAATTGTACAGATTCACTTGTTTAAGAATATTCCCATTTACTTGTATATTACATTGTCTCTGTGGCGAAGTGGTCAAGCCGTTTGAGTCGTGCTCCGAAGGTTGTGGGTTCGATTCCGGGCCGCGTCCTTCGGTTTACAAGTTAAATGTTTCGGAGACTCCTGTGGGTCGTCGCTAAAAGCTACGGATTTCGTGCTTTGTGCGACGCTTTCCATGCTGCGGAAAGAGACTGAGCCATATGGGATAAAACCTGTGCCATGAAGTCGACCCTGGCGACTTTTTAGCGACTTTTTTTTATTACATTGGGGTATTTCCTTCTTCCTAGTGACGATCATAATCTCTGTCTTCTTACAATTTAATTCTAACCCTAGTTGTTCACTGTGTGCAACAACCGCATCTACTAAATGTTGCAGATCCTGCTCATTGTCTGCAATCAGTATTATATCATCCACATATCTAATGTTACTGATGTTTCGCCCTCCAATGATGATTCCTTTTATATCTTTTACATTTCCGAACATATTTTCACTATACAGGGAAAAAAGAGCTGGAGACATTACACATCCCTGTCTCACAACTCTCTTAATAGGCTGATATTGTCCTACTTCAATTTCAATCCTTATGGCAGCTTGTTGTTTCCAATATGTTTTTTACAAGTCTAAGTTCTTTCCCATCAATCTATCGATCTGCAAGCATCTTTATCATGTTGGCATGTCTTACTTTATTGAAAGCATATATACAGCATCTACTGTACCTCCACAAACCAACATTGTTCTTCTCCTATTTCGGGTTGTACATGGTAACACCCCAATAGTGTGTTTTCGATACATACTGACGTTACCGACGATTGCGGATAGACTCAAGGTTTTTGAAGGAAATGTCATATCTCAAGGTAGCTGTGGGCAAGGAACACCTCCTACATGATTCCCTGGAGGGTCACAGGCTGCTAAGAGGAAGATCATGGATGTCTCAGGCAGAAGATACCATCATGAAGACGACACACATGTAGTCATGTAATGAGAAGAGAGACATTGGAAAAAGTGACAAAGGCAAGATCAGCTGTTGAAGAAGTAGTGACAAAGTGAAATGATGCTTAGTGGCCCTGGATCATCAGTGAAATTGATCCTGAACACCAGGGATAGAGATTTGAAGAGATGCATGAATGGCTGTGCCAGTTGGCAGGACACATGATGATTATGAATATATATGGTTTTTAATTTGTTTTCCCCAAAAAAATTTTCAGAGGTGAAAGAATATGTTGTGAAAGCACAGGTCCTTGCTGGCGGTAGAGGAAAGGGTGTATTTGATACTGGATTCAAGGGGGGAGTTCATCTTACAAAAAAGTAAGACTGTTTCTTTAATATTAAATATGATAATAAGGTGAAAGATTTCTGTTTCCGAAGACATGATACTGTTTACGAGCCAGTTTTCTTTAATATTCATATCTTGCAAAAGTTATTTATTTTTCTTCTTTGGACCACAGTATTTTAAGAACTTTTCTGAAACCATTCAGCTCAAAAGCCCTGATTTTCTTAGTAATTGTGAAATGGTCTGTGATGTCATCCATATATTGCACAGAGAAAATGAATGTTCTGAAAACATTTTACTTTGTTTGTTGGTGTTGTGTCATTGGTTTTTAATACTTGCCATAGTGAGTCTTGTCTGACTTCTTTTGAAAATGGGATTATCAATTCTAATCCTTTAGCACTATTTAAGGGGAGAACTGAGTCATTAGTAAATGTGAGTTATTTTAGATTGGATTTCCACCAATTATGAATGGATCAGAATTGTCTTTGGTCTCATCATTCTTGATATTTTTCGTTATATTTTGTGCAGAGATGTTTCACTTGCGACTCTATGACAGCTTTTTCAACGGGCTTGATGATATGGTTCAATAAAGTGAATAAAATGTCAAAGAAATCCCACCTCTCTTAATGTTCCACAATTTCTGATTTTCAACAAAGACCTTTCTTCTATATACTATTTGCATTTCTCAAAAAAGGTTCTGGATAATGAAAACAATAACTGCCGCCAGAAAGCAGCAGCTTCGGAGCAGCTTGATGACATTTCTGTCTTGTCCCACACATAAAATCAGATGCAAGATAAATTAAACACACTTTATAGTAGGTCAAAACAATTGATCTTAAGGCGATGTGCGGCAGTAAAAACATCGATTTTTGGTCAACTTGGCTATTTTTGGAATAGTTCATTTTTAGACACCTTATCATGTCTTCTATCAGATTCTGTACTTGTTTTTGTTTAAAAACTGTTATTTTTATGCAATATTCATAATTTACTGAACCCACCCTCTGTGTCAAATTGTATAATTATTGAAAATTGTTGCGAAATTGACGGTTTTCAAATCCTAGCAACGATATCTCAGGAAAACACGACACGCGCGTGTAAGGTATCCCTGGAAAGGTCGTGAACTTCCGTAACTGTTCGTAAAACTACGAGTTCGTCTAATCGGAAGCTCTTCTGTGTACATCGGGTTTATTCGTGTCTATCATCTTCCGGAAACTTCCATATATGGAACATCGTAAGCAATCCGCGTTCGCCGATGGCTGAAATTGATCACGTGGGTTTCCAAAATGGCGGCTTTGTGTTGTTTACACCTGGCGACGTGCTGAAAGTTCATTGTTGACAACAGACTGACACGCATTGAAATATGCCTCGTTCTAAGAAATTTAACATCCAGTAATCCACTCAACGTAAGTAATCTCTCAGACTACACCTCGCAAATGCTCGTAAGCAGCGAAAAGCCTATCAGAACGTCGTAAATGATACAGACAATTCTGAAACTACTGAAAGCGACCCAGCTAAAGTGCACATGCCACTTCCAAATCCAAGTGTTTTGACAGTGAATCTGAATGAATCAGTGCTATCGTGTTCTTCTCAAAGTTGTGGAAGTAATTCTTTTATTACCCGAAGCCAATTTAAAAGAGATACGTATAAATACACAACATCCACTAGCAGCAAGTATGATTCTGGTGATGACAATGGACAGAGCAATAGTTGATTGTTCAGAAATTGAGGCAATAATCAAATTGTTATGTTGTCCAGTTTGTAAAAATGATAATGATAGTCTTATTTTGAAAACTGACAGCAAGAAAGCCAAGGGATTAGCTGTGTATGCAGAGGTTTACTGCTCTTGTTGTGAAGAAGTAGTGTGTGGAAGGTACCTATCTGAAAAAAGTAATGATGGGGATAGATCTTTTGCTGTCAACAGCCAGTCAGTATATTCAGCATTAGTTTGTGGGATGGGTGCAAGAACATTTAATAATTTTTGTGAAAATATAAACCTGCAAGGTATTCATCACAAAACATTTCACAGCAAAGCGAATAAACTATATTCAAAGATAGAAGATCTGGAGGACACTGTTTTCTCTCAAACCGTAAAGTATGTTCGACAGGCTCATGCACAACAGTCAGGCATAACTCTACATGACAATGATGTGCTAGATATTAGTGTCAGCTTTGATGGCACTTGGCTGACTAGAGGCCACACATCCCACATTGGAGTTGGCTGTGCAGTGGATGTTCTTACAGGAGTTTGCATAAATGCCCATGTAATGTCCACATATTGCCAGGTGAGTGAACCCACTGGTAAGACTTGCCAGGGACAAACCAGATGAATTTGCAGCATGGAAGGCAGAACATCTTCTAAACTGTGACAACAATTTCACAGGATCTGCTGGAATGATGGAGGTGAAGGGTGCTGTGGCGACGGTCTGTGGCCCGTCATAAACTTCGCTACACGTCAATACTTTCTGATGGTGACACCAAAACATTTGCGGAACTTACCAAGATCAAACCATATGGGGATGACATTCAGATAGACAAAGAGGAGTGTATCAACCATGTCAGTAAACGCCTTGGAACAGCACTGCACAAACTAAACTAAACTACTTAGTAGATGTGTGTCAGGACAAACTCAGAATTCAAATGAGTGTTTACACAGCTTGATATGGGCTCGATGCACTAAAGACAACTTTGCCTCTCGCAAGCGCGTTCAGTTTGCAGTTGTAACTGCAGCAAGAGAGTTCAACTTTGGAGCTGCTGCTGCCCAAGACACTGCCCAGTTTTATGGACCTTCTACAGGCCTGCATATGCAGAGACTAGGAACATTTAGGATGCAGAAGCAAGTAAGAAATAGTCTGAAGTACAAGAAGGACAAACAAACTAAAAGACGCGACACTGTACGAGCGGCCAAATTAAAGAGACAAGGTGAGCTGCATGCTCTGGAGGGAGGTCCTGCATATTCAGCAGGACAATTTTAACACTCAAGGTACAGTTTTACACTTTTTTTCTCTGTAAAAGAGTGCATTAGTAATAAAAAACAAAAAAATAATTAGTTTTTCCCCGTTTTCTCATTTCGCCAGTTTTTTATACATAAGTACAATTGGTTTAAAAACTATTAGTTAGATTTCACTCAAACTTTGCAGAGATATTCTTTATTATATCACTTACATTGTGAGTAGATTAATCTTGAAAATTACATTTTAGTTTTTGTGCTACACTAAAAAAAAAAAAAATGTCATGAAAAATGTCATTACCATTTTTACATTTTGAAAAAAAAAAACTGCAAAGAGATATCATTAAAATTTTCTACTAAACTTGTAAAGGGTCTATTTATTTACACATAAAACAAAGAATTTAGCCTGTACATTAAAAAATAAATGTTTTAGAGGTACATTAAGAAATTCAAGGTGGCCACTGTTTATCTTGGTTTCCATAGCAATCGTTAAGTGCAAAGTCAATTTGACAATATTTTATCGATCAGCAGTCTTTAATATCAAACCCTATCCCATAAAAGAACATAGAAATTAAGTATTATGGAATTAAATTTTTTAAGGTTAGCATTGCCTTAAATTTCATATGAGAAAGACAAAATTAATGAGAGAAAATTAGAAACTGATAGTGCAATCTCCTTAGTGAAACCCTGTATCAAGAGGTATATTCATTCACATCGATAGCAATGCAGAAAAAAGAAAGGAGAATAGCTAGAGATATTACAATTAAAAACAAAAGGGAAGAGGATCGCTAGGAAATTTGTATATTATTCATAATAATTTATTTTGCCTGAAAAAGACATCTTTGGTGTAGCTGGCATAATGTTTATTCTGATTATTTCACTAAATGTATGAGGTGTTCATATTTACATAATTAGAAATTCTTTATTTGTTTTTAGCTGCTATGCTTGTGACATTTTTAAGCATAAGTTAGTGTTATTCATAAAATGTTTTAGGGCTGTCGCTTTTTGCAATGGTTACCAATAAAAATAAAATGTAAATGTCTTGTTTCACATTCCATATTTTTCTGAAACCAAATGTATTTTTGAAGCTTTTTATTGATTTTCATAACTTGTAACTTCATGTGTCATAAATAACTTAATAATTATGATGACTAGCAAATGAATTTGGTGAAACTTACTGAAACTGATAATTAAAACACCAAAAATTGCTAGATCTCCAGTATTTATCTACTCTATGTTGAAAACTTTTAATAAACACCACTTGAAAACTGAAGCACAGCAAGAAAAAAAATATGCTGAGTAGTGAGATTCAAGCATCTTCTTCTTCTTCTTCTTCTTCGTTCATCCGGAGTTTTTTTTTCCGGACGTGATTGCGTTGTGCCTGTTTACAGCAGAGCTGTGTTCTTGCGCCGTTAGGCCGACACATCCGACTAGATTCAAGCATCTGAAAAGTCCCCAGCCACACATCTAGTTGTGAGAAATGAACACTTACATAGCTGCTTTTTGCGCATGTGAACAACCTGAGGCAAAAGAGCTTTGTGGATCACTTTTGAGAATACAGATACGACTTGTCGGTTGTGTTTTAGATAAACTACTTCAGAGTATTGAACATGCAGGACTTTTTAAAATTTTATCTTCTAGAAAATGAATTGTCTAGAAAATTGTCTAATGAATGGAGATTTCTGGACTCAGTAAAAAATAAAAAGTGAAATGTAGTCGAAAGTTGGGTTAACAAACAATATATCAAATGTTGGAGGATATCATGAAGAGAAATGTAGTGCTGTTGACCACTGAAACTAAACTTCAAGCCATCTTTGTCTTCCTCGTAGTTTGCAGTGTCTGACAGATGCCCAGCTCAGTTGCTTCCCTCACTCATTTGAAATATTTAGTCTAGCAGTTTAGAAACAGGTATTGAGCATTAAAAAAACATATACACTTATGTATGTGCGCTCCCACACACATGCACAGAGGGAGAGGAGAAGAGAAAACAATTTTAATAAATAATTTATCAAAATATCCAAGTGGATTCTCATCATTGCGCACTAAACAAAATCATAGGTGCTCATATCCTCCAGAGAATTTCTCAGTGTATGATGACTGATCAAGTAAATGTTCATTGGTCTTCTTGTGTCCCTCACAAAGTTGTCAAATCTCTCGACTCCTTTATAGATGTCTCATCATTCTAATAAAGATTTTGTTTTTGGCATTTACAATGTCAGCTTAGTCCAGTGATGTAACCTCTGAAATCTCATTATCTTGATCAAGTTGAAGTTGCCCAGTTGTTGGAGCTTTCCAACGTACATCTTTGTCTTCTTCTGCCACTCTTACCTAGTATTTTCACTCGAAGCACATTTTTCTATTTTACCATTTTGTTGATTTCCCTCATGTATTTATTTATCATGTCCTTATTGTTTTAATGAATGATCTTGTAAGACCTACAGCTCTCAATACCTCAGAAATTGTATTTTCTTTCTGTGCATATTATCATTCTTTTTCTATAAAAAAAATTCACACCTCCCTGGCCTTCAGTTTCTTTACTATTTTAATACTAATTGTTCAGCATTCATATTCATACCGAAGTATTAGCACATATCTTTTCATTAAGCAGATTGTTGTACTTGTGATATTTATGATTTTCATGATGTTGTAAATTCTTGTAAAAGAATCTTTAGATTTGGTTATTATTTATTCTTGTGTCACATGTTTGGATGTCAACATGTAGCCTTCACATTAAAACCGCTTGACTTATTCAGTTGTTAAGTCTTTACTATTATAAGGCATATTTAAATTTGAACTTTCTTGGAAACCACTGTGCATTAAGTTTTGGTAACTTTTAATCAGAACAGAAATGATTACAGCTTTAGAAGACTATGGAATAAATCAAGTCACCAGACTGCTGAACACATTATATGATACTGGAGATACACCTTCTGAATTATGTAACTTGTTGCAATCCCAAAGAAATCAGGAGCCTTGGAATGTGATCAACATAGAATAATTAATATAATGAGTTACATCACAAAGATTTTACTATGAATTATCATGCAAAGAGTGAGGAAGAAAATGCAACCTGAAATAGGGGAAGAACAATGTGGGTTTGTAGAAGGAAAGGGTACAGTAAATGCTGTGTATATGCTGTGAAGTTATTGAACATGCTATAGAAATAAACAAGGATATACATCTTTGCTTTATTGACTACACAAAGGCTTTTGATAGAGTTAAACATGTCAACATAGTGGATATGCTTGCAGATCTACGAATTGATGGGAAAGACATTAGACTTATAAAAAACATATATTGGAAACAACAAGCTGCCATTAGGATTGATAATGAAGTGGGACAATATCAGCCTGTTAAGAGAGGTGTTAGGCAGGGATGTGTAATGTCTCCTGATCGTTTTTCCCTATACAAGAACGCAGCTCTGCTGTAAACAGGCACAACGCAATCACATCAGGAAAAAAAAACTCCGGATGAACGAAGAAGAAGAAGAAGATTTGCAGATGATACGGTAATGATTGCAGCAATGCGCAGGATCTGCAACAATTAGTAAATGCGGATATTGTACACAGTGAGCAACTGGGATTAGAATTAAATTGTAAAAAGACACAGGTTATGGTAGTCACTAGGAAGAACAAAATACCACAATGTAATATACAAGTAAATGGGAATATTCTTCAACAAGTGAATCGGTACAATTATCTCGGAACAGTCATAACCTCTGTTGGGAGATGCCTTGAAGAGATTAGAACAAGAATCGCCATGACGAAAATAGCCTTTAGCAAGATAAAAAAACAAACATTCTGACCAATAAAAAGATGTCAATTGAAATGAGAAAAAGAGCGTTGAGGGGATACATAGAGCCTGTTCTTTTGTATGGATGTGAAACTTGGACAATGAGCAGCCAAGCTGAAAAAAACATCTGATGGCTGCAGAAATGTGGTTTCTGAGGAAAATGTAAAGAATACCATGGACAGACAGAAAAACCAGCGACCATATACTACAGGAGACAAATGAAAATCGTAAATTTATTGGAGAAATTAGACGTAGACAGTCAAATTTTTTTGGATATAATGTATATATATATAATATAACATATACCATATAATTAGGAAGGGACATGTGCACGATTAGCCTGTGTGCCCAGTTTGTGACTTTAATAATAAAAACTTCATTCACTAAAGATGGTGTTGGGCTGCCAAATATAGACAACTAAGCAGTCTGGGCTCCCAGCAGTGACAGACTAGTTTTCTTTATTTTTCTTTCCAACCATTATGACTGTGGGTTCAACCTAGCTTATAAAATGGTACCAGATAATTTAAAGAAGTTTCTGAAACTTTGGATGAAGACACAGTGATAGTGAAAGAAATCAAGGCTGTGCTTTGATGATAAAAAAACAGCGCTCCAGAGCCTGATGGCATAAGATAGACGACATCAATAGGTGTACCGACGAGCTAGAGAAACTAGCAGACATGTATAACAGTATAGGGAGTGCTAGCATCAAGGAGGAGTGGTTACACAGCTATCTGATTCCCTTGCCGAAGCTTGGCAAAGACCACACAAAAATTCAAGATATCGATTTATAACCATGCAGAATACAATAGGCAAGCTGCTGGAAAAGTTAATTGCCAGGAAAATATCAAGCCAGCTAGAGAGGCAAGGTGTTTTCCCACCTACCCTGGGTGGGTACCGCCCAAAAAGAGAAACCTGGACGAATGCAGCAGTTTTTGCCCATGATGCCTATGAAGGTTTCCACTCAGGCATTGAAACCTTTGCTGCAGCGATTGATCTTGAGGACGCGTACTACAGAGTACCATTCCTCTTTAGCTGGATCGCTGCAGCCCTCTTGCAATGGAAAGTAGTTTTTAGATGTGACGATGTTTTAGTGTATCATCAGAGTAAGGATAGAGATCAGGTTGCTGTGGAACTACAAACCGAACTCAATAGCATAAGTACTTGGTGTGTTGAAGCTGGGGGAAATGGTAAACCCAACAAAGGCAACAGTGACTTGGTTCTCGTTGAATAATCATCAACACTCCAACGCCAACTGTAAAGCTGTGTTCAAAGACGGTGGAAAGAACACAGGCAATGAATTACCCGGGGATACGGTTTGATCGAAGCCTTGCTTATAATGAGCACATAGACCAGGTGATAACAAAGGCCAAGTGGGCTTTGGCTGCGATGCGGGTGATGGTGGCAGCAAACTGTGAGCAGTGCCATCTATGTCTTCTGTACGAGGGGGCTGGTCATGTCTGTTTTTGAGTATGCGATGGCAATTCTGACTCTCAGCCGTAAGCAAATAGAAAGGATGGAAAGGATTCAGAATGAAGCTATGCGAATTATTCTTGGATGTACAAGTGATACAGCATGCAGGGCGATGCTCTACCTTCTTGATTTTCCAACCATTGAAGACAGAATATAAGTTTGCAGAGCACGCGCCTACCTCAGAGTTAACACAAACACACATCCACTGCATAGTGAAATTATGAAGGTGAAGGGCAGCAGGTTAAAAAGAGGACGGTCGTGGATGGGTCAAGCCGAAGACATCCTTCAACAGGTGTGTCACTTGAGGACTTAGAACCTGGCGAGGAGTGGATACAAGTGCCAATAGATTTCTGTACATCCTTTTCAGCTTGCATCCAACTAGATAGTAAAAGCAGACAAGAAAATCCGGCTGCTGTGGAGGCGGAAGTGCAAGCGTTGATTTTCGAGAATTCGCTAGACGGTGATGCCGTCATTTACACAAATGGGTCAGTCATCCGGCACGTGAGAAGCTAATGGGCCTTTACGGCTCAGGCCAGAGGGAGAATTGTGAAGGAGGACTCGGTGCTTTTGCTGAGACCCCAAGTAGCCTGACTATGGAAGTCATGGCAGTAAGTAAAGCAGTAACATGGCTCGAGACCCAGACATTCACTAGGGCATGTTTCCTTAGTGACTCAATGAGCATGCTCAAGAGGATAGAGATGGGGGTGAATCCAAAGAGAATGGTTGCTGTCTCTGAAGGGGTCTCGGCTGGCAAAGATTAGTTTCATCTTCGTGCCAGGGCATGCAGGAGTACAAGGAAATGAGCGGGCTGACAAGTTCACAGGTAAGGCTACTGTGGAGGAAGGACGCACCATGGACCAGGCTGACATTCTGAATGCTCTACGAGAAGTAAGACTTTTGCGAGAACCAAGTGATGACTGTGAATCTATAACCATGGCCAGACTGCGAGAACAGCAAATTAAAAGAGGGGTGGCCAAACAAGAACACTATGCAGGAAGCCAAAGAAGATTGATAAACCAACACAGAACTGGTGTCGTTAGCCGCTACACGCTGTGGGATTTGCTGAGGAGGGGATCCGAGCACTTATGGACTGAATGGTTTGATGTGCAATGAGGATGATCTGTCAACTAACTAACTTAAAGAAATTTCTGGGATTTGCTGCGTACTAAAGCTGGTGAGAAAGTGAACTTGATATTCAAGGAGAGTCCTTTCTTTGCACTCTGTTACTACAATGTCCAACAATTGTTGTAGAGCTTTTGCATTATCCGCTACCAAAACCGTATCATCTGCGTAGCAGATATTGTTTATATTATAACCTCCTATTAGTATTCCTAGCTTCTCTTTGATCTCTCTCGTTATTACTTCGCTATATAGGGAGAAGAGATCCGGTGACAGAACACATCATTGTCATATTACTAGCTTTATTTGTTCATAATTGCCCTCTTTATTTTCCAATTTAATTCCTGTTACTTGCTTCCTGTTACTTGGTTCCAGTATATGATCTTTATTATTCTGAGATTTTTCCCATCTTGATATCTTATAACATCTGATCTTTTTTCAACATTGTAATCAGTTCATCATGTTGTACTTTATCAAATGCCTTGGTATAATCTATGAAGCACAAATATATATGTCGTTCTATGTCACTATAGATCTTTCTATTAGTGTTCATAATATATATATTTTGCATTGTTTGTACCCTTTCCTTCCAAAAATCCATATTGTTCTTCAGCAATTCTTATTTTTTTTTCTTTCCTGTTCTTCTCATTATAATTATGAGTAGAAGCTTAATGACACAGTTTAACAGGTTAATCATACTAACACCTTCACATTTAATTCTTCCTGGTCTTTTTGGTATAGATATACATACAGATTTCAGCATATCGCTCGGTAGATATCCACTGCTGTAAACATCATTCAACATTTTGCTTAATATACCTACTCCAAATTCTCCCAATACTTCTAATTCTTCTATTGTGATTTCATTTGGTCCAGCTGTTTTTCCTTTCTTCGTATATTTCATAGCGTAATCGACTTCTTCTTTTAGAATAGGTGGACCTTCTAAGTTACTTTCTTCTGTTAATTCTTCCCTTTCTCCATCATATAATTCTCTTATATACTCATTCCACCTCTTCATTATATCATCTTCCTCCAATAATATCTTTCCTGTTTTTGATTTCAAACACCCTGTATTTACTCTTTATTTTTCTTCCTGTGAGCTCATTGATTTGTCTCTGCATATTTTTTGTATCTTGAATAGAATGTAATTCAATTCTCTTGCACTGCTCATTTAACCAACTTTCTTTTGCCTTCACACATTTATCTGTTATTACTTTATTTATCTTATCATACTTGTGTTTGTCACCTTTACTCTTGTTTTCTTTTGTCCATCAACTGTAAGATTTCTTCAGTCATCCATTTTTTTCTTAGCTTTTTGGCTTCTCTCTGGTAATATTTCTTTGATTGTTTGATGAATGGACCCTTAGCATTTCCCATTGTTCATTTATATTCTGTATTTTAGCCATTGCATTGTACCTATTTTTCACTGTAACTGTATTGTTCTTGAATTTCTTTATTTGCTTACAGAACATCTTTATTAAGTCTCATGTTCTTAACCCCCTTTTTCCCTCTCTTCTTACTTTTATTTGTCCATATAGTGGTACATGATCACTATCACAGTCAGCACCAGGCATTGTCTTAACATTAAAATGCATTTCTAAATCTTTTATTAATCTTTTACGTAGTCAGTTTGGTTTAGTATTTTCTTATCAAGGCTTCTCCATGTGTAAAGTCATCATTATGGTGTTTAAACCAGGTGTTTCCAATTATATCATTGATATTTGCCGATTCTATTCTTCTCCTCACTTTCGTTTCTTGTACCTAAAGCATCATTCCTGCCTACTTTTGCAATAAAATCCACTAGTATTATTATAATTTCTTGTGATTTAATTTGAGACATCTTCTTCTTCTTCTTCTTCTTCTTCAGCATTCCGAGCCATTGAGGTTCTTTGCTGCAGATACAATCCGTCTCCATTCGTCTCTCTGGTTGGCCTTCTCTTGCCAGTCGTTGATTCCAAGTGCTTGTAGGTCTGTATATATATTATCTTTCCACCGTCTTCTTGGTCTACCTCGGGGTCTACGGTAATTTATTTCCTGAGTGTAAGCGAGTTTTGTTTCCCTATTATCTTCCATTCTTTCTATATGCCCCAGCCATTGTAATCTATTAGCCTTCATGATACCAGTGATTAGCTGGGACTTAACAGATCATAAATGTCTTTATTACTTCTTCTTTTCCACTCTCCACTTTGTGTATCCCTAATGGGTCCAAAGATGCGTCTTAAAACTTTGTTCTCAAAGGTTTGTAGCAAGGCTTCGCCTCCTTTCGTTGTACTCCAGGTTTCAGAGCCATACAGCACAACTGGTCTAATCAGTGTTTTGTATATTGTGATCTTGGTATTACGAGATAGCGCCTTTGATTTTAGTAGATGTTGTAGTGCATAGTATATCTTATTTCCAGAATTGATTCTAGTTTGTATTTCTTCCCTTATGATGTTGGAGTAGTTGAAGATTGTACCCAGGTATTTGTATGTTTCCGTTCTTTTAATGGTCATATTATCTATTTGCATGTGGCCAGAGTTTTTAGCCATTCCTTCTCTTGATATTACCATATATTCTGTCTTATCTTGGTTGATAACCAGCCCCATTTGTTGGGGTCATCCTTTAAGTGAGTCAATATTTCCAATGTCTTTTGTTCATTTTCCCCTATAATATCTATATTATCTGCATAACCAAGCAGCTTGGATGTTCCTCCAATATCACATTCCTCCTTTACCCTCCTTACAACTTTCTCTAGAGCCAGATTGAAGAGTGGCGGCGATAGTGCATCACCCTGTTTTAAGCCAGATGTTATTTGGAAAGGGTCTGATTTCCTGCCTTTATATGTTACTATATTATAAGTATCTTACATGCATAGTCTGGTCATGTTGATTAACTTCCTTGGTATTCCAAATTCCCGCATAGCATTCTATAGACTATTCCTATGGACACTATCATAAGCCTTTTTAAAATCCACAAAAATGTTATGGAGATCTCTTTTATATTCCGAATTTTTCTCGGCTATTTGTCGTAAGATAAATATCTGATATATTGTTGATCTGTTTTGTCTAAAACCCACCTGGTAGTCACCTAATATGTATTCTGAATATGGTTTTAGTCTATTTAGTAGTACTGCGGATAGTATCTTATAGCTTATGGACAGTAGTGATATTCCTCAATTAACAATCCAACTCTTGTTATTTCAATTTGAGACATCACCATTTCTATTTCATATAAGTGTTGTATATCTTTGTCACTACTGCTTGTTGGTGCATATACTTGTATAATATTTATATCTATTGGTTTGCTGTTGATTTTGATCATAATAACTATCTGAAATACACCAGTAACCATTAATTGACGTGGCTTTTTTTTTTTCAATCAAAAAGTAGTCCCACTCATTTTTCGTGTGTAGCCTCTCCAAAATAAACTATTGTGTGGTTGTCTGTTATAATTTTATCCGATCCCTTCCATCTCATTTCATTTATGCCTAGGATATTCATCTTCATGCTTTCCATTTCTCTTATAGCAATTCACTATACATATAATCTTTTCAAGCCTTTTGATTGATCTGCTGTCTGTCATGCAGGAATCTGGTGATGAGCAAGCAGATATGCTGATTTCAATGGGCACTATTTTGTGGGAGCATTGGATGGGCAAAGGACGTACAATACACATCATATATAAAATGTTACTGCAAACTGACAAAGAAGTTGATAAATCAACCTGATAAGGATTGTTTTGTAGCAGCACTTGTGGCAGTAGTGAGAAAGATCACATGTGTTGATGACAGGTTTATTCATAATCAGGGCTCTGTGGAAGCAGCATCCCTACACTTGAACATCTGCTTACAGATACAGCAGACGTGTGTTATGCCGATTCTTGTAATTAGTCAGTCAGTCAATTAGTCTTTCTCATAGCAAATTATTGTTCCTAAATGGATTTACAGCAATGTTTTCAAGCCTTCTAACATGTCACCTGTCCTACCCACTCATTACATAGGAGTACAGTTTTACAGCTTGATGATTTGCTTTGTAACATTTGTTGATGGTTTCATGAATTGTATTAATGGTTGGCTTTCATCACTTTATTATGCTGTTTTGCCTATTTCAGTACATTTATGTTTTTAGCACAGTACCAAAAGTGCTGAAATGGGAATGGGAAATTAAAGTGATAAATTACCATTAACATGGCATATTATTTTCTGATTAAAGTTTACATTATATCACATATTGGTCTCATAACAGTTTCATATGAAAACGTGCAGAAATGTTTCATTTGTTTGAAATTCTTTTCATAATCCTTAAAGTATTTTTGACATGTATTTCAGCCCTACAGAAGTGAAGGTGTTGGTTGAAAATATGCTTGGACATAGGCTGGTTACTAAACAAACGCCCAAGAATGGTGTATTGGTCACAAAGGTAGTTAATGGTTTGATGTCATGTCTGTTTTATTGATAATTCTTTCGAGATGAGTGCCAGTCAGTACCTCTAAATGTATTTCTTGTTATTTCAATGACCTCAAGGGATTCGAGCGATTTATGTTATATGTGAAAATAAATTTTGAGAAGCCCACAAAGGTCCTAATTGAACATCTTTGTAATGAGCCACGTGTGTTGTAGAGTATACGTGGCGAATGTTTATCACAAGTGATTGGAACTAGAGCTGCAGCTTGTCAGCAGAGTTAAAGTGCTGGTACTAGGGCACTATTAAAAACAAGAGCCAGAAGTGAGAATTGTGCTAGTCACTGCTGTGGTTACTATTTTATATAAAATTCCACCATTGCACCTGTCTTTTTGATCAGATTACTAACACAGGTAGACACTGATTTTAAAAGCTATGCGTTTATTGAACTGAGCTTCTTGTAAGCAACATATATTTAATTTACCTCCACATTCCTGTGCATTATTTTGAGTCTTTCTTTAGTATGGCCAGACACTCTATTTTCGTGTCCCCTGGCTACACAGGACAACTGAGAAGGACCTCTAGTTACTGTGGTTGGGCCTTTTTAAGGTGTAGGGCTCGGTACTGCATCTGCCTGAGAGTTTCACAGGGCAAGCACTCTATAGAATTTTGCATTGAAGACATATTTTCTTTGCCATTGTGCGTGACATCCAGATTGCTGTGTTGCACATTCTGCTGGTTTCCCCCATCTTTAACAGCTTTTTTGCTTGCATAGACTGGTTTTACTCGAGTGTAGGTATGTATGTGTACACATATCTACATGTGTATGTACATATGTAAAACTTTGATTTTACATCCCAGAGACTGGGTGAAGAGATTAATGAGGTTCAAACTGGATTTAGACAAGGAAGAGGAACAAGAGATCACATACTCAACATGCGTTTAATAATAGAGAAGTGTAGAGAATTTAGTGTATCCTATTCTCATGTTTTGTGGATTATTCAAAGGCATTTGACTGTGTACAACATCAGAAACTTTGGGAAATTATGAGGAAAATGGTCTTTCCGTAACACGTAGTGCATCACATAAAAATGCTCTATCTAGACCAGGGGTCACCAAACTACGACGTCATTTCATCCGGCCTGCCGGCGATACTCGAACTTGTTTGATATAACGCATGGAACACGAGACGTTGTGATACAATTTAAATGTAAATATTATATTTTGAATAATAGTTTAGTTTAGTCGTTGAATCAACATCACGGCACACAGTTTAACCCATAAGTGCTCCGTTTTCCTCCTAACTCAAACCTGTCACATCACTGCACAGAGATGACTGTCACATCACAGACTACAGAAAACATCAGGATGTGACTGTCACATCACAGACTGCAGGAAACATCAGGATGGGACTGTCACATCACAGACTTCAGGAAACAGGATGGGATTTCGAATAATAGGAGATCTTCACACGTGCAGAGACCTCCTGGCTGCTATGTGTCTTAAATTTACTAATTTCAATTATAAATTACTGTATCTAGATTTTCTTGTTTATTGTAATATTTGCTCATTTCGCGCCATCCCAGGTCCTTTCCCGGCTCATGGTAGAGCTGCCACGCTCTGACGTTACCATGATTTCCATGGTACCACACACACACACCCACACACACACACATCTTTCCACACCACGCTCTGACGTTACCATGATTTCCATGGTACAACACACACACACACACACACATCTTTCCCTCCCCCAGATGTGCACGTCTTTCAACACAGGTCCGATGCTGCAGAAATATTTACTTCTTTTTGCCAATCATCCATTGTATAGGCATGTAACAAGGATTTCTTTGTTTGACAGTGATAGGTAAGTGAACTAGAAGTGTGAATAGAGGCAATAAAGTAGCAAACATAGCATAAAATGCCATAGAATCCACGTATTATTACAAAAATATTATCCCCAGCTCAGAAGAATTCCCCCGTCAAGGTGTTAATCGAGCTGGTCTCTAGACCTGCGCTTCAAAATTTCTGCTGGAGCAGATCCTTATGCAAATGTTTACTTTGCTAAAGGAACTCTGTGTGATGATCCAAGTGTCTGTCCTACTTTATGTAATAAACCATATGGGCAGAAATATTGCATTTAGGCGATTTCGGTCTGTTTCAGCGGAACCTCTGGCTGCCACTTGCGGAACCCCGGTTGAAAAACACTGCTCTAGGCTGTTTATTTAGGCCTGCCCTATTGATATATTTTGCACACCTTATGAGATATATTCTATTACCAAAGGTACCTATACACTTTTTATGTATCTTTGGTGAGCCATAGCTTCACCAGCAACCCCTTGTCCTCTGCTTTTCTTGTGTTTCAATAGGTCTTTAATTATGTTTCTAATTCAATGTCCTTTTCATTTGCAGATCCCCTGTACTTCACCCTTCATTATGGCTGTTAAGAAAAGAAAAGTGGACGCAGAGTGTCGCGTTTTCAATGAAGAATGGGGAGTAAAATACTTCTTTGTGGAAATAAAGGACCAGAAAACGAGATGCGTAATATGCAGCGAAAGTGTTGACGTTTTGAAAGAGTACAATCTACGCGTCACTAGGAAACAAAGTATCTATCAACATATTCAAAGTTTTCTGGAAAGTTACGCTCTGTGAAATATGAGTCCATGGAACGTGGTTTAGAAACACAAAGACATCTCTTCACAAGAAAGTTTGCTGAAAATGAATGTCTCACTCGTACAAGTTACAAAATAGCGCATAAGATAGCAGAACGAAGAAAACCGTTTACCGATGTAACTTTATCAAAGAGTGTATGATGGACGCAGCAAATGACATGTCCTGAGAAAGGTGATTTGTTTGGAACTATCAGCCTTTCGGTAAGTTCAGTTGTGCGAACAACAGAAAAACTCGGAGAAAACATGGTGCTACAGATATGCGAGAAAACTAGGAACTTGTGGGGTATTCTCTGGCGCTGGATGAGTCTCTCTCGAGTACATCACAATTTCTTGTGTTCATTCGTTCTGCCAATTTGGACTTTCAGAAAAAGGAAGAGTTGGCATCCGTTTGCAGCATGCATGGAACAACTGGAGAAGACATTTTCATGGAAGTGCAAAAATTTTTGCAAGGCTATAACCTTCAGTGGAATCAGCTTTGACGTGTTGATGAACGAAAAAATGTGGCTGGAGTGAGGAAGGGTCTGATGGGGCAGATCAGGACTCAGTTCGGAGATTTGCACATTCCAGGCACTCTGTTCATACACTGCATCATACATCAGCAAATACTCTGTGGCAAAGACTTAGATATTTCTTGTCTACTGATACCGGTCGTTTCTGATTTGAACTTCATTTGGGGACATAAACTCAATCACCTTCAGTTCCAGGTGTTTCTTGAAGAAATTGATTCTGAATTCTTTGATAATTTGTTTAAAGTAAATAAATATGTTGATTGTCTTTGTTTTTTGTTTTGTGTGTGTGTGCATTGCACGCCACTCACCCATGATTAACTTAGTTTTTTGTCTTTTCCCCAGAGCTTTCGTTCTGGCTTGCAAGTATTGTTAAGCATTGTTAAAGTTAGTTGCATATCCTTTACAGGACGTTTGCTGTCAACACCAGCATTTTTTGCTGTTATTGATGTCTTGGCAAGTTTACGTTCAGTAGTTTGCCATTGCTTTCTGAATGACCGACACCCATACCATAGCGTAAAAGACCAGTGCAACTCGGTCTGCTGCCAAATCGTGCACAGCTATGTGTCAAACGCTGGTATACAGGATTACGGACCGCGTCTGTAAGACCTTCGCCATGAAGACCGGCGCAAGTATTGTACAGAATGAGTATCCGGCCCGCACTCGTCATTTTGTCAGTTATCCGGCCCACCGTGAAAAAGGTTTGGTGACCCCTGATCTAGACCAACAAGCAGCGGTTATAATAGATGACGAGACATCATATTGGTTTGGCATCAAACAAGGAGTCCTGTCAGAATCTCCGGGTCTTCATCTCCACCGCCTGGCGGTGACGACCAGGTACGACCGTGAACTTGACTAACAGTTACTACGCAGTGGATGGCCAGGGGTCAGCATGGCGCACGAAGCACACGAGAGCGGAAAGCCGGGCCAACGAGGAATCACTGCTGGTAGCTCAGACAGCCTAGGACCTCGAGACTAGACGGACATGAAAGAGAGTGGTGCACATATCTATGTATGAGTCGATGCTTGATGGAAGAAAGCCTGTATGCTTTGCGGAGTTGAGTAAAGACTGAGTGAGTGTTATATTCTATTGTATTTATGAATTGATATATTGCATGTATGTATATGGAAATGGCGTTATCGCTGACTTTGAGCGATGCCTGATATGAATGCTGTTTTGAGAAGTGCGATTAAAGTGTTTTAGTTATGTCGCCGTGTGTTTGTACAGTCACTATCTGTGAGTGATTGTTTTCACGCCTATTAGTGAATACGAGCCTGTGTTAATATAAAACAAGACCCTGACAAGTCCGCCAGGGCTGTATGTTGACAAGTTGACTTTCGTCCTTGACTTTGGGAGTAAATTACAAGTACCTCTGAAGTCGGAGTGGGTTCGCCTGATGGCGGGGGACAGTGTTAATAGGGAAAGCTAATCCACACGCAAAATGCAGTCTAGCACTACTAGAAGTAGTGTGTATGGACTATGCTTGAGTTCAAAGTGAGCGAGCGCAGAAATAAAATACTTGAGAGGTCATTCTCAACTGTGCTCCGGCTATGACTGCAGTTTGGAACTTTGTATGACTGTATTGATAGATCTGTGCATCTTTGTTTTGAGTATTTGTATCTGGTATTTTACCATCATATAGCTCTTCTACATATTCAGCACATCTATTAATTATATTGTTTTGCCCCATAAATATTGTTCCGTCCTTTGTTTTTAAACATCCAATAGTAATCCCATGCTTTTCTACCTGTTAAGATATTTATTTGCTGCATGAAATTTGTCTTTCCTTTTGTTTTTCCATCTCTGTGTTTCTTATTCTGCCAGATTTCTATGGCCTGTTTGCATTTTACTATTCCTTTATATGTTCTATTAAATGTTTCCTTATTTTTCTGTTTCCTTCTTTTATCCATCATTTCCAGAATTTTGTTTGCCATCCGTATTTTCACAATTCTATGTACAAAAGGAATGGTTTTGTCTAAAGGATGTTATATAAATCAATTCATTTATCATATTCCACTGTTTATTGCTGCTAGGCTGTATTATTTCCAAGGCTTTATATCTGTTCTTTACAGTAACATTGTACATTTCCTTCATGACTTTGTCTGATATAAATAATGCAACACCTAACTTCTTTGTCTGTGCAGTCTTTTTTTAAAGTCTTCCATCAGCTCTTGTAACGGGACCATAACAGTTTACTGCTAGTCTGTTTTTTTACTCCCACCAAACTGTTTATAAATCTTGTAATCATCAAGTAGTCATTTTGATCGCAAACAAGGTTTTCCATGTCCATAATCATTGAGGATGGTGTTTGAATAAGATGTTACCTATTATATCATGTTATTATTCTACCCACGTTATTGGTCTGTCAGCATACTCATTCTTTTTACCTAGGAGATAGCCACTAGTCATGTCACTCACTTTGTGTGTGTGATATCCATGTGTATATGTGTATTTATGTTTTTTTTTTAAATACTAATTTCATACATATAAGCATGCACCACATTTTTAAGAAATGTGATATGTGGGCTGGGAATAAGTTGTTGCTAGCTGATGCTATGCTGTTATGCAAATTATAGTAAAGTACTGTACTGTAATTGTTTTATTTCATCGTTTATTGTGATCATAGTGAAAAAAAAAGTTTCAATTTTGCAGGTTATGGTGGCAGAAGCCCTTGACATTGCCCGTGAAACGTATTTTGCAATTTTAATGGATCGAGGACATGGTGGGCCAGTTTTCGTTGGAAGTCCTAAAGGTGGAATGGACATTGAAGAAGTTGCAGAAAAGGAGCCGGAGGCAATCTTCAAAGTGAGTTTCAGTGACCAATTATGACTAGTAGCCTCATCTGCAAGATGCTGCCTTTAACATTAACTTAGTAACTCATTAAATCAGATGCAAAATAAACTACACACTAGATGGGAGGTCAAAATAATTAGGTCTACACCTTTATAGGCAAAAAACAAAGATAATGAGATTAAAGCAAGCTAATAACAGCCTGATCACCCGTGGCGAAACCTCACACCAATAGGCAGAATCATACATCTATTTAGGTAGCAGTGTAGGCAAAGATGGGGAACAGATAGAGATATTAAAATAAGAATACAAAAGGCAAGAGGAGCTTTTATAGCACTAGGAAATTTGTGGTAATCAAATGAAATTAAACTTTCCACCAAACTTAGAATATTTAACTCCAGTGTTAAATCAGTACTACTATATGGATCAGAAACATGGGGAATGAGGAAAAGAATTACTTACTAATAGACTACAAACGGTCAATAATTGGTGCCTGCACAGAGTAGTGGGACTAAAACTGTATGACATCATCAACTGTAAATCTCTCGGAGAGAACTAAATAAATTCTAGTAAATCACAAGGTAAAGTCACCTGAGAAAATACATGTAGAGTATAAACTTACAGGAAACAAGAATATTAATGCATTTCTTGCGTTACTTATTTGTTAGGTATAGTTGTTTTTCAACATATTCACAGATCATGAGTAGACACAACTAAACATATTTTAAAAGCAGCCTCTTTTTCTCAGGAGGCAGTACGTTTTTATTTTTTTCACAAATACAGGCTAATATTTACCAGAACTTCTTTTCTTCTTCCATTGACTTCAGTGAAGTGTTCAGGGAAGATGTAAGGATCTTTTATGTGCTTTTTCTAATGCTCTTTGTAAGTTAGTATTCATTTTCCTAAGGCTCTTAATACTATCTCTCGATCTTTTACATGATGTGGTGAGATGGGAGTGGGTACCACATATCTCGCCTACATATATATCTTTGGTCTATAAGTCTTTGGTAAACTGTATTGAATACAATGAACTGCCTATCACACAGTAATCTTCGCAAGTCACGTTTAAGAGAACCAGAAAGAAGATTTACTAGAGACATGGTATCTTGGGTAAAGAACAGAAGAACAATACTGGACAACAGAAATTAGTCTTCGCGCAAAAATGGGCCGGTTGGCCTTGTCATCACTAAAACCCAGGGACTTACGTGATAATCATTCTGTTGTTTCTGTGAAGGTTTGCAAAGATTTTGAGTCACCCCGAGGTTCTTGGTCTGGTAACCAAGGTTGAAGAAGTGGGTACTAGTTGCTCCTGTAATTCGGCTTAAGGTTACTGAAGTAACAGAACAGAAAGGCACAGAGAAAGAAAAAAAAGAAGGGGGGGGGGTACGTAGAATATCCTATCTGGAGTTTACGACAATCCTGACAATCTTATCACTCCAGCAGTATTAATTGCGTGAGGGATGTAGTGGATCCCGACATTCATGGTCCCATGATGTTCGGTAGAGAATTTATGTTATAGGTTGAAGTGTTATTCCAACGTATTGGGATGTGTCCATTAACAAACAGAGGATTTGAGTGGAAGGAATATCCTAGTTTAGTTTCTTGCGATCAGGAACCCATTAAGGTAGCAGCAAAGGTTATCGTAACGCCACCTACTGATCTTATGACATTAATATCAACGACCTCATGATGGTAGTTGAATTAAAGCTCTGAGTTAGACGAATCCCATGAGTAGGAGTTAGGACTTAACACTCCTCCTTCACTCAGTAAAAGAATTCCAATAACTTTGGGAAAACTAAAATTTTGTCTGTTCTGCATGGCCTTTCACTTATGGTATTGTTTATCACTGCGGTCTTCCCACCAGAAGTCTAGGTCAAGTCGACTTCCCCACTGTACTGTGTTCCGCATTGGATCTGAGCCACAACAGCTGTTGAACCAGGCTATGTTAGTTATATTAGAATACATTTTATGTGTTATCGATGCGACACAATATTGGAAATGTGTTACGTTTAATTATAGAAAGAACAAATCAGCTGTCTGTGGAATTAGATCTTGGCTCTGCCTTGCAAAGACTAAGCGTAACATACTTCCCAGAGCAGCCTAACCTTTGTTCAGTGCGAGTGTCAGATGTGAAATGACGGCACTACTGATGCCCGGATGTGTTTAAGGGTTTCCAAAAACACAACGTGACAAACTTCACAAGACAATCTGGAATTATGGAATGCATGGATGAATCATTCATGTACATGGGACGCAGAGGTGTTTCCAAGGCACCAGGGCCGGGTTATAGACAGGCCAAGACCTATTGACACGTCCTCGTCGAGCATCCTGGGCAACAGGTCCCTTCGGGGTCCTGGCTAAAGTCAGTAGGATCGCCGATTCCTTCAAAGTCGGAGAGTGTCTGCCTGTACAGCGAGGAACCACAAGTCTGCACCCCAATAAGCCAGACATGGGACAACGGATACTCACGCAAACCTCAGGTCCTGTATGACATCACACTGATGTTGGAAAACAGGATGCCTTCATCCGACATACAGGACTTCGCGTTGGAGCTCAAGCCAACGAACACAAGCAAGCAAGCATTCATGTACATCCGAACAGATTTCTTCAGATTCATGGGAAGTTTGGAGTTCAGTTTTTCAAATACACAGAATCAACCCACATACATCATTTTCCCCGCAATTAAATCCTCCTCCTTCCTCTTGGGAATAGTTTAACCAGCTTGTGTTTCATTATGCATTGTCTTCCCCTTGCTCTGTATTCATTGTATTTCATCAATGTGGCTGTTTGTGGCAGATAGTACCAGGGTATTCTTGTGAGATGGCCAAGCTAATCTATTTAACCCTTTACAGGGCAAAACGTCCATTTGCAGCCGATTGCTTAAGCGAGTAGATCGGCCGATTGCATCCGATACTATTATGCATTGTAAAAACGCGATCTCTCTGCTTTCTGACACTTCCGGCGGCTACTTTCGCTTTCGCCAATAGCTTGACAACGTGGCCGCCATTTGTAAGCGGTTTATCGACGATCCGACTAATCATTTTCCGTTGCTTCAAGATCAGTAAATGTTATGTGTCGCTCAAATATGTTAAACTCCAAGGATACTTTCAAGATTGGTTATTGGAATGTCAGAACTATGTACCAGACGGGGAAAACGACGCAGGTGTGTAATGTTATGAATGAATACAACCTAAAAATTCTTGGGGTTAGCGGGTGCAGATGGACTGACTCAGGTAAGACATTTCTCAACTGTGAACAAAGACACATAATTTATTCAGGAAGAACCGACAACCATCATTCGAACGGAGTCGCTATCATCATGTCAAAAAATGTAGAAAGATCACTGATCAGCTGGGAACCAGTAAATGATAGAATCATAACAGCGCGTTACCAAACGAAATATTTCAAGCTAACAATCATACAGTGCTACGCACCTACCAACGACGATACAGACATCAACAAAGATAATTTCTATGAACAACTAATTGGTACCATCAACTTATCTCCCAAGCACGACATTGTTGTATTAATGGGTGATTTCAATGCCAAGATAGGGTCTGACAATAAGGGTGTTGAGAGATATATGGGAATCCACGGCTTAGGGGATATGAACCAAAACGGAGAGAGACTACTAGAATTCTGTGAAATAGCAGATCTGATAGTAGCAAACTCTTTATTTCCGCACAAAGATATACACAAAGTCACGTGGAACTCGCCTGATAGCATCACAAAAAATCAGATAGACCATTTTTGCATTAATACCAAATTCCGTTCATCAGTACAAGACGTCAGAGCCTACAGAGGTGAAGATGCTGACAGTGATCACAATCTTTGCATTGCCAAACTAAAAATAAAGCTCAAGACTCTGCACAGATCACCCAATATTAAGAAAATAAACTCACAGTCCCTACTGACTAAAGAACACCAACTCGCATTCAATTCAGAGGTACAAAGCATCTGTGCTAACAAAGAAAGTATATCGAGCAATGCGAATATTAAAAACAACATTGAAGAAAATTGGAATTTCCTAAAAAATACCTTGCTAAATGCTGCAACAAACACAGTCGGCTACGTACAAAGACAGAAGAAGAAGTGGCTAAGCGATAACACCTGGACGAAGATACAAGAAAGAAAACAAGCAAAACTAACACTTCTTTCTGCAAATGACACATCTACATATGAAACCCATAAGCAAAAATACTCTATGTTGGATAAAGAGGTGAAATCAAGCGCACGAAAAGACAAACAGAACTTTATTCACAGCCTGGCCTCCGACGCCGAAGCAGCTGCCAGAACTGGAAACAACAGAGCCGTATTCCATATCATTAAGCAACTATGCAATCACTCACCTACACCAAATATACCCATCAAAGACAAACAAGGCAATCAACTGTTATCCGATGACCTTCAAAAGCAACGATGGGCAGAACATTTCAAAGAAATATTAAATAGACCGCAGCCTGACACTGTTCCGAACCTGGATGGAGAAATTACTATGCCCCCACTAGATGCCTCCTGCGAGTCATTCACCATGGAAGAGATTAAAGCAGCCATAAAAAAAATTGAAGAACAACAAAGCTGTTGGTGAAGATGAAATCTCAGGAGAAATGCTCAAAGCAGCAGATGAGAACACCTTACAACGTTTGTTACAGCTAATCAATGAAATCTGGCAAAGCGAATCCCCACCACAACAGTGGAAAGATGGTGTAATTTTCAAACTGCCTAAAAAGGGCGATATGTCTGATTGCAATAATTGGCGTGGTATCACTCTATTATCAGTACCAGGAAAACTTTTTTGTAGCATGTTACTTGAGAGATTGAAAAAGGCGATAGATGAAAGGCTCAGAGAAGAACAAGCAGGCTTCAGACCAAAACGGTCATGCATAGACCACATTTTCACCCTCAGAATAATCATTGAAGACTCCGTAGAATTCCAGTCGAAATTAATCACCAACTTTGTCGACTTTCAAAAAGCCTTCGACAGCATCCACCGTCCTTCACTTTGGAATCTACTTAACATCTATGGTTTTCCTACCAAATATACCAACGTCATAAAATCTTTCTACAAAGAGACACGTTGCTGCGTTAGAACAGAAACAGCCAACTCTGACTGGTTCTCAGTCGAAACAGGAGTGAAACAGGGTTGTGTCTTATCACCGATGCTTTTTGGAATAGCTATCGATTGGGTCATGCGCAAATGCACAAACAACACAAATATGGGTATCCATTGGGTTGACAAAATTCTAGAAGACCTGGACTTTGCCGACGACATAGTGCTTTTGAGTTCAACACACCCGGATGCCCAAGAGAAAAATAAACCACCTCCAAAATGTTTCAGGGCAAATTGGTCTCCAAATTAACACCACAAAAACAAAGACTATTGATCTTACCAACAGTTCAGATGACACCAAATTGAACAGCTACGTTCTTGAAAAAGTCAACAGCTTCACATACCTAGGAAGCAAAATGACATCTACAGGGGACTCAACACCAGAAATATCATCTAGAATCGCACTGGCATCTAGTGCCTTCAATAAACTCAAACATCTGGAAGTCAAAGACACACAGCAAACACACAAAACTTAAAATCTTCAACTCTTGTGTGATTCCAGTGTTAACGTATGGATGTGAAAGTTGGAAATCAACGGTAGCTTTAGATAAAAATAGACAATTTTGAGAACAAATGTCTTAGAAGACTTCTAAACATCCACTGGACAGACTTCAGAACCAATTCGCAAATACGACAAGAGACTAAGCAAGATACAGTATCCAATTTCATAAGAAGACGCCGTTTGAACTACATCGGCCATGTACTCAGAATGGACAAGACAAGACTCCCCTACCAAGCCCTCATATGGTCACAGGTAGGGAAAAGAAAACGGGGAAGACCAAGAGAGACCCTGCGTAGAACCATCATTAGAGAAGGCTCATTCAATGGCCAAGTAAATATCCAAGATCTACAACAGGTAGCAGCGAACCGCCAGGCATGGAGAGACAGGACTTCTCCCCTATGCGCCGCCTTAGGCTCAAGAGGAAAGACTAACTAACTAACTATGAATTTGAACAGACTTTTACAGACTTTTTTTGATAGTTTTCGGGATTTTTACTCTTAGTTTTACAAAATGGATTTCGGCGATTCTTCAAGTCATAGCCGAGATTTCGCTAGTTTCAATTTAAGTGACATTAAAGGGCACGAAGTTGACTATTAATCGCAGCTAGATATTAGTGAATAGCGTTACTTTGCATTAGCAGTCGTCAGTCGGACTTTAAAGAAAGTGATTATGATTCTGAAAATGTGTTTGTAAATTGCCGTATAGATGACGGAAAATCACAAACAATACGCTGTATTTCGTAAATATTTGTGTTCATATATGGATTACCGACAACAATCACGTGAGTAACATATTCTGCATGCTTTTCCTTTCATTGTGTTTATTTAACTAAAATCGCTTGACTAACACCTTATTTGTGATGTTTTTACTAACGCAACCCAAAATTTTACAGAACCTGAAAAAAATCTTGCCCGTTCCGGGCAAAAAAAACGGACTAGCGTCTGCCCTGTAAAGGGTTAATCTGTTGTCCTTTAATGAAGTGCATGACTGATTTCAGACCTAGTCATCTTCTAATTTCCTCATTCCTAATTTTGTCTCTTACGGTTACTCTAACAGCCCTTCTTAGGCATCTAATCTCTGTTATGATGTTTTTAGAATTGCATGTGAAAATTCAGCCACCAAGTAAACATTTTCGTCTGTGGTTTCAATAGTAAAGAAAAAGAGCTTATAGAAACAATGGAGGAGAGGAAAATTGGACTGATGGGAATAACGGACACCAGAACAAAGGGGAAAGGATGCAAGGAGCTCCACCGCAGTTGCACGTTTGTTTACTCTGGCGTAGAACAGCAAGAAAGGGCAAGACACGGTGTGGGAATAGTCATCGAACCACAGCTAGCAAGAGGAATACTAGAAATAAAATATATATCAGAAAGAATCATAACAGTGAGAATAAAAGAACAAACAATCACAACATATGTACAGATATACGCACCATGTAATGCAAACAATAATGAGCAAGAATGCGAGGACTTCTACGAAGACATACATGATGTGCTAAATAAAATAGATAAGCAGGACAACATCATAGTTATGAGAGACTTCAATGCAAGACTAGGACATAACAGAGTGGGCATAGAAAAACACCTGGGAGCATTTGGAGATCAGCAAAATGAAAGGAATGATAACGGAAGTAGACTGATAGAGCTTTGCAGCCAACACGACCTCTATATAACAAACACATTCTATAAACATAAAGATTCACAAGTATACACCTGGTATAAATGGAACGATCTAGATACTAAAAGCCAAATTGATTTTATATTAACAAGAAATAACAGAAAGAGAAATATATTAGATGCAAGGGCAGTGCCCAATTTCAGTATAAACACAGATTATAAAGCAGTCGTTGCCACAATAAGAACCTTCAGAAGAAGAAAACAAAGAGCAGGAAAATACATGCCATGCGAATCAGTAAACTTAAAAAACCTTAAAGACGAGGCAGTAAGGGAAAATTATGAGAAAGAACTGAACTCTTTGTAAAATTACTTACAGAAATAAAAACAGTGGAAGAAGAATGGGAGATGTTCAAATCAAGCATTTTAAATATTGCAAAAATAACATGTGGAAACCACGAAAAAACGCAAAACACGGATAAAGAAAATAACAAGTTGGTTGTACACAGAAGTAAAGAAAGCGGTAAAAGGAAAAATATAAAAAGTGGTTGAAGAGCAAACAGGAATGTGATTACAGAGAATATAGAATAGCGAGAAGACATGTGAGTAGAATAGTAAAGAGGGAAAAACAAAAAGACTGGGAAGAGTATGGAGAAACTCTAAATAAAAACTACAAGGAGGCAACTAGAAACTTCTACAAAAAAGATAAGTGCAATGCGAACCAGAGGAGAACCCTTTGACCCAACTGAAATAATTAACAGCGAAAATGGAGAACCAATAAGTGAACAAAAACAGATCCTAATAAGATGGAAGCAGTATTTCGAACAAATTCTCAACATCCCATCAGATGTCACAGGAATTCAAGAGACCTACACAGATGTCACCGAAGAACTAGAACCAGACATACTAAAAGAAGAAATTATAGAAGCCATCAGATTAGCCCCATTGAACAAATCACCGGACAGGATGAAATACCAAATGAACTGATTAAAGCAGCAAAAGAAGTAGGAACAGCTTGGCTACATAGTCTATTCAACCATGTTTGGGTAGAACAACAGACACCACGAGACTGGGGAAACGCCATAATTATCCCAATTTGGGAAAACAAAGGCAGCAAAAGAGACTGCACACAATACAGAGGCATTTCACTGTTGAGTCATACTGGGAAAATATTTTGCAAAATTCTTGAAAAAAGATTACGAACTACTTTAGAACCCCAGCTAAGCGAAACGCAACTTGGATTTAGGAAAAACAAAGGATGCACAGACACCATTTTTGCTCTTAGACAACTTATAGAAAAATCAATCAAATTCAATGAAACACTCTACTTAGCCTTTGTCGACCAAGAAAAGGCATTCGATAGGGTGGGAAATCCTTAAACAATATGGAGTGAGTACACATCTAACAAACCTATGTAGAAGTTTATACAACAACAGTGAATGCATAGTGAGAGCAACTGCAGGACACTCAGAACCCTTCACCATAAGATCTGGAGTACGACAAGGTTGTGTCCTGTCGCCTCTCTTGTTCATAACATTTATAGACAACATATGTAAAGAAACCAGCCAAGCAGAGACAGCAAGAATACCGCATGACGAGAACACAGAAGAAGAACCATCTGCAAATCTAACCATTAGAGAACTCCTATTTGCGGACGACCAAGCACTAATAGCAAAATCAGAAGCTGAATTACAAGACCACATGAATAATCTAAACGAAATGTGTAGGGAACATAACATGAAAATTAGCACAAGCAAAACAGAGACTATAACTAAAGAAGTATGATATTCACTGGCACAGGAACGGAGCATAATGGGGATGACCCGTTGCTGTGAAGTTGGAACTGCGACTAACTAACTAACTAACTAAAGAAGAACAAACTGCAACAATTCACCTAAACGAACATCCCTTGAAACAAGTAAAGAGTTTCAAGTACCTAGGAAGTATAATATCATCAAATGGCAGATCAGAAGACGAGATCGAAAATAGGTGCAATAAGGCAAATCAACTCATTGGACAAATGGCACCAATACTAAAGAACAAACATGTATCAATAACTACTAAGAAAGCACTTTACAACACAATCTTCCTACCAACTCTGTGCTACCAATGCCAAACCTGGACAGTGACAGAAAAAGAGAAAAGAAAAATCACAACAACAGAAATGAGGTTCCTGAGAAGAATACTCAACGTATCAAGAAGAGATAAGATCAGAAATGAAGAAATCAGGACTAAAGTGGGGGTTAAAGCAGCACTAGATTTTATTAGAAAGCAGCAAGTCAAATGGTTTGGCCATGCAAGTAGGTTACCAGTCAACAGCATGCCAGAACAAGCAATGATGTACAGACCAGATGGGAGGAAGAGGCCGACCACGTAAACGTTGGACGGAGGGAATAGCAGAATCCATGGGAATGCCCATATACGAAGCCCATAACCGGGCACTCTCACGAAGTTTATACTTCACCTTGACACCGCAAGGTACAAGAGAAACATGATATGAGTAAACATTTTCTGCTGCCATGACAATCAGGCACCCCCTAATTTTCTATCCCTGTCACAGCTCTTGGAGTTTACATTTTATCATCTGGTTTCTTGGAGGCTCTATTTCCTTTCTCTTTTGTATGCAATAAAACACTTTAGGCTTGTTATTCTGTAAAGTTGTTGACCAGATGTAAGCTTTCGGGTCTACATCTATTTATATGAGTACGTTAAGTATGAACATCAATGTCAAGTGCCATCTCTGCAGTGAAGGTTGGCAGCAATAGATCTCCAGAACTTTATGCGCTCGGCCTTCATTGTGCAGTCTGTATCTTGTCTGTAAGTTGCTGTTGTTTGTCTGGTTATATATTTATCATCGTCTAGCTCTTGTCCCTTCAACTTTTCCCTCCTTGATTATTTTCGGTATATTTTTTATGTTGCTTATGTCACTAAAGTACCTTGCCTTGCTCATTTTCTTCTGCATCACCCTCTTTATTACAGCCGGACTCTGCAACCCTTGATTGATAAGAAGAAGATAGCTCTCTTAAGAAACAAGGAAAGACCAACGCGTAACACTCTGAGTGAGCTAAAGCAAGCTAGGAAGGATGTGCAAAAGGCTGCCAGGCAGTGTGCAAATGATTATTGGATCAAGTTATGTGAGTCCATTCAAATTGCACGTAATAAGAGAAACATCAGAAGCATGTATGAAGGAATAAAGAAAGCCCGTGGTCCAGTGATCAAAAGAAGTGCACCATTGAAAACCTTGACTAGAGAAATCATAACTGATAAGAAACAGCAGATGGGTAGAGCACTATGTGGAGCTTTACTCAAGTGAGACCAAACTAGCGGATGATGCCCTCAACGCCATAGAGGCTCTACCAACTTTTGACCACCTGGACACAGTTCCCACCATAACAGAAGTTAAGTGTGCTATAAATGAACGTGCATCTGGCAAGGCTGCAGGTAAGGATGGGATTCCAATAGAGGTTATCAGGAGTGGGCAAGACACACTCACTCTACAGATCCACCAGCCAATAGAGCTATGCTGGCGAGAAGGACAAGTCCCACAGGATTTCAAAGATTCAAGCATCATAACACTGTACAAGAACAAGGGCGATCGGGGCGACTGCAACAACTGTAGGGGTATCTCACTTCTGTGTATTGTAGGAACAGTATTTGCCAGAATTGTTCTCCGCAGACTTCAAGTCTCAGGAGATCAAGTCTACCCTGAATCACAGTGTGGCTTTCGACAGAACCTGTCTACCATTGATATGATATTCTCATTGCAACAAATGCAAGAAAAATGCCGTGAACAGAATCAACCACTGTTTATTGCCTTCATCGACCTCACAAAGGCATTTTATTTGGTCAGTCGTAAGGGTCTGTTCAAGGCACTAAAGAAGATTGGCTGTCCACCAACTCTTCTGTTCATTGTGGAATCATTCCACACAGGCATGAAGGGTACAATCAAGTTTGATGGTGCAACTTCAGAAGAGTTTGAAATCAAGAGTGGAGTTTAGCAAGATTGTGTACTAGCTCCCACCCTCTTTGGAATATACTTTTCACATCTACTGAAATATGCCTTTCGTGATTAGGATGGTGGTATATACATTCATTCACGCTCAGATGGCGGCCTCTACAATGCTCAGAGATTGAAGGCCAAGACCAAACTTAGGAGGGTACTGATCAGAGAGTTGCTTTTTGCAGATGATGCTGCAGTTACGATCCACTCTGAGAAAGAATTACAATGTCTACTATCTGCATTCTCCAATGCGTTTTCTGAATTTGGTTTAACAATTAGCAAAAAGAAGACACAGATTATGTCACAAGGTGCACATGGGGTACCATCAATCTTTATTGATGACACCGAACTAGAGATGGTAGACCATTTTGCATATCTAGGATCAGTGGTAAATAGCAAATTATCCTTAGATCAGGAAATCAACATCCGGACTGGTAAGGCAGCAACAACAATGAACAGGTTAAGAAAAAGAGTCTGGGAGAACAGGAAGCTTACTGCAACCTTATCTATCAAGCCTGTGTCCTTAGTACTCTTCTTTATGGCAGTGAAACCTGGACAACTTACTCCCACCAAGAGAAACATTTAAACAGCTTTCATGTGCTGTGTCTGCGAAGAATTCTTGGTATTAAGTGGCAAGACAAAATCACAAATACTGAAGTATTGGAAAGATCAGGTTGTGTGACAGTTTATTCCATGCTCAGTCTTCGTAGACTTAGATGGATAGGACATCTTAGGAGGATGGATGATGGTAGAATACCAAAGGACATCATTTTTGGTGAATTACAGATGGGTAAGAGATCTCAGGGTCTGCCTCTACTATGATACAAAGATGTGTGTAAGCGGGACATGATTGATACAGGCATTGATAATGCACATTGGGAGGAAGTCGCCGCTGAACGTGTTGCATGGAGGGCAAACATCAGAAATGGAATAAAGACAAAGGAGAAAATTATTGCAGATAAGTCACACACCGAGCGAGACGTAAGATGGTGCATGACGGTGGAAATGTGAACAAACATTTACAGCGCGAATTGGCCTTATCAGTCACATTCGCTACCGCCATGAGTAAAATTATGCCTTTTTGAAGCACAAACTATCGTCTATCAAGACGGCAAGGTGCCAATGACTGACCCTCTTTATATAACTTCCTAATTTTCTTGTCATCTTTTAAACCCAGAAACAGCCTTGTAAAGACTGACATTTCGAAAGCCTAAAAATTGTATGCTCGATCTTAACCAGCATCCATACTCCTGAACTTCTGCTGCGAGAGATGAAGTTCTTATGGGTTTGAGCTGAGTGCAGTGACATTATTTCTTTACCATCAATCATAAACAAGTAGCACTTACATGTAAGAATTGTATAGGTTGAGCAGAACATTATTGTATAAAAGATGTTGGTTTGGTTTGTAAAGGATCGCTTTCTTTGTACTTTGTTACTTTCCGAGGTGTTCTAGTATGCTCCCGTAGATCACACAAGGAAAATCTTAGCACAGGCATGCACTTGGTAGCACCAGCAAGGATCCAGAGTTGTACATGCTAAAATGACATAGGCTATACATATTTTTTGTGTGGGTTGGTTTTCTAATTTGAAATTGAGCCTGGGCAGCGGTCTCTGTACTTTTACATTTCTAACTGCATAGGAATGTTTAAAATACACAACCTGTACCTGGGTCCTCCTTGTTTTTTTCTTTTATACAAGAAGGCTTGACATGCGATCCACTGCACCAGGTTTAGAGGGGAATATACCATCCTTTTCTTATCTGTACAAATCTACACTGCTCACACAGAGAATCATGCTAGGTCTGCTCAAGTTACAGCCATATGTCTTACCTTTAAGCCACTTCATCTCTTTATTTTTAAAATGAACATTTCCTTAAAATTCTTATCTTTTGCTTAGAGCCAGTCTTAACATGCAAATAAGCTCACTAAAAAACAAATCACCAGGAAAGGATGGAATTACAAATGAAATGCCTATAGGACTTGACACTAAGTAAGTCAAAATAGACTATTAGCAAAATTTAAATCTTGGACAATTTGTAAACAAGCGAGAAAATAGCTTGAAGCGACAGAAATTATTTGATTTACAGAAGATTGTTAAGCATGCAATAACAGTCAAAATTATTAGTATTTGGAGAGACCAAAACAATATACAGAGAAATATTGCATATATATCAAGAAGAAGTTACCATTCTTTGGCCACATTGTTTTGTTTGAAGTGTATATTTATCAAGAGTAATCTTAACTCTTCCCATTTCAGGAACCCATTGACATAATGTCAGGACCACACAGGGAGCAGCTGCTAAGTATGGCAGAAAAGCTTGGATTTAAGGGTGCTAGACAACAAGAGGTAGTAAGCATTGCCCAATCTTTAAAGATTTAACAATCATTTATCTAAAAAAAAGTCTTTCTGCTTGCCATTTGTCGTATATTTTGAAGGGACTGGCAATCACTAAAGTGCATGACCCATCTCTGTTAAAGGTAGCTGGGCCCCATCCTCTTCTTATATGTAAATAGATCAAGAATACGACCCTTGAAAGATTTACAGACTCGGATTTGGTTATTCGTCTAAGGGTGTGTGGTCCTCTTTTAATAGAAAAGTCATCACTAGGTTTGTCCCCTGTCTTTCCACCTGGTATTTAATGGTATAGCTCACGAACCCCCTTCTTCCATCTTAAGAAATTGTCTGAAAAGACTTTCTCAATAAGAATCAGGTGCAATATAACATGGATTTGGAACAGTTAAAGATGAAGAGTCTCCTGTTCTCTCTCTCCAACTAAGAATTTATCTTATGTGAATGTGTATCTGTTAATTAAACATTCAACAAACACAAGGGAGCATTGAGACATGTTCTACACACAAGATAGAGATTTTCCCACAGATAGTTTGGACTGACAAATTAAGTGGAAGAGATCTTCACATTTAAACAAATTTATTGACTGTGCCAGTTTCTTTTGGCCTATTTGACATTTTCTTTGTTTTTTCATCAGCTGTTAACATTTACAGAATGAAATAGAAAAAAACTTTCATAGGACCAAGTATAGTCAGTCAATAAATAATAACATTCATTGTATAGTGAGATATTTTAACTACCAAAATGTGTTATAGTTAACAATTTCTACATCCAACAATAATTCAAGAAAATCATTTTCTGAGAGGGTGAAGTTTGTGGGAGTGATAAGAAAACCTGGTGTGATGAGATGTGGATAAGCCTGGGTCCATGGTCTGATGGATCCACTTCAGGTTGGGCCAGTTTAGCTTCACTGAAGACTTCTCATTCTCTGCTTAAGGCTGGAGTCATCTGCCATCACAGGTGTTGATCATCTCATTCACTCCTCTTCCCTCCTTGTTGGTTAGGTGTGGCACCAAGACATCACTGTTCAAAATTCATACAGGTATTATAATCCTTTACAGCATGTTCATAGTGCGAACACAACATAACAAAACAAAAATGATAAGATCAGAAGAAGTATTGTTGTGTTACTTTGGGGTGGGTCAGAGATTATTACACTGGATGCAGCTTCTGTTGTCTGGTACCTGCTGTATGCATTTCCTCAGTGGACCTGTAGTTCAGTGAGTAGTGTACAGTCAGACACAGATAAGAGTGATAATGCGATGTTCCCTGAATCATGGTAATCAAGCTGACAGGCAAGATCAACACAAGTATGAGATGCATTTGTATAAATGGCATACATTTAAACATCCACATTACTCTATTTGTTCTACATTGTGTATATAATTGTTTATCTGTACTTTCCAAGGCAACTACTTCCTATTCTAAATCATTTCCTTGTTCCTGCCGTTGTGGTGTGGAGTTGTGTGGTGTGAAGTGTATTGTGTTGAGTTAACTTCTGTTGTGTGGGGTTCCATAGCTTGTACTAATTGTCCTCACATCTACATCAGTTAATATGAGTTTAACTCATCTAGTGTGCTTTTATTGTGGTTCATGTCCAACATACAGAATTTCTGATGTGTATTTGTTACAAAATGTAATCTATACAAGGTCATGACACAATATATTAGAAAAAAAATTATTACTTAAAGTATTTTTCCCTAATACTCTCCTCCTCTCTGTCTACTTATACTTCTCCTACATCTTTTACCAGTGCATATCATGTCCATTCTGTTGGCGACACAGTTGGCTATAGACCAAGGTAATTTTCACCCGTTAGTCTGAGCAGATTAAGTAGGTCGGCTATCACAAATGGTGTTTGTGAACATAAACCTATTTTAAGCAATGCAGTTGATGTAGTGCGTTGTCTAAATAAAATCTGACACATGAATAAACTAATTTCTATCAAATACTATTTGTTTTCAATTCGTAAAGAGAAAAGGAAGAGTATAATTCCTGTTTCAGTTCTTTAGATTGCAAAATAGACAGAATTAAGTACATTTTTAAAGCAAGGTAGTGTTTCGTTTGCACCAGCTGACTATCTCTGCAGAAACGTTTTCCTAGAAGTTTTTTGATGAAAAGCATTCGAGTGCATTGGAAATTTCATCTCGTACATTATTCTGTGATAGATTATAGTCATATGCACATAGTGAAGTTGTTAGATGTAGTGTAGAAAGTCAGAGTTTTGCAGTTTTGAGAAATTATAAGATGTCAGTTTCGCCGGGGAAATGGCGCCAGTATTGAAGTTGCGATCGGCAGTTTTTCACATTTTCAGAGATTTATTTTATCAAAAATACAATTCATTGGACGCACAACACTGGATACCTTTACGTTATACATCTTGGTACCACTTAGATCTGAGAATCACACGCTTACCTCAGACTAGATCAAACTGCCCGTTGTAAAAGTTTGAAAGTTGGACAACACATAGCTTTGGCGACTGCTCGCTCGCTCTGAAGTCATAGAAGTGCGCGGTTTTATTAAAGCGGCGCCCAAGCTGGGGGACGCTATATCCACGTGATGTGTCTCTACCAGTCACATTCTATTCTGTTGACGCTACCTTTTCTATTCTTATCCTGGCATCTGTCTGTCATTAGTATCGCTTAGTGCGTTCGATGTTCTACGGTGCTGTAATTGTTTTGATAATCTCTGGGTTGCTGTGTAACGTTGACGCGCTGAAAATGATGGATAGGTGAATATGTCACATAGCCCCACTCCAGATTGTTCTAGGGTATGGAACTAAGTTTCCAGCATTTACAGTGGTCAAGCTTTTCCTATATGATTTACTCCAATGTATTCTCTCCTGTATCTGATTGACCTGGTTCATCAGACACTGGGTGTCGACTTAGAAAGTCTGCTCCCACATTCATCTTTCCAGGGACATATTCTATCTGGAACGAGTATGGTTGTAGAAGTAGTGACCACCTCATAAGTCTTGCATTCAAATTTTTGGATGCTGCGAGAAACATAAGTGGTTGATGATCACATTGTACAGTGAAGTGTTTTCCATATAGGTATGCCTGAAACTTCTGTACACTCCATACGAGAGCTAAACATTCTCTCTCGATAACACTATAATTCTTCTCCGCTGCATTCAATTTCCTGCTGGCCTAAGCTACAGGGAATAGCTCTGATGTTTCATCTCCTTTTCTCTGCAACAGCGTTGCCCCAATTCCTACGTCACTGGCGTCTGTACGCAGTACGAATGGTTGGTTGAGATCTGGCAGATGTAAAACTGGGTGATTGGTTAAGGCTTGTTTGAGTGTTGTGAAAGCTCTCTCACATTCAGCAGACCAATTGACTTTCTCTGGGTTCCCTTTTTTGGTAAGATCCGTTAAAGGTGCTGACAGAGTATTGAAGTCTTTAATGTATCGTTGATAGAATCCACCCAAAGATACGAATGATCTCACATCCTTCTTTGTCTTTGGACGAGGTGCTCTCTTGAGTTTGTCCACGTTTCCTTCCTGTGGAGTTATTAGTCCATGAGATAACTTATGACCTAAAAAGTCCAATTCTTGGAATCCTACTTGACATTTCTTTGGCCTAGCCGTTAATCCAGTTTCTCTGAGTCGTCTGAACAAAAGATGTAGTGTTTCTACATGCTTGTCAAATGTTTCAGTTGCGATCAGTATATCATCCATAAAGTGACTAATGTCTGGATGGTGTAGTGGGTCAAGTAATTTTCTCATCATACGTGTAAAAACGCTAGGAGCATTACTTAATCCGAATGGAAGTACGTTGAACTCATAGTGTCCTCCAGGCGTACTGAAAGCTAACCATGGTCTAACCTCCTCCTTTACAGGAATCTGATAATATCCCTTACTGAGATCAATCCTAGTAAAGTACTTCGCTCGGTTGAGTGCTGTGAAGAGTTTGTTCTGATCAGGCAGAGGTTCTGCTTGAAATTCAGAAATAGCATTGAGCTGTCGATAGTCGATGCACAATCTATGTTCTCCACTTGGCTTTCTCAATAATACGACGCTGGCACTGTAAGGTGATTCAGATGGTGAAATTATTCCTGCGGTGAGTAGCTGTTGTATTTCTTCCTCTAAAGTCTTTTGCTTTGCATAAGGAACTGGGTAAGTCTTGACTCGCACAGGCACTGTGTCATTTAACTTCATGTCAAATTCCTCCAAATCAGTTCTTCCTGGCTTATCTGTAAGTACGTCTGCATACATAACCATAAGTTCCCGAATCTGCTCCTGCTGATCCTTTGTTAAGTTGGGATTAATTTCCACATCCTTAAAGGTTTCTTTGGCTTGCAGTGGGTACTCGACTCCCATTGTTGATCCTTCTTCGACTTCAGTAGCCACACTCATGGCCATCAGATGTGCAGGTTCGGTGGTTGAGGGTCTTTCATTATATTTCTTCAGAAGGTTTATGTGAAATACTTTCATCTTGCCTTTGACAGAAATCTTGTAGTTGGTACGTGAGATTTTCTCCGTCACTACATAAGGTCCTCTCCATCCTATTTGCAGCTTATTCTGACTGGTTGGAAGCAGCAACATCACCTTCTCTCCCACCTCTAACTCTCTATCTTTTGCCTTGCGATTGAAGTAGCTAGCAATTCTTCGTCTGGCTTTACGTAGATTGACATTCGCTTGTTTCCAACTGTGTTGTAAACGATTCTTCAACTCGGCAACATACGTAGATGCAGTCACGACTGTATCGTCTGTATGATCATCAGTCCATGTTCGTAGCAATGCCTCCAATGGCCCCTTGATTGGTCGTCCAAACAACAATGTTGCTGGAGCAAAACCTGTTGAGTGATGGGGTACCTCCCTATAAGCGAATAGTGCTGCGGGTAAATACAAATCCCAATCCTCCGTATTCTCCTGGGCAATTTTGCGCAGAATACTAATCAAGGTCCCGTTCCACCGCTCCACAAGTCCGTTGGATTGCGGGTAATATGGTGAACTAAAGATATGGCGTGAATGAAAAAGTCTAAATGTCTCCTCCATAAGTTTACTACGAAACTGTGAACCGTTGTCCGTCAAGATTCTTTGGGGGAATCCTAGACGTGTGAATATTCCTAATAATGCTTCAGCAACGTGTTTGGAGTCACAGCTTGGCATAGGAACCGCTTCGGCCCACATGGTCGTTGTGTCCACAAGCGTTAATATGAATCGATTTCGCCTCTTCGTTGCGGAGAGGGGTCCGATTATGTCTACAGCTACCTTCTCGAACGGTATTCCTGTTATGGGCAGATCACCCAACATTGCCGGTGGTGTCCGGTGTTTTGGTGATACTTTCTGACACTGTGGGCATGATTTTACAAACCGTTGTATGTCTGCGTTCATCCCTGGCCAAAAGTAGTGAGTTGCAATGCGCTGTGTAGTGGCGTTGATACCCATATGCCCACTAAAGGGTAGACTGTGGCCCATTTCAAGAATCTGAGCCCTGTGTGGAGTTGGTACAACAAGTTGGTTGAACTCTTGTCCAGTTCTCCCTGCTTTCCTGTATAGAAGTGCTGACTTCATAAACAGCTCACCTTTACGTGGAGGTAAATGTGATTTAGGCAGTTTCCTGAAGCAGGGTTCCAAGGTGCTATCGGCTTCTTGTGCCCTCTTCAGTTCCTCCTTTCGAGGGATTGGCGTAGTTGTTTCCGGAGTCTTTTTCGTCTGGGATCGAGTTGTCATCGTCGACATCGCCACAGGTTGAACAGGTTCTCCTAGAATTATAAATCTACAGCCAAGAATTACGGGATATATAGGATCTTCTAAGACTGCAGCCTTGATTGTCCCAGTGACATAACGAGATGCTATGCTCACCTTTGCCACCGGAAGAGACATAGTTGCAGAGCTCTTCAGGGGTCCCTGTAATTCGACGATCTCCTCTGTCACCTGTTCCGGGTGAACTAAGGATGATGATACAACACAGTCGTACGATAACCCGGTATCATAGAGACAGGTCGTCTTGAATCCATTCAGCAATATGGACTCGACAACCGGAAGATGAGATGCGGTGTCTTTATGAGGTGTCTGGTTGGACGTTTCATCAGTGTTCACTCCTTTCTCTCTTCGGCTGGCCAAACAAGCAGCTGTGTGTGGAGGTGGCTTCTTCCTACAATTCTTCAATGTGTGTCCTTTAATTTTACAATTAGTGCAGAATAATTTTTCCTCCTTCGCTGTTGTTTGGGCTGTGTTCTGAGGGATGTTTTTGGTTTTCCCATTTTTCTTGGTGCCCAAGTTGCCATCACCTTCCTTTGCTTTTGAAGTTTTATCCTGAGGGGGAATGTTGGCCGAACGTCCCTTACCTCCGATTTCCTTCTGAGATTTTTCAAATCTCTCGGCTAGGATGATGATGCTTTCTAGTCGGTCAGCTCCGTTCTGGGTTAAGAATGCTTTCATTTCATTCGACATCTTTCCTTTTAGCTGATCTATGATGATCATCTCTCGGAGCCCTTCGAAACTCTCATCAAACCTACCTAGACTTGCCCATCGTTGAACATAAGATTTCAGCCTTTCAACTAATTGCGCATAACTTTCGCCCGGTTCTTTCCTTGCGGTTTTGAATCGAACTTTGTAAGAGTCCCCGTCCACTTCGAATCGGCTCAAGAGTGCCTTTTTGAGTGTTTCGTAATCCTGTTGTTCTTCTCGAGTGAGTCTAGAGAACACGTCATACGAGGTAGACCTTAAAGCTTGCGATAGTTTCGTCGCCCATTTTTCCTGTTCTAGACCACAACTGACGCACATAAGTTCGAAACGTGATAAAAAAGCCTCGACATTGTCCGTCTGTTCATTAAATGGTTCTAGTGGAAATGACATCGCTCCGGAATTTTGGTACGAGACGTTGGAATGTTGTTCTGTCACTGGAAAACCTAGTGAGTTTGAGGGGGTGGGGGGAATCCCTCCCTCTAGTCTTCGGATCTCCAGATCAGTCTCCATTCTCTTCAACTCCAGTTGATGTTGACGTTCTCGTTCCCTATCCCTTATTTCATCTTCATGTTTCCTTTGTTCTAACTCATAAGCTTGTAGGCGTTGTTTCTCCTTTTCAGCGATTTCAGCTTGAAGTTTCTGTTGTTCTAATTCATATGATTGTAGGCGTTGCTTCTTCTTTTCAGCGATTTCAGCCTGCAACTTACTCTCCTTCTCAGCTATTTCAGCTTGAAGTTTCTGTTGTTCTAATTCATATGATTGTAGGCGTTGCTTCTCCTTTTCAGCAATTTCAGCCTGCAACTTCTCCCTCCTGTCGAATTCATCTGATACAAATTTAGCCAGCTCAGGGCCGTCTAAATTGCATAGTTTGCCTATTTCTACTGTCTGGGCACGGAACTTAGCAGCCTCGGCCATGCTCTATTTTTGTTTACCCTATCTTTTTGTAAAAAAAAAAATAATACTGTGCAGTTTGCTCAGGTCTGGGTAAGCCTGTCACTTCCCGGATCTGAAATTATACAGCATAACATGCACAATATTAACAAGCAAAAACTAACTAATGTCCGCTGACCCAAGTAAAATAGTTCTTATACACCACGAGAATCTGACCTAAGAAATAATTGCAACTTAAATTCTTGTCTTTCTGTCAATGCTCCTCAAGCTAAAGACAGAAGCAAAGAAGTACCCAGAATGATTGCACTCTTCCCAAAAGAACTTGAAATTTTGATAGAGATTTCCCTATGGAGAAAAATTTTTCCCAGTCGGTGATGAAATTCTCTAAGTCCAAATTCCTCTATAGAAAGACATCTTCTCGAAAGAGAATAATGTTGTAGATGGTAAATTCTCACTCTATTTCCTCTGGAACACCTTTTTCTGAAATATAGACCTATATGAAAGAGGCCCTCCTTTTTTCAGAAGAAATGATCAGTCACTTGCCATATTCTATCTATAATTGTCATTCATATCATATGGAGGTCAATCAGTACCCCACATGATGTTCATTTATCATATGTGAAGTGACAAAGTTAAAAATCTTAATTTGTTTAACAACCTCTATAATTGTCAATCATATCATATGGAAGTCAATCAGTACCCCACATGATGTCTATTCAACATATGTAAACATGACAAAGCTGGAAATCTAAATTTGTGTAACAATTTCTATAATTGTTCAAAACAAGTACAATGTCACCAATTCACACATGAATACTGTTCACATCTAGTGTCACTGATCTACTATAGTTTAGAATCCCTCGTCAGATATCTATCTATTCCCAGGGTTTATCATCTAGGATAATAGTTATCTAAACTGTCTGCTGGGTTTCAAAGTCCGGGACGGGCATCCAATATATGTCGTATATTTTGAAGGGACTGGCAATCACTAAAGTGCATGACCCATCTCTGTTAAAGGTAGCTGGGCCCCATCCTCTTCTTATATGTAAATAGATCAAGAATACGACCCTTGAAAGATTTACAGACTCGGATTTGGTTATTCGTCTAAGGGTGTGTGGTCCTCTTTTAATAGAAAAGTCATCACTAGGTTTGTCCCCTGTCTTTCCACCTGGTATTTAATGGTATAGCTCACGAACCCCCTTCTTCCATCTTAAGAAATTGTCTGAAAAGACTTTCTCAATAAGAATCAGGTGCAATATAACATGGATTTGGAACAGTTAAAGATGAAGAGTCTCCTGTTCTCTCTCTCCAACTAAGAATTTATCTTATGTGAATGTGTATCTGTTAATTAAACATTCAACAAACACAAGGGAGCATTGAGACATGTTCTACACACAAGATAGAGATTTTCCCACAGATAGTTTGGACTGACAAATTAAGTGGAAGAGATCTTCACATTTAAACAAATTTATTGACTGTGCCAGTTTCTTTTGGCCTATTTGACATTTTCTTTGTTTTTTCATCAGCTGTTAACATTTACAGAATGAAATAGAAAAAAACTTTCATAGGACCAAGTATAGTCAGTCAATAAATAATAACATTCATTGTATAGTGAGATATTTTAACTACCAAAATGTGTTATAGTTAACAATTTCTACATCCAACAATAATTCAAGAAAATCATTTTCTGAGAGGGTGAAGTTTGTGGGAGTGATAAGAAAACCTGGTGTGATGAGATGTGGATAAGCCTGGGTCCATGGTCTGATGGATCCACTTCAGGTTGGGCCAGTTTAGCTTCACTGAAGACTTCTCATTCTCTGCTTAAGGCTGGAGTCATCTGCCATCACAGGTGTTGATCATCTCATTCACTCCTCTTCCCTCCTTGTTGGTTAGGTGTGGCACCAAGACATCACTGTTCAAAATTCATACAGGTATTATAATCCTTTACAGCATGTTCATAGTGCGAACACAACATAACAAAACAAAAATGATAAGATCAGAAGAAGTATTGTTGTGTTACTTTGGGGTGGGTCAGAGATTATTACACTGGATGCAGCTTCTGTTGTCTGGTACCTGCTGTATGCATTTCCTCAGTGGACCTGTAGTTCAGTGAGTAGTGTACAGTCAGACACAGATAAGAGTGATAATGCGATGTTCCCTGAATCATGGTAATCAAGCTGACAGGCAAGATCAACACAAGTATGAGATGCATTTGTATAAATGGCATACATTTAAACATCCACATTACTCTATTTGTTCTACATTGTGTATATAATTGTTTATCTGTACTTTCCAAGGCAACTACTTCCTATTCTAAATCATTTCCTTGTTCCTGCCGTTGTGGTGTGGAGTTGTGTGGTGTGAAGTGTATTGTGTTGAGTTAACTTCTGTTGTGTGGGGTTCCATAGCTTGTACTAATTGTCCTCACATCTACATCAGTTAATATGAGTTTAACTCATCTAGTGTGCTTTTATTGTGGTTCATGTCCAACATACAGAATTTCTGATGTGTATTTGTTACAAAATGTAATCTATACAAGGTCATGACACAATATATTAGAAAAAAAATTATTACTTAAAGTATTTTTCCCTAATACTCTCCTCCTCTCTGTCTACTTATACTTCTCCTACATCTTTTACCAGTGCATATCATGTCCATTCTGTTGGCGACACAGTTGGCTATAGACCAAGGTAATTTTCACCCGTTAGTCTGAGCAGATTAAGTAGGTCGGCTATCACAAATGGTGTTTGTGAACATAAACCTATTTTAAGCAATGCAGTTGATGTAGTGCGTTGTCTAAATAAAATCTGACACATGAATAAACTAATTTCTATCAAATACTATTTGTTTTCAATTCGTAAAGAGAAAAGGAAGAGTATAATTCCTGTTTCAGTTCTTTAGATTGCAAAATAGACAGAATTAAGTACATTTTTAAAGCAAGGTAGTGTTTCGTTTGCACCAGCTGACTATCTCTGCAGAAACGTTTTCCTAGAAGTTTTTTGATGAAAAGCATTCGAGTGCATTGGAAATTTCATCTCGTACATTATTCTGTGATAGATTATAGTCATATGCACATAGTGAAGTTGTTAGATGTAGTGTAGAAAGTCAGAGTTTTGCAGTTTTGAGAAATTATAAGATGTCAGTTTCGCCGGGGAAATGGCGCCAGTATTGAAGTTGCGATCGGCAGTTTTTCACATTTTCAGAGATTTATTTTATCAAAAATACAATTCATTGGACGCACAACACTGGATACCTTTACGTTATACATCTTGGTACCACTTAGATCTGAGAATCACACGCTTACCTCAGACTAGATCAAACTGCCCGTTGTAAAAGTTTGAAAGTTGGACAACACATAGCTTTGGCGACTGCTCGCTCGCTCTGAAGTCATAGAAGTGCGCGGTTTTATTAAAGCGGCGCCCAAGCTGGGGGACGCTATATCCACGTGATGTGTCTCTACCAGTCACATTCTATTCTGTTGACGCTACCTTTTCTATTCTTATCCTGGCATCTGTCTGTCATTAGTATCGCTTAGTGCGTTCGATGTTCTACGGTGCTGTAATTGTTTTGATAATCTCTGGGTTGCTGTGTAACGTTGACGCGCTGAAAATGATGGATAGGTGAATATGTCACACCATTTAATTTTATGTGTATATTTATATGTTATAATCCTTGACATTTGATTAATTCTGAATTAAGTAAATTATGTGTAACTTCTTTGCAAGAGATAATATTGTAGATACAAACATCTGTGTTTGCCCTAGTGGAAAACATAAAGGAGGATGAAAAGCACACACCCACACATATGCATGCCCACAAAAATAGTTTCTCTACAGTCCATTTTGAAAAATTAATGACATCAGTGAGACTAGTATTATCCTTATTCTTTCATTCTTTATCCCCATTTGGAACATAAACCCTCAACCAACTACAAGACGTCCTATCCTTAGCTATCTTATGCAGCCCCATTCATGTTTTCCCCATATTCATTTGTCTTTACTTCACTTCTCCATGTTTTTTTTTCTTCTTCTCTATGTTATATGCCTTGTGGATTCCAGACAAAATGTCCTTTTGTTTATACTATTCTCTGGTTCTTTTATGTCATATCCAGCACCAGTGACTTTTCTTCACCTCGTGATCCACTGATATTTGTTTAGTTCTCTTCATGAGCCCCACATTGGTGATTCTTCCATACCAAATTAGTCCTTCTGTTTTACGCAAATTTCACCATTATCCATGTTTCTTATTTATGTTACTTATTTATACAGTAGTATTAATTTAACATTAGGAATAAATATTCTAAATTTGGTGCTAAGTTTAATTTCTTTTAACGTCCATACATGTCCTACCTAGTGCTATTAAAGCTTCTCTTTCTCATTCTTATTATGATATCTTTTTATGTTCCCCCATCTTCACCTACATTGCTGCCTAAATAGGTGTATGATTCTCTTCAAGTGAGGTTTCCTGATGGGAGGATCAGGGTTTCATTTTCTTGATTTTTCTCTCTCATTATCTTTGTCTTTCCTCTGTGACCATGCAGACCATCGAGCTGCTTTGTCAGTGGAGTCCATTGAATTCTTCTTTTTTTTTTTTGGGGGGGGGGGGCAATACTTATTGTTGTCTTCAAAATCTAGCAATAAGAATTTATTAGAGAATTATAAAAGACATCCCTGTTCTTATTTTGTATCCATCTATTAATTTTCTGTCATTGAGGATCCTGTATCTCATGTCTTTAAATGTCTCTATTAGGTTAATAGAGTAGACAGTCACAATTTTTTGGGCATGTTATGAGAAGAAATGATTTGGAGAACTTTGTGACAACTGGTAAGATCGAGGGGAACAGACCAAGGGGAAGACCTAGAAACAAGTATCTGGATGGCTTGGCCTTGTGGCATGGTCGAGACAAAAACACGGAACTGATCCACGACTCTGTTGATCGAGTGAGATGGCAGAACATGACCGCCCACGCTTACCGGCATGGCACATGATGGATGGATTAGGTTAAACATTTTCTTTGGGATCCCATGATACCTCAATACTTTCCAAATAGATTCCCTACCAATGAAATCCAATGCCTGTTCATAGTCCACAAATTCAGTATAAAGTGGTGAGTTCATTTTAATGCTTTGCAATATCATTATGGGCAATGTGACTGGTCATCATAGAATCTATTTCGTCGAAAGCCTGCACGTTTATCCCTTAGTTGCTTGTCAATGGCATCTCTACATCTTACAATGATCCTGCTATGATATGAGAATGATATTTTCCAAGGAACTGTTAGCAATGTTTTTTTTTTTTTTAAATTACATGTCATTTGCGGGACATTGCTATCAACTCTAACCTCAGTTACATTATTCTTCTGTAATGTTCACACTCCTGTGGGTCGCCTTTCTTTGGCAGTTTCACCAGATATCCTTCTCTCCAGTCTGCTGGTATTTCTTCATGTTCCCAGATTCTGCTAAATAATTTGTGCAGTAACTAATTTAATGTGAATATATTAAACAACCCTCTGCTGGGATTTCATCTCCACCAGCGGTTTTCCCATCCTTCAGAAGTTACAGCTTTTTAATATTGTTTCTCGCACTTGATACCCAGCTCCACTTTTGCAGGTTTTCTGGGACTGGTCTATTCAGATTTTCCTCAAAGTTTTCAGCCAATCTGTTCAATTAATATTTGATGTTACTTTCCCGTTTCTATTTTTGATTAATCCATTTGGCAGATAATATTTTTCTGCTGTCTTCCTTGTGGTACTGTTAAGATCTCTTGCAAGTGTATAAGACATTTGTCTATTCAATTTTGCTTTCCTAGGCAGCTGAACAGATGTCCAGATTGTATGACTTATTTCTGAAAGTGGATGCTACTCAAGTTGAAATTAACCCATTTGGAGAAACTACTGATGGAAGAGGTAAGTTAACTCTTCTTTTTTTCTTCAGGCTATTATAAGCATTTTGTAACTTTCATTTATAGGACCTTAAGTGATATTCAGAATTTGTATGTTTTAAAAAAAAATTAATGCTGTTAGATAACGTTTTGTGAAAGAAATGTCTAAGTCAGGTGTTGTTTTATTTTTTTATTTTGCAAAGATGGAATGTGTCATTTTAACCTTTTGAACCCTACGAGCTGGTATACCGGCTTCCACATGCTTTCTGTTTACATTTCACTGTTAATCGGCAACCAGCCGACCAATAAGCATCCAGCTTACATCTAGACATAGCTAACATGTCTAGATGTAAGCTGGATGCTTATTGGACTGATAAAAATGATCAGCTAACATGACTTCAACACTGCAGTCACCACTGGTGGCCTCGAAGACTGACAGTCAAATTCTGCATGTGGGCTTCTTCTTCTTCTTCTTCTTCTTCTTCTTCTTCTTCTTCTTCTTCTTCTTCTTCTTCTTCTTCTTCTTCTTCTTCTTCTTCTTCTTCTTCTTCTTCTTCTTCTTCTTCCTCTTCTTCTTCTTCTTCTTCTTCTTCTTTCGTTTCCTTGAAATATGTCTATAACTGCAATGTTGTCTCTTGTATAAATTTAACTGTCTTATTCAGTTCACACAGCGGTCCATAGGGTTTATCTTCCACTGTCGTCTCTCTAGGCCAGAAGGTTTGCCTAGATATGTTATATTTTGGGCAGTCTTGGAGTATGTGCTCTGCTGTCTGCGACACCAATCCACATGTGCATATGGCTGTTTCACCAATCTTGAATTTTGTATACATGTGGTTGCGTAATCTATTGTGTCCTGTTCGAGGCACAGAATCACTTGTTCTGGTCTGTCCATAATGTGGTAGTCATCTTGAGCAGGTTTTGGTGGCTTTCTGACTGATTTGATCATTCTTTTCTTTTGGTGGTATGTAACGGGCACATCAGGCTGTTCTTTGGCTCCTTCCTTAGCCAATTGATCAGCTCTGTCGTTTCTGGGTACTCCACAGTGGGATGGTATCCACTGTATGGTGACCTTACGCTGACTGCTAAGTTCAGAAAGTAGTGTCCTTAGTACTGGCAATTTCCCAGACAGGAGCGCCTCGAGTACTGATTTTGCATCTGTCAATACTGGTATTTAGTGATTTCTCTGTTGCTATCTTGATTGTCTCAATTTCAGCATCATAGTTATGACAGTACTTTCCTGTTGGTACTCTGGCTGTGTCCCTAGTATTATTTGGGTATTCTATGTACACTCCCGCTCCTCCATTTTGAACAGCATTTTGTGCTGACCCATCTGTGTAGACTTGGATCCAGAGGTCCTGTTGGTATTCTTCATCAAGGAAGATGAGAGTGGCTGTTCTGCGCTGCACATTGTTCTGTTCTTCCTTGTCAAATATTCCTCTCACTTTTGTCTGGATTTGTAATGATAGCCTATGTTCATCGTTCCATGGAGTTCGCTCTGGAATAGTTGTTAGGGGATACCAACTTTGGGCAGATCTGTGGTTTCTCTGCAGAGTCGTTTGGCCTGGTGGATAAAGCTATTCTTTTCAACCGCCCCATAGCTAGTTTTCAAATCTGTTCTTCATAGGGTGGCTTGGCAAGCTGAGGAACTTTTCTGCTCGTATTAGTGTTTTCGTATCTCTGCGCTCTCTCAGTGCTTGCGTCCTTCCCATCTTCTCCATTTCCACTATAGGGGTTGATCTCATCCCTCCTGTGGTGACACTAAGTGCTTGATTTTGCACCTTGTCCAGCTCTTGTAGTTGCATGTGGGCTATTTTCAACAGTTACAGCAACATGGAGAATTAGTGCCAGAAGTTCCTGGAAAATGGAAAACCTTTCATATGTACAATGAAACACTTTGCAAACAACTTGTCGAAAATTTCCATCGCGATGCGCCAGTTACCCCTGGCCAAGTTGTAGGGGAACACATGGGAGGACGACTTCGTAATGCACAGAATGAACCAATCCAATTGAATAAATATTATTTTTTTGTCACTTAGAAACATTTCCTATGTTTCTTCGTGTTGTTCATCAATGATCTTTTTCCAGAAATAATGTCTTTTTCAGGTTGAAATATTGAAATATTATTAGTATGCCATAAAACGGGTAATTACCCGGGACACCCAGGGTTAAAAACAATACTTAACCCTTTACAGGGCAGACGCTTGTCCGTTTTTTAGCCCTGAACGGGCAAGATTTTTTCAGGTTCTGTAAAATTTTGGGTTGCGTTAGTAAAAACATCACAAATAAGGTGTTAGTCAACCGATGTTAGTTAAATAAACAACACAATGAAGGGAAAAGCATGCAGAATATGTTACTCACGTGATTGTTGTTGGTAATCCATACATGAACACAAATATTTACGAAATACGGCATGTTGTTTGTGATTTTCCATCATCTATACGGCAATTTACAAACACATTTTCAGAATGGGTAGCGTTGGGATGTTCTGTTGTGATAATTTGGTGTGTCCAGTGTGTGCCGCGTGGTTACACACCCGCTTCACATGCGTGATCCGGGACTGTTTCCTGATCCGGTCAGGGATATGCACTACTGACGAGCTCAAACTAGGGCGAAACTCGAGTATAGTGCTTCCATATTGACGTGGATAGGCCTTAGGTTCATACCAGAATGCGATCGGCGTTGCCAGTAGTGGGTTGTGCTCAATATTTAAATTTCATTTCCCGAAACAACCACATAATCAACTTTCTTTAAAGTCCGACTCAGACTGCTAATGCAAAGTAACACTTTGCACTGATAACTAGCTCCGATTAATAGTCAACTTCGTGCCCTTTAATGTCATTTAAATTGAACCTAGCGAAATCTCGGCTATCACTTGAAGAATCGCCGAAATCCGTTTTGAAAAACAGAGTAAAAGTCCCGAAAACTCCAAAAAGTCCGTAAAAGTCCGTTCAAATTCATAATAGCGCGTTTACAAATGGCGGCCACGTTGTCAAGCTATCGGCGAAAGCGAAAGTAGCCGTCGGAAAGCCGAGAGATCGCGTTTTTACAATGCATAATAGTATCGGACGTAATCGGCCGCTCCGCTCGTTTAAGCGATCGGCTGCTAACGGCCACTCTGCCCTGTAAAGGGTTAATAGAAGGGAGTTAACATTGTATTTGCATCCTGAATTAGTATTCTGATAATGCATAAACTAGTGATGTCAATGTTATATTAATAGTCATCTATACTAGCATTCAGGCATTGTAGGGACCCTTAAATATTGGAAAAACCCTGCCATGAGAACTTTGATTCTCAAGCAAATAAGACTAATATTTACTGTACCAAGATTCAACAGTTGAAATTAAGACAACAAGTCATGAGATTTGATTTAACTCTTTACAGGGTGGAACATCCATTTCCGCCCGATCGCTTAAACGGGCAGATTGCCCAAACGCGCCCGATAATATTATGCATTGTAAAAACGCGATCTCTCGGCTTTCCGATACTTCCGAGGCTACTTTCGCTTTCGCTGATAGTTTGACAATGTGGCCGCCATTTGTAAGTGCCTACTATGAATTTGAACGGACTTTTTTGGATAGTTTTCGGGGTTTTTACGCTTAGTTTTTCAAAATGGATTTCGGCGATTCTTCAAGTGATAGCCGAGATTTCGCTAGGTTCAATTTAAGTGACATTTTAGGGCACAAAGTTGACTACTAATTGGAGCTAGATATCAGTGAAAAGCGTTACTTTGCATTAGCAGTCGTGAGTCGGACTTTAAAAGAAAGTGATTATGATTCTGAAAATGTGTTTGTAAATTGCCGTATAGATGACGGAAAATCACAAACAATATGTTGTATTTCCTAAATATTTGTGTTCATATATGGATTACCGACAACAATCACGTGAGTAACATATTCTGCATGCTTTTCCCTTCATTGTGTTGTTTATTTAACTAAAATCGCTTGACTAACACCTTATTTGTGATGTTTTTACTAACGCAACCCGAAATTTTACCAAACCTGAAAAAATCTTGCCCGTTCAGGGCTAAAAAATGGACAAGCATCTGCCCTGTAAAGGGTTAATTTGATTTGAATTAACTTTATTTTCAGTGCGTCACAAAATGGGCACGCAGGCCCGTCTTACATTCGGCCTTTCCATACACACATCATTTGTTCATCAATATTGCATGATACATTCACATAGGAAAAAACATTGTCAAATGAATGTTGTAAACATAAACAATGCATATTACCATGTTATGAGATATATATCACGCACCCACCCACACATCCCCCCACATAACATTCCCCACCCATTCCATAACCCACACCCACCCACACACCCTCAATCACCCAGCCAAAAACACATGACTCAACCACACATCCCCCCCACCAACCCACACATCCCCCCCACCAACCCACACATCCCCTCGCCAAACCACACATCCTGCAACTAACCACACACATCCCCCATTCACACAATCTCTCCCCCCTCACCCATACCATCTTCCCCCACCCATCCCACCCACCCTCACACATCGTCACCCATCCCCCAACCTACACACACTCTCACACACACACACACCCTCCACCCACCCACACACCTCCAATCACCCATCCCCCATCCACACATCCCTCAACCACACATCCCCACCCACTCACACATCCTTCACCCGCTCACACATCCCCACCCATGCACACATCTCCTCACCCACAAACACACATTCACCACACACACATCCTGCACCCACCAACACATCCCCCACCCCACACATCCCTCACCCACACACACATCCCACACCCACCCACACACATCCCCACCCATTCACATCCCCCAATCACCAATTCTCCAACCACACACCCCTCAACCACACCCCCCCCCCACCACCCACACACACATCCCCACCCATCTCCCAACCTACACTCACCTATCCCACACACCCTCCACCCATCCACACACCCCTAGTCACCCACCCCCCAACCACACAACCCTCAACCACACATCCATCAACCACACCCCCCACCCACACATACATTCCCCACCCATACACATCCATCACCCTCTCACACATCCCCACCCATGCATACATCTCCCCACCTACACATATCCCCCATCCACCCACACACATCCCACAACCCACACATACATCTCCTGACCCACCCACACACACATATCCCCCATCCACCCACACACACACCCCACAACCCACACATACATCCCCTGACCCACCCACACACACATATCCTACACTGCACACACATCCCCCACCCATACACCCATCCCCACATCACCTACACACCCAGCCACACATCCACTCACATCCCTACCCACACATCCCACTACCCACCAACACCCACACACTCCCACCAGCTCAAACACATACCCCACCCACACATCCCCCACCCACACATCCCACACCCACACGTCCCTCATCCACACACACATTCCCACCCAGCCTCACATTCTCCCACTCACCCCCACATCCCTCACCCACACATTTCCCCACCCACCCACATGTCCCATACCCACACACATCTCAGCCACACACACATCCACACCCACACATCCCCCACACCCGCACACATACCCCACCACACACTCATCCACACACACAAATCCTCACATCTAGACACATACATGATGCCTCACATAATCACTGAAGCTAATATGAACAAACTCCCACACTTTACATACACATACACTGACGATTATCATGAGCATCTCACGAAAATGTAAAAATTGGAGAGAAAAATATACATATACAATATGTAACAAAAAAAAGTGATGCTCCCACACATAGAGACAGGCACAACAAATTCAAACTTATACACTATATCTCACAGAGGTAAATAAAAATTACCTGTGCAAATTCCACTAGTGGATTAACTTAAAACATTACAAAGTTTATCAGAAAAATATTTAATATTGTCTAAGAAAAAATATGTTAGTTCCTGCTGCACATGTTCTGCATTTAAGTTATGACAATCGTTGTCAAGGACAGCACAAATAAACATATAGGTAATAGGGCTTTTAAAGTTGTTGCATATCCTTTACTGGAGTAGCAGTCAAGCCCAGCATGTTTTGGCTGTTCGTGATTCCTGGGCAAGTTTATGTTCAGTAGTTTGCCATCGCTTTCTAAACAACTGGCACCCATACCATTTCATTAAAAATCTGACTTAAGGCAGTCTGCTGCCAATTCTTCCACAGCTGTGTTTCGAACGTGGGTATGCAGGATTACGAACTGCGTCTGTAAACCCATAGCCACGGAGTTGGTGCTAATAGGGACAAAATAGGGCAATAATTGGGACAAAAATTATAAGTAAAACAAAAATTATAAACTGCACAGTAAGGGTTAGGAATGTGGTGTGGGACAGATAGACCTCCAAAAAATTAGATTTTTAAGAGCATGCATCTTTCCCATTGCATCATATGCCTGTAAGACCTGGACACTTACTAAAGAAGCGCATAAATGCATTTGAATATAAATGTTATAGACTGGTTCTAAGAATATCTTGGATACAGAAAAGAACAAAGGCATCCATACAACAAGATATGAATATTGAAGAAGATTGGCTACTGAAGATGATAAAACCAAAAATATTTAAATATTTTGGTCACTTGAAACGTCATGAAAGTTTGGAGATAACAATAATGCAAGGGTATATGCCCTGGAAGAGAGGAAGAGGAAGGCCAAAGAGAAGATGGGTGCAGGATGTGGCCGATGATCTCCAGATGAGATTATTTTCCTTATGACCAAGAAGTTTTCCGGAAGGTTGTTATGGGAGCAAGGTTCTGCAAAGGACATGCTACTGAATGAATCCATCCATCCATTATGTGCCAATATATAGCCGATAAGCGTGGGCGGTCATGTTCTGCCATCTCACTTGATCACCAGAGTCGTGGATGAACTCCGTCTCAACCATGCCATGTGGCCAAGCCATCCAGGTATTTAATTCTTGGTCTTCCCCTTGGTCTGTTCCCTTCAATCTTGCCAGTTGTCACCATTCATTTCTTCTCATAACATGCCCCAAAAATTGTGACTGTCTACGTCTAATGTCTCTAATCAGTTTACGATCTTAATTTGTTTCTTGAAGGACTTGTTTATTGGTTTTTCTATCTGTCCATGGTATTCTTTGCATTTTCCTCAGAACCACATTTCCACAGCCATCAGATGTTTTTCAGCTTGACTGCACATTGTCCAAGTTTCACACCCATATAAAAGTACAGGCTCTATGTATCCCCTTAACACTCTTTTTCTCATTTCAACTGACATCTTTTTATTGGTCAGAATGTTTTTCATCTTGCTAAAGGCTACTTTCGCCATGGCGATTCTTGTTCTAATCTCTTCAAGGCTTCTCCCATCAGATGTTATGACTGTTCCGAGATAATTGTATCGATTCACTTGTTGAAGAATATTCCCATTTACTTGTATATTACATTGTGGTACTTCGTTCTTCCTAGTGCCGACCATAACCTGTGTCTTTTTACAATTTAATTTTAACCCTAGCTGCTCACTGTGTACAACAACCGCATCTACTAATTGTTGCAGATCCTGCGCATTGTCTGCAATCAGTACCGTATCATCTGCATATCTAATGTTATTGATGTTTCGTCCTCCAATGCTGATTCCATTTATATCTTCTACATTTCTGAAAATATTTTCACTGTACAGGTAAAAGAGATCTGGAGACATTACACATACCTGCCTAACACCTCTCTTAATAGGCTGACATTGTCCCACTTCATTGTCAATCCTTATGGCAGCTTGTTGTTTCCAGTATATGTTTTTTATAAGTCTAATGTCTTTCCCATCAATTTTTAGATCTTCAAGCATATCCACTATGTTGACATGCCTAACTCTATCTAAAGCTTTTGTGTAGTCAATAAAGCTGTTTACTTCTATAGCACGTTCAATAACTGTTCGCAGCATATACACAGCATTTACTGTTCCCTTTCCTTCTACAAACCCACATTGTTCTTCCCCTATTTCAGGTTGTAATTTCTTCCTCACTCTTTGCATGATAATTCGTAGCAAAATCTTTGTGATGTGACTCATTATACTAATTGTTCTATGTTGATCACATTCCAAGGCTCCTGATTTCTTTGGGATTGCAATAAATACAGAGTTACATAATTCAGAAGGTATATCTCCAGTATCATATAATGTGTTCAGCAGTCTGGTGACTTGATCTAGTCCATATTCTTCTTAAGCTCTTGAAGTATTTCTGGTGACTGCCGATTCCATCGACAATGAACTGTATTTTTAGTGGAGGACTTTTGTGTTGGCATTATGCAGGGTAGCACGGTATAAAACAGCAATGCACAATGTGTTAATTGTGTTTCATTAAGCTTAATGTACTTACATTACTGCATTCAAACTGATGATATGGCACAGATTCATATATTGATAATTTTAATCATTATTAATAGTGACAAAGAACTTGTGATACACTGAGCAAGGCAATTTAGCCAGCATGAGTTAAAGAGGTGGATCCAGTAGAAGCAAAGAGATATTTTGGAAATGAGATGGCAAAATCTACTACTGCTGGCACTTTGTCTTCTTGACAGACGATAGTATGTTACATTGTGCTTTAAAAAAACGGCATAATAACTACAACCCATGGCAGTAGCGAATGTGACTGATCAGACCAGTTCACGCTGTAAATGTTCGTCCACAATGGATGCATGTGAAAACATGGTCATTTTCACTATCACATACCATATGACGTCTCACACGCTCAATGTGTGACCTATCTGCAATCATGGTCTCCTTTGTCTTTATTCCATTTCTGATCTTTGCACTCCATGCAACACGATCAGCGGCAACTTACTCCTAAGATGCAATATCAATGCCAATATCAATTATGCTCGCATACAAGATGTGTATCTTTGTATTGTAGTAGAGGCCGAACCCGAGATCTTTCACCCATCTGTAATTCACCAAAAAAGATGTCCTTTGGTATTCTACCGTCATCCATCCTCCTCATGTGTCCTACCCATCTAAGTCTACGAAGACTGAGCATGGAACAAGCCGCCACACAACCCGATCTTTCCAATTATCATCATCATCACGTGTAAGCCGATAAGCTTGGGCGGTCATGTTTCGCCATCTCACACGATCACCAAGTCGTGGATCAGCTATGTGTTCTTGTTTCGACCATACCACGTGGCCTTCCCTTTGTTCTTTTCCCTTGGATCTTGCCAGTTGTCACCGGGTTCTCCAATTTACTTCTTCTCATCACATGTCACAAAATATTGTGACTGTTTGCGTCTAATTATTCTAGTCAGTTTACGGTTTCATTTGTTTCTTGTGGGACTTGGTCATTGGTTTTTCTGTCTGTCCATGGTATTCTTTGCATTATCCTTAGAGGCCACATTTCCACGGCCATCGGATGTTTTTCAGCTTGTCTGCTCATTGTTCACGCTTCACATCATTACATATCTATAGGTCCCCAACATGGCAGTTAGGCATTGAGCCGTTAAGGCCTCTGGCGTGTTTATGCTTGTGGCTACGGTTTGTATTCGCATTTTCCTCATGTTGGACTGGTAGTACATGGTTCCATCGCCTTCTACTGAGTGCACACATGGCGTGACACTGAGCTGAGAAATTTGTGTAGAATTCTTTTACATCTGTCCGCTGTTGTTTGCACAGTGAACTGCATGTTCAAAACAATGGCTGGCTGTCACTAAATTGACTGGTTTACCTTTTCTGTTCATGAGTACATTTTTCAGGAGACTCCTGGGAGTTGTCGCTGAAGCTACGGAGTTCGTGCTTTGTATGGCGCTTTCGGCAGGTCGCCCTGCGGAAAGAGACAGAGCCATGTGTGATAAAACCTGGGTCAATGAAGTCTTTCTGGTGACTGCTGATTCCATTGACAATGAACTGTATTTTTCATGGAGGACTTTTGTGTTGGCATTATGCACAGTGTACCTGTGTGGGCTGTTGGCTTGCCGAGGCTCCTGTCTGTTCCACTTTTCACATTGGGCAGTGAGGAGCATTTTGTGTGATATTCACTGGCACATGAACGGAGCATAATGGGGACGACTCGTTGCCATGAAGTTGGAACCACGACTGACTACTAACTAACTATCTAATCTAGTTTTTTTTTTTGCATTTTCCTGAGGGATCACATTTATAAACTATAGGCTTTATAAACCACAAAAAAGCTTTTGACAAAGTACAACTTGAACAGTCAATTACATATCTTTAGGAATAAGAGTTATATGGAAAAGATGGTGGAGATGAGCAGCCTATACTGGGAAGTGTCAACAATTAGATATGAAAATAATTACTCATCACACATAGATATCAATTAAGAAGTAATGCAGAGATGCATCTTGTCACTAAGCCTTTTCAACTTATACACAAAAAGCATTTTTATTCAAGTTGTAGAATTGGTGGGCTGAATACAAACAAAAAAATAATTTTAAAATCTTAGATATGCTGATGACACAGTGTTGCTAGTAGAAAGTACACAGGAGTTACAAGACCTTGCAGAGCACGTAAATGGGCACAGTGCTAAATGTGGATTTATATTAAAAAAAGAATTATTCCAACAAGGACATGGACAAATAACAAACCATATTGTACTGAAGAGCTACACATTGTGGAGGATAAAGTAGATGTTTGGAAGATAGCAGAGAGAGAACAAACATCTGAAATAAATATCCCACTTAAAATTATTTCAGCAAAATACAAAAAAAATCTTAAATCAATCAAGAGATTGAAGGAGAGGAAAATTGTAACACCTTAATTTAGACAAAGATGGAAACAAATTATGGAAAATAGTAAAAACCATAAATAATCCAGGACCTAGTAACAAACAAATAACACAGAAACATCATACTTGCAGGGGGGAAAGCCAAATGCACATGAGGAATACTGTGCTTATGGAAATTAATTGATGTCGCAATAGAACAAAAAAAAGGCAACTAAAGACTAATAAACATGTTATAATAATTTAGAGAGAGCTGAATATATATGACGGCAAATGTAAAAATGAAAGTTAGTGAGAACCCTAGAGAGAAGAAATCAACAGCAAGGGATGGAATTATGAATGGAATGCTGACAGGGTTGGATACTGTGACACAAAAGAAACTACAAGTAGTCCTAATTCACAGCTGGAAGATAGGACTAATCTCACCAGCATGAAAGATAGCTATATTAATACCAGTCTCAAAGAAAGGAAAAAGACCTGGTAGAACCAAATGGCTATCACCCTACTTAGTTGTGTGGGAAAGTTAATGAAACACATTATCAATTGCAGACTAATGTGTTATCTGGAAATAAAAGCACCTAACTCCACAGCAAGCAGGATTCAGAAAGTACAGATCCACTGAAGATCAAATAACTATATGTATCAGAAAATTGATGGTGCATTGCAAGAGGAAAAGCACACACCAGCAGTCTCAACATATTTGGAAAAAGAGCATTTGATACAGTATGGACAGAGAAACTAAAGTAAAATTGCAAAAAAATGAAAGTGTGTTGGAAAATGTACACATCAGTCAGCCACTACCTTGAGAACAGAATTGTCAGGGCAAAACAAGAAGAAATTGGTGTTAGGGTAAGGTGTCTTCTATAGGGGAGTTCTGTCACCAGTGTTATTTCTAGCATATATAAATGACATCACAAACATTTTCCAGTCAAAGTACACACCTGCAGATGATCTAGCCATATAAACTTCTGAATAATATAACAGCTAACAATATGATGCACTTAGCTTTGTCAGTATTAAAGGAAAGGTAAACAATGTGGCTAGTGAAGACCAGTGAGGAGAAAACAACATGTACAATTAAAACACTGCACCCACGAAAATGCAAACTATGACACAAGCTACCTGAAGAGTTGTTAATCTTTTACATCAGTCGCATGCTGACTGTCTAGAGTCACACCTCTTGCAGTTGAATATTTCTACCGGGTGAAGCTGCTCCTGTGGAGTATGCCATTTAATGGAATTCTATGGGTTATCAAATCATGGTTTACTAGGCATGTGTGATGAAGGAAACCATTGTTTTTCTTTTTGGCAGTGGCCATACCGGTCTGTGAATAGCCATTGATACCAATTACAGAGGTGGATGAGTTTATGCTATAAAAGAAATATTACAAAACAGCCTTACAATATGAACTAGTGCAAGAAAGAAGACTTCCCCCTCTAAATGCAATTGCAGGTGGAAGTGTATTCATCCACTGAGAAATTAAAAAAAAAATCAGTTACATCTTCATTCTTTTCAGTGCAGACATAGGTTAGTGAAAAAAAGAAAGAATCATTTTTGTTCTTAAAAACTAAAATATTACTATGTCTTTTTCCACAGTTGTTTGTTTTGATGCAAAAATTAACTTTGATGACAATGCCCAGTTTCGTCAAAAAGAAGTGTTTGCTATGGATTGCATGACTGAAAGTGATCCCAGGGAAGTGGAAGCAGCAAAGCACAATCTCAACTATATTGGCATGGATGGAAATATAGCCTGCTTAGGTAATGTCTTTTGAAGATTAAAATACATTTGTATACACATTCTTTCAATAAGCTTTCAGTAACAGCTTAGTGCTTATTTGTGTTGTTATCAATCCAGCGACACCTGGGCATTCTGTCCTTCATCCCAATGCCATATAGCAATACATGCTAATGTTCAACATCTGTTGGGTTGTTCCATTTACTTCTTCTTTGTTTGTATGAAATGTTTGATTTGGTAGAAATTGTGATAGCCTATTTGCAGCAGAGCTGTGATATTTGCGCCTTTTGGCCGACACATCAGACTTCTTCGGGCATTTGTTAACCTTCCCGGGTGTTTCATGGGACTTTCCACTCTCAATATTGTGGTATCATCCTCATCCCTCCATTCCAGCTGGTCCATTTAGAACAGCTGAACACATCCTGGTCAGCTCTCAAGGAAAGGCAGGGGCAGACCATGGACATTCCCCATCCAATGAGACTTCAATAATTACATATCGCTTTGGGCCTGGGCTCATCCAAGGAACCATTACGTCCTGCACATGGTTGCTTAGCCTCACTTTTGTATATTGGGCTTTATGTTCACCACAGACTGCTCCTCCAGAAACTAGAACAATGTAATCTGTAGATGACGCCCACACAATGAGAATTTGATTCAGACTTTCCATGTAATGAATTTGCTAGCCAAACAATATTCCATTTCATGCCACCACAATGCTTTTGCCACCCTTGATGCCCAGACAGTTAGCTTTCCATTTGGACTTTCCATGTAATGGATTTGCTAGCCAACTGACATACTTGTGCCTTGAACTGTGGTAGGCTAGGAACATTCTTCTTCGTACACTTTCAGATGTCAACCTGAATTATTGTAAAAGGAAGCAGCAGTCAACTTGAACTTGTTGACATCTCCATACAGTTTCCTCACATGAAGCGAGTTTAAGCCAAAATAACTTTCTCTGTTCTATATATATATTGGACACTCTTGCCAGCTCATGTCTAGCTGTCAGTTCCACAATTATATTCATCAGTATCTCCTATCCTTAGTATATAGAAGTGGTGTTTCAACCTATTATGTACTGTGCAAAGATTGCTTCTTGTTCACTTCGGTCAAGTTGATAATATGCATCATCTTTCTGGTGGTCTGGATGCTCTAATTCCCACTTAGTTCTATAAGTGCTTTTCATAAACCTCATTGCCTCATTATATTATTATAACTAGCAATGATTTTGACCATTCCTCTAACACTAATAAGGCTTACTGCATTCTGATGTTTGCTGTACTAATATATTCTTCAGATGTCCTTATGACTAGTTTATCTGCATAGGAGGATGTGTGTACTCTGGCTAGAAAGTGTTTTTTGATGTCATTTATATATGCTAGAATAATGTTTGCTAAAGGAACTCCTCCATGGGAAAGACCTTGCTCCAACAGCATCTTTTTGCTGGTTTGTTTTTGTATTTTTGTCTTGGCAGTTCTGTTGTTTTATTCTGCATAATTGTGTCTGGTTTTCAGCTCGCTGCCTATTAAGGTGGTTTCAGCTCATTTTTATGCAGCTTTCGTAGGATTCAGTGACAGTCGTATTCCTCTGAATTTCAAGAGGTTTTTAATTTAAATTTTGTAAATTCACATGCTTCTGTTTGTGTTCCATTGTTTTTCAATTAATTGGGTACTCTGCTTGTCCGTTTTTAGATGATCTGACATATTTCTGACATTGATGTGTTTTATTGCCATCTTTAATTATGCCACTTGTCAGCCTTTCTGTGTACATTTCTATACCTTCCTGCTCTTTACATCCCATTTTTTTTTTTTTTTGGAAGCTCTTCTCTAATCTACCTCCAGTTTGTTTTGTAAAAGTGTCGTTCCTGTGTCATCATTCAGTCAGTGATTGCTGTTCTTGAACCTTATGTATATTTATGTTGCATTACAATATGTAACTGATTAGTTTCAGTAGCCAGAGATGAGTCATGTGTTGCAAGTTTCAGCAGTCATATTGATAATCTAGTGTTTCTCACCAGTAAATGGAGCTGGCCTAGCTATGGCAACAATGGACATTATTCAGTTATATGGAGGATTACCTGCAAACTTTCTTGATGTTGGAGGGACAGTGACAGAAGAACAGGTGTATAATGCATTCAAATTGCTGACGGGTGATTCAAAGGTAAATTCTTGTTACTTCATTCACCATGTGTTGTGTCATCATAAAATGTTATAGATACTAGTTACTCTGTCTCCACTCAGCCTAAGTTAAAGTATATGAAGCCGTTAATGTTTATGGTGGTTTGCTGTATTAATTTCAGCATTCACACTGATATTTGATACTTAATAGTAAGTGGAAGTCAGCGTCTGTGGCTTAGGGGTTAGTGAAACAGTTTTGCAATGACCTGATTTCAACATATCGAGTCGAGGGCTCGATTCATCCACGGGCAATTTTCAACCAGACCGCTTTGTATTGATTTTGATGGCATGTTACTTGTCAGCCATTCAGAAAGTAAAGTCAAACTACTGAATGTAACATTGTCTAGTCAATCACAAACAACTTTTAAATGCTGGAGTTGATTGCAACATCCTGTAGAGGACTTGCGGCTAACTTGATAGTTTCAATGTAGTATAATACGTGTATAGTATAATGTTTAGGGCATACTAGTATAAGTAAACTGTTCCTTTCATTCATATTTCAGTTTTATGAATACTGATGTTTGACATACCAAATGCAGCTTTTGCTTGCCCTATTCTGCTCTTAATCTCTGTTGTGCATCTTCCATTTATAGCATCATATGGAAGAAGCACAACAGACATTAAGAGCAGAATAGGGCAAGCAAAAGCTGCATTTCAGAAAATGAAGAGTATCTTATGCAATAAGCCACTGTCATTGAAAATAAGAAAGAGAATGCTGAAGTGCTTTATAGAACCTGTTTTGCTGTGTGGCTGTGAATCTTAGAATGCAAACAAACATTAGGAAGAACTTGGAAGCAACAGAGATGTGGTTCCTGAGACAAATGTTGCAAATTCTTTGGACTGCTAAAGTAACTAACTGAAAGAGGCTAATGAAACTAGAACATTATATGCAACAATAAGAAAGAGACAAACAGCTTTCTTTGGTTATGTGATGAGAGGAGAGGCATTGGAGAAATCGTGACGACTGGAAGGATTAAGGGGAAGAGGGGTAGACCAAGAGAAATGATGCTGGATGGATTGAGATGGTGACATGGAGGAATATCATCAACAGAGTTGATCCAGAAAACCAAAGACCGAGATCTGTGGAGAGTCATAAACACCTACATCAGCTGGCAGGGCACTTGATGATGGGGGAACAGTAAATGCTGTCTATATACTGAGAACAGTAATTGAATGTTCTATAGAAGTAAACAAAGATCTATATCTTTGCTTTATTGACTGCACAAAGGCTTTCGATAAAGTCAGACATGTCGACATGATAAGGATGCTTGAAGATCTACAAATTGATGGAAAAGACCCTAGACTTGTAAAAAACATATATTGGAAACAACAAGCTGCCATCAGAATTGATAACGATGTAGGTCAATATCAGCCTATTAAAAGAGGTATGAGACAGGGATGCGTAATGTTTCCAGACCTTTTTTCCCTGTACAGTGAAAATATTTTCAGAAATATAGAAGATATGGAAGGAATCAACATTGGGAGATGATACATCAATAACATTAGATATGCAGATGATACAACCTTGATTACAGACAATGAACAAGACCTGCAAAATTTAGTAGATGCAGTTGTTGCACACAGTGAACAACTAGGGTTAGAACTGAATACTAAGAAGACACAGATTATGGTCGTCACTGGGAAGAAGGAAATACCACAATGTGATATATGAGTGAATGGGCATATTCTTATGCAAGTGAATCGATACAGCTATCTTGGCACAGTCATAAGATCCCATCATCTGATGGGAGATGCCTTGAAGAGATTAGAACAAGAATTGTCATTGCGAAGGTAGCCTTTTGCAAGATGAAAAACATACTGACAAATAAAAAGATATCAATTGAAATGAAAAAAAAAAGAGTGTTGAAGTGCTACATAGAACCTATAGTTTTGTATGGATGTGAAGCGTGGACAATAAGCAGTCAAGCTGAAAAACAGCTGATGACTGTGGAAATGTGGTTTATGAGGAAAATGCAAAGAATACCATGGAAAGACAGAAAAACCAATGAACAAGTCCTTCAAGAACAAATGAAGCTTGTAAACTGATTAGAGTCATTAGAGATAGACAGTCAAAATTATTTGGGCGTGTTATGAGAAGAAATGACTTGAAGAACTTAGTGACGACTAGCAAGATCGAAAGGAAGAGACCAAGGGGAAGACCGAGAAGTAAATACCTGGATGGCTTGGCCACATGGCATGGTCGACACAGGAACATGGAGCTGATCCACGACTCTGGTTATCGAGTGAGATGGCAGAACAAGACTGCCCATGCTTATCGGTATGGTATATGATGGATGGATGGAAGAGAATATCGCAGACAGAGAAAAAGACATGCTGAGTATTTGAAAGCTGCAGTCATTAAAGATCATTTATCAATACCATAAGAGAAGACAAATATATATTTGTAAAGATTAAACAGCTTGGTGACTAATAACAATATAAACAATACCAACTTCACAAAAATTACACTGCCTATAGGATTGGAGAGTCATGATCACTGTCTGTTCCAGACCATAATTTGACCTATAATTGGTCGGCAACTGGCCTAGGATGGAAGTTCCGACAGGCGGACAGTTAGAGCATTGCTTTGCTAATGCGGCAGCTTCCGCAGCTTGCCTTGTTTCAGATGTATTGGTGTTGCCTTTCTTCTGGCAGGCCAATAGAGGGCACATGCTGCATGGACTTCTATGGTGAAGTATAACTACATTGCTGGTCTTACCACCTTGGGTGTAGTTATTATGCCATTTTTAATCACATTGTAGCAAGCTATTATCTGTCAAGATGGCAAGGTGCCAATTATTGTGTGTGTGCACGCACGTGTGTGTAAAAAAATTTATATATAACATTTATATTAAGGCACAACCATATTACCATAGTCTTTCTGTATTTATAATAGGTGAAAGCTATTTTGGTGAATATATTTGGAGGTATTGTCAACTGTGCTATTATTGCGAATGGGATTACGAATGCATGCAAGTCTATCAATCTGCAGCTGCCTCTGATTGTAAGACTGGAAGGTATGTTATTTGAAAGAGAAACTTTTATCAAGGAGGGTCTATAATTAAATATCCACTGCTTCTCTTAATTAATTAAAATTTATGTATCAGAAATACCAAGGAGCACAATAAACTGCTACAACAGAAAGCAGGATTAGATTCTTATTGTAAATGAAATATAATATTCATGTAAGAGGCTTTTTGTGCATTCTCTCTGTTCATGTAAGAGGCTTTGTGCATTCTCTCTCTCTCTCTCTCTCTCTCTCTCTCTCTCTCTCTCTCTCTCTCTCTCTCTCTCTCTCTCTCTCTCTCTCTCTCTCTCTCTCTCTCTCTCTCTCTCACACACACACACACACCACTAACACACACACACACACACCACTCACGCACACACACACACCCCTCTCTCTCTCTCTCTCTCTCTCTCTCTCTCTCTCTCTCTCTCTCTCTCTCTCTCTCTCTCTCTCTCTCTCTCTCTCTCTCTCTCTCATATAAACAATGCATAATCACCACTGCAGTCTGTGGTAGCACAGAGGCCAGCACACAGACTTGACAACCAGGTGGTCACATGTTTGAATCCCCATTAGGGCAGTTGGACTCGCAGGTCAATCCAGCCTAAAATGGGTACCAGGAAACATTCTGGCAACTAAAGAAACTCAAGAAATGCCACTTGGTCTATAAGATTATGGAGTAGCACCAGTATGTCTCAAGCTATGGAATAGAGTCTTGCTTTTACTGCATCAAGCTGTTTGGCGTCTGAAATCAAGGGAAAGGACAATTGTACGGTAGGCAGAATATCAAACATCTTTACAGTGATCATAGACAGAATAAACTTCTGGTATAATGGAGAAAGGCCAGCATCAAAAGTCAAAGTACAGTCTCAGACTAGACAACAAATACCTTCTTTCATATGCTTGCAAACCGGGAGAGGAATGTAACATCGTTGCTCCTGTTAGATATTGTGTTTTTGATTTAAAACGCCACTGCATGAGCTATTGTGAAATAGCAGTTATGTAGAACGTTACTGCACATTGGGCATTCCAACACATAAAGCAGCCATCCCAAAATATTTCTGCTCACTGTTCCCATGAGGAGTTGATTGTGGTTATCTCCTTTCTTTCCCACGAAGGCTGCAATGACATGTTTCATCAGGCTTTGCTCCAAGTTCATGCAGTTAGGCTAGAGTCAGTGTCCCGTCAGATGTGCCAAATGAGTCCATACTGCCCAGATTATATCAGCCCTGTCCATGCTTCTTTCCGTTTGCACTGGTTCATTATTTGCCAGCTTGTCCTTTTTCATTACCCCTTGCTCCGGCATGTCCGGGTATGTACATCCATGTGAGTGATGTGAGGCATGACTTATGGTTGCTGTTTATCCATTTGGAGCAGAAGCTGCCGGTTGCAATTTTCTATAGCATGTTCATGGAGTTGCATATGATTATGCCATGTGTGACTTCATGTTCTGCCATGTTCAACCTGTGGTTATTACATTAAGTAACTGGATTGAAATATGAGACAGAAAGCGCTATAGTGCTACTAAAAGAGAGAAAAAAATCCTAACAAGATCTACTAAAAATTGTATTTGCTTCTTGATACTTTGCATGTTAGTCATAGTGTGGCATGTGTTTATTGTTTACATGTTGACAAGTTGTTTTTAATTTCAGGCACAAATGTAGAAGAGGCAAAGCGGATTTTAGAGAAAAGTAATTTACCCATAACATCGGCCACAGATTTAGATGATGCTGCAAAGAAAGCAGTTTCAAGTCTCTCCTAACAGATGATACATATACACATATATTTGTGAGTTGTGAAGTGTTGTACATTGATTGTCCATCTGTGTCTCATATGCAGAAATGAATGCTTACAGTTTATATTATTTCAAATGACAACTATCACAGTTTAAAAAGGTAACAGGCCCTTTTCCACGCCTTGAAGCATATAAGGTACATGATTTCTGCCCCAAATGTTCATTGAACAATTTGCACTCAATGAGTTATATGGCCAGTATTGCATGCATTCATTCCTTCATTCAGTGGCATGTCCTTCGCAGAATCTCGCTCCCATAACAACCATCTGGAAAACCTCTTGATCATAAGCAAGATACCCCACCTCCGATACACCCATCTGGAGATCATCCACCACATCCTGCACCCATCTTTTCTTTGGCCTTCCTCTTTCTCTCTTCCCAGGCATATACACCTCCATTATTGTTCTCTCCAAACTTTCGTGACGTTTCAAGTGACCAAAATATTTCAATTTTCTTTGTTTCATTGTCTTTAATAGCCAACTTTCTTTAATATTCAGCTCTTGAAGTATGGATGCATTTGTTCTTTTCTTTATCCAAGATATTCTTTATATACTTTATATATATTATTTAATCTTTGTAGTTCTATCTGTCCCACTCCACAATTTATTGAAGAGCAATAGATATCCATCTTTTAATTTATTTCATTGTATTATCATTGTTGGTAATCAATGACCCAAGATATTCACAATTTTCCATCACCTCCAATCTTTCCTCATTAACATATAATTCTTTCTCCATTGTAGTTTTATCTGTATGCATTATCTTTGTTTTTGCTATGTTAAGATGTAAGTTGTGATTTTCACTATTCAATTGGGTTGAGGTTATTAGATTTTCTATACCATTCTGCACTGTGGATAGCAATACTATATTATCAGCATATTGAATCTCTGGTATTCATGACCACCGATATTTAGGGCATCATATAGCTCCCCGTTTATATCATCTCTGACATTTCTCATATTTTCGGTGCACGGGTTAAACAAAAGGGGGACATCTCACAGCCCCGAAGGACTCCTTGCTTGATGTCAAACCAATCTGATGTCTCGCCATCTATTCTAACCGCTGCTTGTTGGTCTAGATAGAGCATTTTTATAAGTTGTACTGCATGTGATGGAAAGCCCTATTCCTCATAATTTCCCAAAGTTTCTGATGTACACAGTCAAATGCCTTTGAATAATCCACAAAACATGATAATCGGTTTACATTAAATTCTCTGGACTTCTGTATTTTTAAACGCATGTGATCTCTTGTTCCTCTTCCTTGTCTTAATCCAGCTTGAACCACGTTAATCTCTTCTTCCATTTTCTTACGAAGTATTCCCATTATGATTTGTCGTACCACGCTTTTTTTTTCTTTTTTTGCATATCCTTTACAGGACATCACTGTAAACACCTGCATTTTACCGCAAGATTTCTTGGCAAGATTAAGCTCAGTAGTTTGCCATTGTTTCTAAGCGGCAGGCTCACTTATCCAGTAAGTTACTGCTTCCAATTCGCGCGTGCTGCATTATCCCACGTGGATAAATGGGGTTACGGAGAAAGTTGTTTAACACCTAGGCCAGGGAGACCGGCTAGTATCACACTAGCTACCTTAAATCCCAGAACATTTCCTGTACCTATTTTAGGCTGGATCAATCTGGTGACCCAGGTCTATTAAAAGAAAAATCTTCGCCTGAACAGGGATTTGAACAGTAAGCAAACACGCCAGCACATTACATTAATTTGGCTCCCGTAAGCTTTTATTCCTAACTTAATTTTTAATTAAATTGAAAAAAAAAAAATGAAAAAAAATTAAGTTGCATGTCCTTCACAGGACATAGCAGTCAACCCCAGCATTTTCGCTGTTCGTGATTTCTTTTACGCTCAGTAGTTTGCCATTGCTTTCTGAACGACCGGCTCTGATGCCTTTTTTCGAAAAAACCAGCACCGCTGTGTTTTATTTCTAACTAGTCATAAAAAACTGTCATTTACTGCCAATATAGTACCTTGCGGTGTATGGCAGACGGGTCTTTGAGCCTGAGGAATAAAGGCCGCCTGGCTAGTGCAGTCGCCGCTAACTGTGCAGGTTAGGATTTTCTTTTTGCTTCCGACAGAAAAAAATCCGACACCTTACTGAGGGATCGAACCCGGGCCTCCCGAATGAGAGTCCGGCGTTCTAGCCTCTCGGCCAGCTTTTCTAACCAGTTTTTCTAATCTTTCTAACTAGTACATAATAATAATTATTTAGGTACTTCAATAATAGCAGATGAAAGATGTATTACAAGATGCATATTTTTCTGCAATTTATCTTTGTCAGTCGAAGTGAGGAATAAAGTTCTATTGAACCCATCCTTGGGAATGGAAACAAATCATGGATAATTAGTAGAAAGTGAGTAATTTCTCACTCAGATATCCAGACCATTTTAGGCTGAGGAAATGTGGTTTTTATAGAAAAATGATAACAGCATGGAAAGATAGAAAGAGCAACGAAGATATGTTTACTTGCATCAGGAGAAGACAGTCCACATTCTTTAGGCATGCCACGAGAGGAAGAAGGATGAAGTATGTCATCTCAACAGGAAAGTTGGAGAGATAGAGAGGCAGGGAGAAACCAATAGAGAAGATGCTGGGCAGTTGGACATCATGGCACAGAGGGACATCAATATCAGACATGATTGCAGCACACAAGGCAGTGGGTTGTGGACAGACATGAATCACTAATGGCACATGGCATGGACTGGAAGAATGAGAGCTTTTTTAATTTATAAGGTCATCAACCTCTTAAAATACTAGTGTCATTTCACTGATTTTTGTTTTTGTTTTTTGTTGTAAATGTATCTTTTTTGTGGTAAATTTATCTTACTGGGTAAGGGTTTTTTAAGGCGATGCTAACCATAAAAAATTTAATTCTATAATATTTAATTTCTATGTTCTGTTACGGTATAGGGTTTGATACTGAAGCCTGCTGATCGATAAAATACTGTCAATTTGACTGTGCACGTAACGGTTGCTATGGAAACCAAGATAAACAGTGGCAATACTGCATTTCTTAACGAACCTCTAAAACAGTTATTTTTTAATGTACAGGCTAAATTCTTTGTTTTATATGTAAATAAATAGACCCTTTACACGTTTAGTAGAAAATTTTAATATCTCTTGGAATTTTTTTTCCTCCATAGTTTTAAAAATTTAACGACTTTTCTTGACATTTTTTGTACAAAAACTAATTCATAATTTCAAATATTGCTCTACTCAAAATGTAAGTAATACAATGAAGAATATATGTGCACAGTTTAATAAAAATCTAACCAATAGTTTTTTTAAAAAGTGTACCTAAGTATAAAAAAATGGCGAAATGAGAAAACTGGGAAAAACAAATTATTTTCATGTTTTTTTTATGGTAAAAAATTTATTTTAATAGTAAAAATTTTTATTTTACACAGAAAAACAGTTTACAGCTATACCTGAGAATTAGAATGATCCTGCTGCATATGTAGGACCTCTCTCCAGGGCATGCAGCTCACCGTGTCTCTTCTGTTTGGCCGCTCGTACAGTGTCGCGTCTTTTAGTTTTGTTTGTCCTTCTTGTACTTCAGAATATTTCTTACTTACTTCTGCATCCTAGATGCTCCTAGTCTCTGCATATGCAGGCCTGTAGAAAGTCCATAAAACTGGGCAGTGTCTTGGGCAACAGCAGCTCCAAAGTTGAACTTTCTTGCTGCAGTTACAACTGCAAACTGAACGCACTTGGGTGAGGCAAAGTTATCTTTAGTACATCAAGCCCATATCAAGCTGTGTAAACACTCATTTGAATTGTGAGTTTGTCCTGACACACATCTACTAAGTGGTTTAGTGTCAGACAGCCTTTCATAAATTGGCAACAGATATTTCTCAAGCTTGTCACGGTTGAGCCATGTGTGTAACATCTTGTCATGAGGACCCGGGACCTGATGCTTAGCTAGGGTGGTGGATTAAAAAAAACACCAAGATTGTTCTCCACTTGGGCACATTTCATGACTTGGACTTTTGTCTGTTGAAAAACAATGATGCAGTGAAGCCATAACACTTTTTCTCATGGACTCTTATGTTGTTTCTTATGGCTCTACTGTAATAATTGTCAGCCTACAGATGGCATTTTGTGTAAGCTGACCTTTACCGCGTCCTCCTAGGGTCACGCCTTGCTTTCGGCAGTCAGCAACAACATTGCGGAGTGCTGTTCCAAGGCATTTACTGACATGGTCGATACACTCCTCTTTGTCTATCTGAATGTCATCCCCATATGGTTTGATCTTTGTAAGCTCCGCAAATGTTTTGGTGTCACCATCAGACAGTATTGACGTGTAGCAAAGTTTATGACGGGCCACAGACCATTGCCACATCACCCTTGCAGCCTCCACCTCCATCATTCCATTAGATCTCGTGAAATTATCACAGTCTAGAAGATGTTCTGCCTTCCATGCTGCAAATTCATCTGGTTTATTTCTGGAAAGTGTCTTACCTGTGGTTTCACACACCTGGCGATATGTGGACATAACATGGGCATCTATGTAAAGTCCTGTAAGAACATCCACTGCACAGCCAACAACAATGTGGGATGTGTGGCCTCTGGTCAGCCAAGTGCCATCAAAGCTGACACTAATATCTAGCATATCATTGTCATGTAGAGTTATGCCTGACTGTTGTGCATGAGCCTGTCGAATATACATTATGGTATGAGAGAAAACAGTGTCCTCCAGATCTTCTGCCTTTGAATATAGTTTATTCACTTTGTTGTGAAATGTTTTGTGATGAAGACCTTGCAGGTTCATGTTTTCACAAAAAGTATTGAATGTTGTTGCACCCATCCCACAAACTAATGCAGAATATACAGACTGGCTGTTGATGGCAAAAGATCTATCCCCATCATTACTTCTTGCATATAGGTATCTTCCACACACTACTTCTTCACAACAAGAGCAGTAAACCTCTGCATACACAGCTAATCCTTTGGCTTTCTTGCTGTCAGTTTTAAAAATAAGACTTGTATTTTTACATGCTGGACAACATAACATTTTGATTATTTCACCAAGTTCTGAATAATCAATTACTGTTCTTTGTTCCCGTGTTTGGTATCCATTGTCACCAGAAGTATACTTGCTGCTAGATGATGTCATATATTTATACATATCTTCGGTTAATAAAAGAGTCACTTCCACAACTTTGAGAAGAACACGATGGTACTGATTCATTCAGATTCACTGTCAAAACACTGGGATTTGGAAGAAGTGGCATGTGCAGTTTAGTAGCCAGTTTAGTTGGGTTGCTTTCAGAATTGTCTGTACCATTTAGGACGTTCTGGTAGGCTTTTCGCTGCTTACGAGCATTTGTGAGATGTAGTCTGAGAGATTTCTTACGTTGAGTAGATGACTGGATGTTAATTTTCTTGGAACAAGCAATTTTTCAGTGCTTGACAACCTGTCGTCAACAATAAACGTTCAGCATGTGAATCGTCATCAAGTGTAAACATCACAAAGCCGCCAGTTTGGAAACCCACGTGATCAGTTTCAACCATATGGGATCGTGCATTGCTGCATTGCTTACCGTCTCGTGAGGTGTTCCATATATGGAAGTTTCCGGAAGATTATAGATACGTAACAAACTGTTGTACACAGAAGAGTTTCCGATTACACGAACTCGGAGTTTCGCGAACAGTTATTGGAGATCGTGACCTTTACAATGATATATGACACGTGTTTGCAGCTTTTCACCGAGGTATCGTTGCTATGGTTTGAAAACCATCAATTTCGTAACAATTTTCAATAAGTAGATAATTTGACACCTAAGGTGGGCTCAGCAAAATATGAATATTGCATTAAAATAACAGCTTTTAAACAAAAACAAGTACCAAATCTGATAGAAGATGTGATAAGGTGTCTAAAAATGAACTATTCCAAAAATAGCCAAATTGACCAAAAATCGATGTTTTTACTGCCGCACATCGCCTTAAGGAAAATTAAAGCAATTTATGAAGCTAATAAGGATAGATACATGATCATATTTAAATGGCTTTGCAAAAGAGCTAAAAGAAGTATTAGCAAAAGAAAACCTCAGCGGCCTCTATAGCACTACAAGGAAAAATAATCAGCCAAGTGGAATTTTCAAAAAGAGTAATGGACAAGTTGTCACCAACATTATAAAGATCAAATGAACAAATGAACTGGATACTTTTGAGAAAATTTTGAACAGACCAGTCCCAAATGACCTTCAGATATCCAATATCCAAGTGGAGCTGTTAGCAACTATGACACCATTTAAAGAAAGAAAAGTTATCAAACTTCTGAAGGATGGAAATCCTGCTGGTGAGGATGGTATCCCAGCAGAAGCTGTTAAAGCCATATAAACACCTCAGCTGAATTACTTTACACATTATTCAGCAGAGTCTTGTGCATTGCAGAAATATCAGCAGACTGGAGAGAAGAATATGTGTGATGCTGCAAAGAAAGGAGACCTGCAGCTGTGCGAAAATTGTAAAGGAATCATGTTATTGTCAGTTTCAAGGAAAATATTAATCATGATCCTTTTGGGGAGATTAAGAGATGCAACTAAGGGATGAACATTCAGGCTTTCAGTCAAACAGATTCTGTATTGATAGCCATTTTTATGCATAGAGCAAGGCATTCAACTGAATCTGCCACTTTACTTGTGGACTGTGGAAAGGCCTTTGACAGCCCTGATTAGCAACTCATTTGGAAATTGCTAGGACACCATGGAATCCCACAGAAAATCATTAACTCATTACCTCTTAATTCATTAGTATGCGTTTAATTTTCTCCATGATCTCCATATTGATGATTCTGTCATTCCATTTTGTTTATTCTATTCTGGTGCCAGGTAAGACATACATTGAGAAAATCTCATAATTGTATATTTAGAAAGTTCCTTGTCTATAAATCCAAAGGGCCAACAAAATAGAGGAAGACCCAAAGATACACAGAATAAGAGAATCAGAGACAGTGATGTCTAACATGGGGAGGACATGGAGGGAGTTGAAAGAGATAGCAAACAATAGGATGGTATGCATGGGTTGGTTGAGGGCTTATACTATAATGGGAGATAAAAGTTAGGAGAAGAGGATAAGGTTTCTCCGTCACACAGCTTATCATTAAAACATAGTCTGCCTCTGTGCTATACAATTTTTTGGATATTTTAATTCATAAATATAAATTTATTTTAGAAATGTTTTTTATTTTGTATTTATTGTCTCAGTTCATTTCCTAATATTTGTGTATGTGGATAAGTTTGTAAAAGACCAAAATACACACTGGATTGGCATTAAGTAAAAGTAGATTTCACAATAAGACAAAAGTCATATTGAAATATTGACACCTTGGGATACATTGCTGTGACAGATTTGCAATCAGCTTCTTTTAATGACAACTTATTGCATGTATTTTGTAAACTTGGAAAGATGATTCCAGTCTTTCCAACCAATAATATGTCATATAAATAGTGTATGCAATATAATAAGCAGTAAACATTATTCTGTGGTTAATTAAACTCAGGCCCATAACAAGCTAGATGTTACAGAATAAAAATCAATACAAGTTTCAAGTTTATACAATGAAGCTTTCAAATTATGTCTATGTATGTATACACCTTATGCTATTCATGTCAGTTTTACAAAGACTTAAATGTTTACAGACGTGTATTTTCCAGCATCAACATATGCATTCAGATAGTTATTAATGCATTTTACTGCATTTCAGTGTACACTTTTGATGACAGCTCATTCTGTGGCTTTAAAAGCTAAAGAGAATCATGTGATATATATTATAATATGGGGTGTAAAGTATTATGGGGTGTAAAGTATTATGGGGTACAAAGTATTTGAAGAAAGGAGAATCAAGAAAGGAGATTTTAATAAAAGCAAAATCAGAACTGCAAAATCCAGAGCCCTGGAAAAATATGCGGAAGCTAATAAAGTTAAAAGCAAATTAAAGACAATATGACCTAAGATGACCTATCAAGAGAGGCGGAAAAGCAGCTTCAAAGAGAAACCTCAAAGTCCTTTACAGCACCACAAGAAAAATAGCAGGAAAGTATAATCAACAAATATCCTAGGCAATAAATCGTACATTCTGTGGTTTGTGTCTTCGTTATTCAAATTCACTACGGGAAAACATTGCTTTGATAATCAAAAAAGTAGACATATCAAAAACTGAAACCTTAAAGTTTAAGGATCAACTCAGCAGAACACATTGAAGAACTCCTAAATAGAGCAGTCCCAGAAGACACTCCAGATATCTAGCCTACAGGTAAGGAGATATCAACTGTGAGAAACCAGTTAAGGAAGAGATTAGCAAAGCCATCAAACTACTGAAGGATGGGAAAGCTGCTGGTTTAAATGACATCCCAGCAGAGGCCATTAAAACTAATGTAAATGCCTCAACTGAATTACAGTACAGCTTATTTAGCAGAATTTGAGAAATCCTAGCTGACTGGAGGGAAGGATATTGCTTTCCTGTCTTACACGCAACAGTCAGATGCAGGATAAACTAATAACACTAGATGGGAGGGCGCAATAACTTGATTTTAAAATTCATAGAGGAAAGACACAGAGAATGAGAATAAAGCAAGCACAGGATAACCTGATCTCCCTTACGGAAGCTCCACTTCAATAGACAAAGAAATGCACCTACCAAGGTAGCAATGCAGATAAAGAAGGTAGAACAGATACAAATATCAGAATAAAAATACAGAGCTTTTATAACAGGAAATTTGTGGAAGTCAAAAGAAATTAAACTTAGCACAAAACTTAGATATTCAATTCTGTCATTAAATCATTTGGATCAGAAACATGAAGAACAATGAAAACGATTACAAATAAACTACAAATATTCACTAATAATTGCCTGTGCAAAATAGAAGGAATAAAATGGTAAGACAAAATCATCGATGTGAAGCTCACAGAGAGAATTAGACAAATACCAATGAACAAAGAGGTAAAAAGCAAAAGTGGAAGAAGAAAGTATATGGCCATCACACATGCTGGATCTTGACCTGAATTTTAAGGTATGATGACCAGTATCTTTGATGCCACCTAAATAAGTCTAGAAAATGTTGAAAATTAAATTCTGAAAATTGTCTGCTACTTATTTCCTAAAACTGCACAGATTCAGAAGAAAACAATCTTCCACTTCTGGGGATTGAGCCTGAAACACTGTTGGTATGCAAGCATACTAATAGCTATTCCACGACAGCTCATGTAGTGGCTTTTTGAAACAATAAACACAATATCTAGCAGAAGCAACAATGTTACATTTCTCTCCTGGTTTACAAGCATATGAAAGAAGGTACCAGTGTATCTGTTTTATATTGAAATATATAATACAGTGTTTGCTATGGAACTGGATATTTAATTTATATGACACAGTGTTTTACTAGTCACAATGCAATGCTCAAGCAAGGCGACCTTGAATCACAACAAGAATAAATGCTTTTTTTTAGTTTTTTTCTGGCTTGAGAAATAAAGAATCTTCATTCAGTTAAGTTGATTTGCTTCAAAAAACATCAGGACGTGAGTTATGTGGCGGGAGATTACTTCATATCCCGAAAAGTTCCTGTTTTCAAGCTGAAGTACCACTTCTTTGTCACTCATTCCCTTCAGGGGTTGTAACAAACGAAGAGCAGCTGTAGAAAAGATAATTCTAATTTACTGATCACATTTATTTCATTGATCTCACATAAAATTTAAGACAGGTAATTTATTTCTGTTATTTTAATTGAAGTCAGCATCTGTATTCTAACATTCTATCTTTCCCTAATTTCTGTGACTCTAATGAAGAGTTCTAGACCTAATTTGATCTGTAGAGTTTTCTTTAGGTGCATAATCACTCCAGCAATCTGTTCTTAGTTTGGATTTTGTGGTGGTTTAACTGTACTTGAAAGACTTGCCTATATGTTCTCTGTCTTAAGAAGATGTTGAAGAGTTTGAATACTTATAGTTCCAGTTGGTTATTCAAGACTCTGCTTCTTTCTCTACCCTGATCCTTCCTGCTAGTGCTGAATTGGGGCTTCTGATTCCATTAGACATTGTCACATGTAGTTATATATAGGCAGTATCATATCTCCATTGCTCCGTCTGTGTTTTTCCTGGAATACAACCAGTTGATCCTGGTCATTTCCACATGACCAGGAAGGCCTGGATAGTAGAACCACTTCAGATCTTGTAGATCTGATGACTGTGTTTGTCATCCATTCGTGCCAGCGGTATCCATTTCCAGAACATGTAAAGTTGAGAGACAAAATTGTCTTCTCCATGTTTGGCTTTTCACTTGGCTTTTTGGGTCAGTCTGATTTCTGTTGATATTTTGGGCTAATTTGTACCCTCTTCTTTCTGCTCTTTATTTGTCTCGCTCCTCCACTTTTTAAATTTAGGCACCCCTCAGACATGGGTACGTTTAGAGTCTTTTAGCTCCGCCCCCTAATATTGGAAACTTTTTTTTTTTTTGCTGTTAATTAGATTTTAACATAACTTTCACCAGTCTTCTTATATTCTGTTTATTTTTTTGGAGGGGTGTAATTGTCCATTGGGGGACGATACATCAATAACATTAGATATGCAGATGATAAGTCTTGATTGCAGACAATGAACAGGACCTGCAAATTTAGTAGATGCAGTTGTTGCACACAGTGAACAACTAGGGCTAGAACTGAATATTAAGAAGACACAGATTATGGTCGTCACTGGGAAGAAGGAAATACCACAATGTAATTAATATACAAGTAAATGGGCATATTCTTAAGCAAGTGAATCGATACAGTTATCTTGGCACAGTCATAACATCTGATGGGAGATGCCTTGAAGAGATTAGAACAAGAATTGCCATTGCGAAGGTAGCCTTTTGCAAGATGAAAAACATACTGACCAATAAAAAAAATATCAATTGAAACAAGAAAAAGAGTGATTGATTGATTGATTTAGGAACCGACATCACAGCATTCGGGGCATTCCCATAAGCGCTCCGTCCCCATCCTCAGCAACCAGCAAAGAGTTCCAACACCAATAGTTCTAGTAGCAATCTGATTATACATCCGTCTCGCCTTTCCTTCGAGCGTTGGCCAGATCCCCTCGTCACTCCTTGCTGCCACATTCTTGCCAGACTATGGTGATCCATTTGCTCCTCCGAGGTGTACACGTGCTCCCACAAGGCTGCAGCCAATCTGTCCGCCTGTTCATTCCCCAGCACACCGGCATGCCCCGGAGAAAAGATCCAGGTGATGCTTGCCACCCGTGACCTCCGAAGCGAAGCAAGCCACACTGCACGAAGCCTGCCTTTCCTCACCCTCCTCAGCATGCTTTCTGAGCCAGTAACAATCACGATGTGTATATGTATCGTGTTCTCCATCCAGCGGAAAGCTGCAATGACCGCCTCCACCTCCATTATTAAGCTAGATGTGGTATCATACGCCAGGCTCTCCTGCACCAAACGTCGCCCATTAGCTTTTGCTAAGAATTCTCAGGCACTTCTGCTACCTCTCAACACCGAACCATCTGTGTAGATAATCACATCACGCAGATGAGCATTATCCTGAATTAGGTGCTGGATTTCCACTTCCGTGGCCCCTGCTGGCCACTCCCTGCACTCCCGGGTGAATGTGATTATAACTCTGCACAAGTCTGACTGCTCCGCTGGCACTCTGACCCATTCCTCTACTCGCCTAATGTTCTCCAAGATGTACACCTGTCTGATCGTATCCTCTGCCTGAGCCATCCATGATTTCCCTCTTATCAGTCTCTGACCCTTAACTGCGTCCAGCGCCTCATGCAACGGGTGATGTGTGTCAGAAGCTACTCTGAGGTATGCCTTCGCCTGCATCACCTTGTGCTTATACTTTTGTATGGATGGTGAAGCGTGGACAATGAGCAGTCAAGCTGAAAAATGGCTGTGGAAATGTGGTTTCTGAGGAAAATGCAAAGAATACCGTGGACAGACAGAAAAACCAATGAACAAGTCCTTCAAGGAGCAAATGAAGATGGTAAACTGATTAGAGACATTAGTCGTAGACAGTCAACATTTTATGGGCATGTTATGAGAAGAAATGAATTGGAGAACTTGGTGACGACTGGCAAGATCGAAGGGATTTCCATCCTTAAGGTTGCATACTTTGACACAGCATAACATGAGTATCCCACAGCAGGCTTTCTTCCCACTAACAGTTTGTTTTCTTACTTATTTGTTGGGACCCATTTTTGTGTATAGAGCAATCAGGACTAGAAGACTGATAGTATCACCTTCACTTCTTAAGACTTTTCCTGGTACTTATTTTGTACTGGATCGACATCCCTTCAAAATGAAAATTAAGATACTGGAGGTAAAAATGTGCCATCTGACTAAACTTAGTGAAGAGCAACAATGATTCTATTTCCATCCCTTCCTTTCTCTCTCTACCACCAACTTTATGGTTATCGCTGCTATCGCAAACTCATGCCAGTGCATTCGGTTGATTGCTGGTTTTTTTAATCTAATATAACGCTGAATGTTGGACGGCGTTTACCAAACCCGGCACCCCACATTGTGCCAACGGCTTCATGCGGAGGTGCGCAATTGGAGGGTACAAGCCTTATCCTGGTGCAAGGAAATGCAACTTAAAGACTAAATGTCATGGCAGGGCAGACCAGGCCCTAAGCCTTGGTTGGCAACTGGTCTAGGATCAAAGCTCCAACAGGCGGACAATTAGAGCATTGCTTTGCTGATCCAGCAGCTTTTGCAGCTTTTTGTGATCCAGATGTATTGGTGTTACCTTTCTTCTGCAGTGAACTAGGCAGGCCGAGAAAGGGATCGTGCAGCATGGGCAACACATAGTCTCGGAATCAAAGCGAGAGGTAGCAGTTACAGGTTTATAAGTCCTTGTCAATTGGCTTAGACATGGGTGCCACAGGTTGCCTGTGACAGTGGGAGACACCTACAGATGTCACTGATCAGCTACTGCCCGCCTCAAGCTGGGCATCCCCTGGCCAATTAGGTGCTGATCTGCCTCAGCTTGTCTGCTTCAATGGGTGCTTGGGGTAGGACAAAATCTACATCACAGCACTAGGCACTAAAAAGAAAAATAGGAACCTCAAGCTACGGCTTGCAACCTGGAACATAAGAACCATGTGTCCGGGATTTTCCATCAACCTGACAAATATTGACAATGTGAGAAAAACGGCTGTGATTAATGCCGAACTCGTTCGATTTAATATTGATATTGCTGGCCTGCAGGAGACTCTGCTCGCTGAGGAAGGCTAACTCAGGAAAAACTATTACACTTTTTTGTGCGTGGAAAGGTAGAGGGCAGAAAGTGAAAAGACAACATGGAGTGGGCTTTGCAGTGAAGAATTCTATACTGGGAATAATTGAAATTCCAGCTGGCAGAAATGAAAGATTATTATCCCTGCACTTCGCAACAACTTGTAGTTTTGCCACTATTATCACTGCATATACACCAACACTCACTTCCTCTGATAATGTGAAGTTTTTTTTTTATGAGGAGTTAGACTGTGATCAAGGCAATACCAAAATCTGACTACATGTAAATGCTCGTGTGGACAAGGACTCGAGTTCATAGCCAGTGTGCCTTGGAAAATGCAACATTGGTCGCATGAATGACAATGGGCAATGGCTACTGGAGTATTGCACCAGAAATGACCTCATTCATTCAGTAGCATGTCCTTTGCAGAACCTTGCTCCCATAACAACCTTCCGGAAAACTTCCCGATCACAAGCAAGATGCCGCGTTTGATACACCCATCTGGAGATCATCCGCCACATCCTGCACCCCGTCTTCTCTTTGGCCTTAATCTTCCTCTCTTCCCAGGCATATACCCTTCCATTATTGTTCTCTCCAAACTGTCGTGACGTTTCAAGTGACCAAAATACTTCAATTTTCTTTGTTTTATCGTCTTTAATAGCCATCCCTCCTCAATATTCAACTCTTGAAGTATGGATGCATTTGTTCTTTTCTTTACCCAAGATATTCTTAGAACTCGTCTATAACATTTATATTCAAAGGCATGTATGCGCTGTTCAGCTTGTTTAGTAAGTGTCCATGTTTCACAGGCGTTTGTTGCAATGGGAAAGATGCATGCTCTTAAAAATCTAATTTTTGTAGTTCTGTCTGTCCCACACCATAATTTATTCATCTGTTTTAGTCTTTGAAGAGCAATGGATAGTCGCCGTTTAATTTCTTTCATTGTGTCACCATTATTCGTAATCAATGACCCAAGGTATTCAAAATTTTCCACCACCTCCAATTTTCTCCCATTAATGTATATTTCTTTCTCCATAGTAGTTTTATCTGTATGCATTATCTTAGTTTTTGCTATGTTAAGATATAAGTTGTGATTTTCACTATTCAATTGTGTTGAGGCTATTAGGTTTTCTATGCCATTCTGTGTTGTGGATAGTAATACTGTATCATCAGCATATCGAATCTCTGGTATGTCATGACCGCCGAAGAAATGACCTATGTATTACAAATTCCTTTTTTTTTAAAATAAAAGAGCGGCATAAGGTCATCACACAGAGACATTTGAATCAAACATCTTTAACTCGAAGTTACCACAGTGCTAATTGTGACACTAATCATTCTTTGGTTGTTCCAAGAGTTAGACTGAGACCAAAGATAATCTACATGGCTAAACACAAATCTAGCCCCAGAATTAATATTATTAACACCAAAAATCCTGATAAGTGCTTTGAGTTCTAACAGCAACATGAATACGCTTTCACTGATACATCAGAAAATTGTATAGCAAGTGAAAAGTGGAATATACTTAGGGAAATGCATTATAAAACAGTGGTAGGGGTTTTTGGCACTGTGCATCATAAGAGGCAGGACTGGTTTGCAGCAAACAGCCAGATACTGCAGCCCTTGATTGATAAAAGGAAGATAGCTCTCTTAAGAAACAAGGAAAGAATGCAAAACACTCAGTGAGCTGAAGCAAGCCAGGAAGGATGTGTAAAAGGCTGCCAGGCAGTGTGCAAATGACTATTGGATCTCGTTATGTGAGTACATTCAAAATATAGTGATAAGGGAAACATCTGAGGCACGTATGAAGGGATAAAGAAGGCCTGTAGTCCAATGATCAAAAGAAGTGCACCACTGAAAACCATGACTGGAGAAATCATCACTGATAAGAAACAGCAGATGGACAGATGGGTAGAGAACTATCTGGAGCTTTACTCAAGTGAGACCAAACTAGCGGATGATGCCCTCAACGCCATAGAGGCCCTGCCAACTCTTGACCACCTGGACACACTTCCCACCATAACAGAAGTTAAGTGTGCTATAAATGAACTTGCATCTGGCAAGGCTCCAGGTAAGGATGGGATTCCAATAGAGGTTATCAGGAGTGGGCTAGAAACACTCAGTCTACAGATCCACCAGCTAATAGAGCTACGCAGGCAAGAAGGACAAGTTCCACAGGATTTCGAAGTTTTGAGCAACATAACACTGTACAAAAACAAAGGGGATCAGAGTGACTGTAACAAATAATGGGGTATCTCACTTATGTGCATCGTTGGGGAAAGTATTTGCTAGAATTGTTCTGCATAGACTTCAAGTCCTAGGAGATCAAGTCTACCCCGCATCACAGTGTGACTTTGACGGAACTGGTTGTCAACAACTCAACTGACAGGCCTCATCGGGTACTTCTCACACACCCATACAAGACAACTTGCAAGTCGTGTGGGAGGCAAAATGCATGGTCCATTTTATTGCCGTTGGCTCGCTTACAAGCGGTAAACAGTCGCTAATGCAATACACAATATACAGCCACAGAATTATCTAACACAAACTGCTAACCCTATGCTAGTTCTATCTATTAGTGAACACAAAACTCCTAACGCTATTCTAAACGATGTGAACGCCTCAAGTCCAGTCTCCCGTCTGCCTAACCTCTCTCCCGTCGTTACCCACCACGCGGGGTGACCTTCACCTTCGTGCGTGTTACCTCACATCGCACTCTGCTGGCAAACGTGGCCTGTTGAGTGTCTACTCAACTGTGCTATGGCTTCACGAGGTGTGGTACTATCGTGATTAGAGTGCTAACTCTCTGAACACCGCCTGCGTGTCTCATGAGGGAGTGGCTAACCCTCTCCTATTACCTCATCTCCCCTGCCCTTGCCTCGGGCACCGTATCTCCTCCTGGTCTCTTCAGGGTTGACCGCTCTCCCTGGCGGAGGGGATGCGGTCGAGTCTTTGACACACACCCACCCCTCTTGTGTTGCGTCATCAACTTTCACTCATTGGTTGTGACGCAAGAGGTTCCTAAACAAAAAATTAGTGTGTCTAATTTTTGTCAAAGACTCTAGATAACCTGGCTTTGGGCATTCCAATAGACTATTAATAACTATTGTCACAATGTAGCAAAGCCTTACTTGGCTACTGGCAATCGCCACAAACTTGACTGGTTGGCGTGAGCCCCTTCTCACATGCTATATTATATTTATCAGAGGTATGTCTGAACCGGACCGTTGTCTTATAAGACCTGCCCTCACATAGTAAATTAACTTACTACCCATACAAAGTTGACTTTCTTAGGGTCAACACATGAATTATTTCATGTCCCCCATATAATATTTAACAACCATTCTACAAGAGTGTGTGCGACAGGCTTTACCTCCCTCGCTTCCGCGCGTAAGACTTTATTTCTCTGTTAATTTAGTTCTTCGTTGTCTATTATGTCCCCTGGCCCCATAGTTATCTGTCTTTGATCTACAAATAGTGTATGCAATTTATATGTTTGTTTTTCTGTTTGTTTGTGTGTTTGGATGTAATAAATCTACTAATCTAATTTCTATCCTCTATTTATAAATTCTATGTGTGTGTATGTTAGTTTTTTGAGTGTCATAATTTGGTTCAATGTGGCCACAAACAGGTGTATAACACTAATTCGTGACTACATTCACTTGTTATGAAACCCAAAATACTGTAATCTAAGTTCTAAACTATATTACAGACAACACATTCACACTAACACAATTTCACTAACGAAAACTTTACATTCTAACATACCATTCTAATTCTATAACTAAGTATTTAATGTGTTGCCTAAATTTATTAAATTTGTTATGTTAATTATATGATATGATTATATTACTTCTTATTTTTTTCTAATCTAAGTGATGTAATCTAACTATTTAAATGCAATTGTTGTGATGTGAGTTATGTACCTTAATTAAATGGATTATGTGACCACAATTTATGTACTTTTCTAAATACTATGCTAAATAATGTTTTTAAATGCACAAAGGAATTATATGAGTGATGTTCTTAATCTAACTGGTGTAAATGCTGTATGTTACCTTATCTACTCTTTTTAATCTATTATGATGTAAAATGATGATACTAATAAATGGTAATATTTGAAAGATGGTATGGTTTCATTAAGATGGAATAAACTAACTACAATGAAACTAAGTGAAATATAACAATCTAAATGGTACTATTCATATCATAAATTTAATTTAACTTGTAATAAACTATTCTTATGTCTAAACTAATATTCTAATCTAATTTTAATGGGTTAATTACTGTACTAACTACATTATTAAAATAAATGAGAACTGTTATAGTTCCTAACCTACATCTAATTTATCACTATCTTAAAATATTATATTACATATCACAATAAGTTTATATACATAGTATTTGGTTTACACAGGTTAGTAGTTGCCTTCATGTATGTGCAATGGTTGTATAGGCATAATATAACCACACATTTTGCCTGGGTATCTGAAATACATTACACAGTCATCTTAATGTTCTCTCGGTAGTGCACGTGTAGAGTTCGCTGGTGTCGTAGCTCTATCTTTTCGTGTCTGTAATTAAGCACTGTTCTGACACTGTTTTCTGCGGTTCATATATATGATACACCGGAATGGAGCTTAGTTGGAAATGAGCTGTCCTAGTTCACACGGTGGTATCTAAGTATAGCAGCACAGTTCTTAATCTGATGTCCACGGACACATGATAGTTCAGTGTTTTGGTACATGATTACGCCAATAATGTGGATATGTATGTAAGCTATTTTACATCTTATATTATCAGATACCCATGTACCAACCATCACTCTACATTTAATTGTTGGATTTCAGGTATTTCTACCCCAGATGGTCTACTAAGGGTATCAGCTAGGGTGTTGTCTTTCCCCTTAATATGCTCTATACTGAACGTATAGTTTTGAAGGATAAGAGACCACCTGTATATCCTGTCGTTTCGGTGCACACCAGTCTGAATGACCGTAATGGGAGAATTGTCGGTCTGGATAATGAAGTGCACACCCGCCAGAAAGCGGTGGAGCTTTCTCACTGAGTAGATGACGCTCAGGGCCTCCAGTTCTGCCATCGAATATCTGGACTCGGTAGGTGTGATCTTACGGCTCACGTAGCAAATCGGATGGAAGATGCCCTCATAAAATTGGCCTAGGACTGCAGCGATGGAGATCCTGCTGGCATCTGTCCTAAGATAATAAACGAGCCCAGGGTTAGGCAAGCGGAGGATGGGAACATTACTAAAAAGAATTTTCAATTTTGACAATGCAGAAATTATTAATGCATCTTTCACATCCAATTTTACTGATGCTTTTAATACATTCGAAAACACACTAGTTATTTCAGCTAGGTTTGGAATAAATTTACTATAGTAATTAACTAATCCCAAAAGACTTCTAACCTGCTTTTTCGTAGTAGGCATGGTTAGATTCATAATTTTTGTAATAATCCTATTGTCAGTCTTCAGTTGACCTTGAGAGATGAAATGACCCAAAAATTCAATTTCTTTTAGGCCTAATTCGACTTTGCTCGGTTTGACTGTGAGACCGAAGAGTCGCAACCTATCAAACACATGTCTCAGTTTCAGTAAGTGTGTAGCCTAGTCTTCAGTATGGACACATATATCATCTATATAGGTCACAGTATTCGTCACTCCATGTAACAGATCTCTAGTTAAGCGTACGAAAGTGGCAGGAGCATTTCGAAGTCCGAAAGGAAGAAATCGCCACTCGTATAGTCCTAAAGGTGTTGAAAACGCAGTAAGATGCATAGATTGAGCTTGCATCGGGACCTGCCAGTATCCTTTAGTAAGATCTAGTTTTGAAAAGATTTTAGAAGTAGACATGTCCAAGATAAGATCTTCGCAGGAAGGAATAGGTTCTGCGTCGATCTTAGTGATGTTATTGAGTTTCCGATAGTCCACGCACAGACGAATTGTGGAATCCTTCTTCTTAATTAGGACGATTGGAAAAGAGTACTCTGATGTAGACTTTTGGATAATCCCGCTAGCTTCTAAATTAAGAATTTCCTTATTTAGATTTTCCCTATAGCTGAGTGGGATAGAGTACGGCCTACATTTAATAGGCTTAGAATCCGAAAGAAGAATGGAGTGTTCGATTCTGTCCGTCCTACCTGGGATGTCAGAGAATAAGTCTTTGTATTCAGTAACTAACTCCACTAATTGTCGTCGTTGAATGTCTGTTAGTCCCTGATCTGTATGTATGCTGTCCACTGTCGCAGTTTTGTCTACAATGGGAACAGGTAGTTCCATTCCGTCGTCGTCTACCTGATTCAGTACCGTGGTGGTGCTAAGTGTGTATTCTGTTAACTCACTGGGTGTATTGCCATTGTCGGAACTGCCAGTCTCGCTAACTAGTGTAGTTGCGTTGTGTATGTCTGTCGTCTGATCACTGGGTGTTGGTGCACTCTGTTCGTCTGTCACTACTTCTGTTTCTTGTCTTGTATAGTAAGGTTTCAACATGTTGACATGGAATATCTTTAAGTGTCCGTTTATCGATATTTCATAGTCAACATCTGAAATTCTGCGTACCACCTTGAATGGCCCTTGCCATGAGGTTAATAGTAAATTTCTTTTGTCTGGAAGTAGCAAGAGTATGTCTTGATCTGGTTCAAGTTCAATTGTTCTTGTCCCTTTGTTGGCATATTGGCGGTAGATTTGACCCTTCCTCTCCAAAGCTGCCTTAGCTATAACACACGATTTCATGATCTTGTCTCGTGTCTCTGTCACCATTTCATAAGGTGTTTTTGGGGTAGGAATTTCTATCGAATTTGTTAGTACCTGATGGTAAATAGTTAGGGGTCCACGTGGGTTAGCCCCGTAAACTAATTCAAAGGGTGAGAAACCCGTGCTAGAATGGGGAATCTCCCGATAGGCGAACAGCACTGTTGGTAACAGTGTATCCCAATCAGCTGGGTTTTCTGCTGTAACCTTAGGCAGCATGTGCTTTAGGTCCCCATTAATTTTCTCTACTATTCCATTGCTGGCTGGATGGTAAGCTGTCGTAAAATGTTGCTTAATGCCTAACATTTTTGTAAGGGCTTGCGTTGCAGCCGATATGAACTGAGTTCCACGATCGGATAAAATGGTCCGTGGGAATCCGAATCGTGAGAACAGGTGTAGAAATACATTGGCAACGTCTTTGGAGGTGATGTATTTCAAAGCTACTGCCTCAACCCACCTTGTACATAGGTCGACCATTGTCAATATGAAGCGATTTCCTTTGCTGGACACCTGGTTTAGGGGTCCAACAATATCTACCGCCACACTTTCAAATGGCCTAGAAGCCAGTGTAGAAGGCTGTACCTCAGCTGTAGGATGTTCACCTTTACGTACCAATTGTTGACAGACATTACACGAACGACAAAATAATTTTATGTCATTGCAAAAACCTGGCCAATAGAAATGAGCCTGAATTCTGGCCCTGGTCTTATCATATGCAAGATGACCAGCAACCGGTGACTCATGTGCAATCTTTAGCACAGTTAGACGATGTTGTTCAGGTAACACCGTTTGCTGAATCTCATGGTTACCAGTAGTATAATATCTAGTTAAAATACCATTGTTAAGTCTAAAAACCCAAGATGCATTTTTGGTCACTTTGGCTTTATCTTTTAACAATTTTAAGTATGGAGACACACTAGTATCAGCTTTTTGCTGTTCTATAAATTTCTGTCTGCTGGTGTCATCTGTGCCAGTTGGGGAAAGCAACAGTAGTCTCTCATCTTGTAGTGTGTCTTGATGTTTCACACTGTCTGCTCTTGTTGTTGCATTAGTTGCATTTAATTTCTCCCATGCAACTATTTCCTCATTAGTACATTGTTTCAGTTGAGGTAAACACCCCAAAATTAAATCAGTACAAGGGTTGTTAAGTATTGCACAAGTAAAGGTACCAGAAAGAAACGGAGAATCAATACGGGCTTTTGCCAAAGGGTAAATTTCAACGTTACCCGAAAAGGTTCGGCATTTCACAGTGTCACCTGTGTAATCACCCGGACTCACTAGTTCTTTTCGAAGACCAATAAGGGTGCTGCCGCTATCCAGCAAACATTGGCATGGTACATCATTGACCATTGCATTGTGGAACACTAACTTGCCTCTGGAGGCTAATGCTGCATTCACACTCTCAGATGAGCATGGTACTGTATGTCCACATTCTAGTCTTCCGTCTGCATGGAATTGGTGACATCGTTCACAGCTGTCAAAGCTTAATATATCGTTAGCAGCACACACATCCTCTGCTTGGTTAGTTGGTAAGTCACTTTCAATCTCACACTCATTCTCACTACCACTATCTGAAGAGGTGTCGATCAACATAGCGTTGTTAGCTTTCAAACGTTGGCGGCCAAGGCACTTATTAGAATAATGGCCATAAGAGGAACAAAAAAAACATTTGATTGCACGCCTGTATGCAGACCGTTTGCTTTGCTGCTTCTTGATCACATTTTCAAGATGCGCCGGATAATTCGGCGATTTGTCGCACATAGCATAAGTGTCGTGCATTAGTTGACAGTACATGCATTTGGAAACTTTTCTGTCTTTCTTATCATACTTCTGAAAAGGTTTTCTGTTACCCTGATAGTTTTTTGATTGGTCTTTGACAAAGGAAACTATCTCAGAGTCACTTGAGGTCTTAAAAATCTCTCTGTTAGAAGAAAAATATGCTGAGCCTTTTTTTTCGAACTGCTCGATGTTTTCAATGTCTGACTGCTGCAAAAACTTAGCAAAAGGAGAAGGTATAGTAGATATACACTTGTCCATAGCTATTAGGTTTTTTAATCTATCAAAGTCTTTTCCTATGTTAGCTGCTTTAAGCCACCTGTTTAGTACACTCTGCACATTTGAAAAATAATCTATAAAAGTTTCACTAGGTTTAGGTTTTAAATTTGAGAACTGAACCTGATACCCAGGGGCATCAAGTAAAAAGTGCTGCATAATCCTATCATGGATGTATTGATAGCTAGATCTAAGTTCAATAGGAATAGACTCTATTACTTTAAGGGGCTCACCACTTAGATTCTTCATGTAAATCGGAGCCCACATATCTAAAGGAACTTGGTGATATTTAAATTGATACTCTACATTCTCTGTCCAGGCAGATATGGAGTCCTCTTTACAATATGGTTTGATAATATTTTTGTATTTGTTGAACTTATTTTCCTCTTGTTGACTTCTTAGTTTAGTGGCAGAGATCTCTGCGTGTGAGTCTACATCCATGCTTTTCATCTTTAATTGTGTCTCTGATTCTACCTGAATTTGTTTTTCTTTAACTCTTGCCATTTCATCTATCTCTTTTTGCTTTAGATCTAATTCCTTTTGTTTTAATTCTTTCTCTTGATCTAATTGTTTTTGTTTCATCTACTTATCATGTTCTCTTTCTCGTGCGCGTTCGTCCCTCTCCGCATTCTCTTTTCGTGTTTGTTCCTCTTTTGTTTCTTTAAATTTCTGATCAGCATATTGTTGTAGTTCTTTTCCTGTTAATTCTAGTTCTTTACCTGCTTTTATGAAATCTGATAAAGTTGCCATCTTACTTTAGTACTTGGCTAACAGTGATAGGCAATGATGACTTTAATCAGTTATTTATCTTTGATATGTTATGTTTGTTCTTATCTGATCACTATCAGTTGTGCTTTCTGTTTATACCCTGCCCAGATTTATCTTGCAGAAAAACAGAGTATACAAATATGTCAACGCGTTACAAGCTGAAAAAGAGATGCACTATTAATCAAATTGCATGACAAAATATATAAGTGTACTCAGCTTAATGTGGGAACGAAGCTCCTTTGACACAGGTCACCTTGTTTGGTACACTGGGGTGGCGACACGTTTCGTACGTAGCACACGGTATTTGGCCCACAGGTGTATGTGCACAGCTGTTGTTTGCCCTCTGATATATAGGGCAGCAGTAAACACGCCTACTAAACGATATGATTTACTCGACAACTAAGGACAATGACTTAGACAATGACAGACTTACGAACACCTAGAATATGTATTAATTAATTTTAATGTCAATGTCCTGTCTTTGTTTTAAACAATAATTGCCTTTCGTTACTAACCTAGTTAATTTCTGTAAACGTTGTGCAGCTAAGTATCAGATGCTTAGCCCGAAAATAGTTCCATCGTGACGATAAGCAAAGAGAAAATAGACCCAAAAATGAATAAATGCTTGTAAAGAAATCAAAATAACATAATAATGTGTCAACAAATAAATATATTCATTTAGTAACTTAAATAAGTAAATAATAAACAATATACAGCACAGATTCAGGCGGGCCGCCGCTAAGCGATCTTGTAAACATTCGACTGCTTTATGCTAATGACGCAGAACAACTGTCTGTCAATCACTCTACGTCATCGCGCAGCGCTATTTTTAGATCTCAAAAATCAATATTGTCGGCTGCCTGTGTATTCCTGCGCCGTGAATCATGTTTGGTGCTTATTCAAGAATAAATTGGTAAATATATGAATAAATATAAGAAAATAAGAATATTAATACTTACAGCTTCGAAGAATACATGATTTCATTCAATAAATATATCATAAACACAATTAAACACTATTTTGTCACGATAGGCATATTTCTAGCTCGCAAATTCTCCTGTCTGCACAAATTATCGTTACTACAAAAATTAACCCTAGTCTGGAGCCCGTGGATGAGTGGATTAGCTTGAACTTTTCGTTCAAGCTTCACTTCTTGACACCACAATTACCTTTTTACTGTGGGTATTAGCTTGGCGCTTTCGTCCAAGCACCACTTTCTGACACCACAATTACCCTGGCCTGTCAACAACTCAACTGACAGGCCTCATCGGGTACTTCTCACACACCCATACAAGACAACTTGCAAGTCGTGTGGGAGGCAAAATGCATGGTCCATTTTATTGCCGTTGGCTCGCTTACAAGCGGTAAACAGTCGCTAATGCAATACACAATATACAGCCACAGAATTATCTAACACAAACTGCTAACCCTATGCTAGTTCTATCTATTAGTGAACACAAAACTCCTAACGCTATTCTAAACGATGTGAACGCCTCAAGTCCAGTCTCCCGTCTGCCTAACCTCTCTCCCGTCGTTACCCACCACGCGGGGTGACCTTCACCTTCGTGCGTGTTACCTCACATCGCACTCTGCTGGCAAACGTGGCCTGTTGAGTGTCTACTCAACTGTGCTATGGCTTCACGAGGTGTGGTACTATCGTGATTAGAGTGCTAACTCTCTGAACACCGCCTGCGTGTCTCATGAGGGAGTGGCTAACCCTCTCCTATTACCTCATCTCCCCTGCCCTTGCCTCGGGCACCGTATCTCCTCCTGGTCTCTTCAGGGTTGACCGCTCTCCCTGGCGGAGGGGATGCGGTCGAGTCTTTGACACTGGTCTACCATTAATATGATATTCTCAGTGCGACAAATGCAAGAAAATGCCGTGAACAGAATCAACCACTGTTTATTGCCTTGATTGACCTCACAAAGGCATTTGATTTGGTCAATCATGAGAGTCTGTTCAGGGCACTAAAGAAGATCGGCTGCCCACTAACTCTTTTTGTCCATTGTGGAATCGTTACACACAGGCATAAAGGGTATAATCAAGTTTGATGGTGCAACTTCAGAAGAGTGTGAAATCAAGAGTGGAGTTAAGCAAGGTTGTGTACTAGCTCCACCGTCATTAGAATATACTTTTCACTTCTACTGAAGTATGCCTTTCGTGATCAGGATGGCAGTATATACATTCACTCATGCTCAGATGGCGGCCTTTACAATGCTCAGAGATTGACAGCCAAGACCAAAATTAGGAGGGTACTGATCAGAGAGTTGCTTTTTTGCAGATGATGCAATTACGACCCACTCTGAGGAAGAATTACATCTACTATCTGCATTATTTATTCAATGCTTATTCTGAATTTGGTTTATCAATTAGCAAAACGAAGACACAGATTATGGTCACAAGGTGCACATGGGGGAACCACCATTCTTTATTGACGATGCCGAACTGGAGGTAGTAGACCATTTTATATACCTAGAATCAGAGGTAAATAGTAAATTATCCCTAGATCAGGAAATCACCATCAGGATTGGTAAGGCAGCAACAACAATGAACAGGTTGACAAAAAGAGTCTGGGAGAACAGGAAGCTTACTGCCAAAACAAAGGTGCTAGTCTATCAAGCCTGTGTCGCCAGTACTCTTCTTTATGACTGTGAAGCCTTGTCAACTTACACCAAGAGAAACCTTTAAACAGCTTTCAAATGCGGTGTCTGTGAAGAATACTTGGTACTAAGTGGCAAGACAAAATCACAAATACTGAAGTATTGGAAAGATTAGGTTGTGTGACGGTTTGTTCCTTGCTCAGTCTTCATAGACTTCATATAGAGGATAGGACACAGAAGGGTGGATGATGGTAGAATACCGAAGGACATATTTTTTTGTGAATTGCAGATGGGTAAGAGATCTCAGGGTTGGCCTCTACTGTGATACAAAGTTGTGTGTATGTGGGACACGACTGATACAGGCATTGATATTGCACATTGGGAGCAAGTCACCACTGAATGAGTTGCATGAAGGGCAAATATCAGAAATGGAATAAAGAAAAAGGAGAAAATTATTGCAGATAGGCCACACACTGCGCGTGAGAGGCGTAAGTTGTTGCGGGTTGGTGGAAATAACAGTGTTCACATGAATCCATTGTGGACGAACATTTACAGCATGAATTGGTCTGATCAGTCACATTCGCTTCTGCCATGGGTTGTAGTTAATAAGCCTTGTTGAAGTACAATGTGTTGCTTGTCCATCAAGAATGATGATGACCATTCATTTCATTCAGTGGGGTTGAAAGGATGGAGTTGTGAGTTCTAAGATGGCTGATAAGGCCTATTTTGGCTCGAAATGTTCGTTGACAATATGGGCAAAGAATGCTTGACGTTTCTGGAGGAGGATCTCCTGCAGTGGTTTTTCTGTCCAGCCTTTTCTTCACAGCTCTTGCAGTCCTGGTTACTTCACAAGTGACTGCACCCTTATGTAATGATATACGCCACGAATTACGGTCTTTAGCAGCAGTCTCCCAGGTGTCAAGATGAATTCCAAAAGCTTTCAGTGAGATTTTCAGTGTCTTTAAAGCGTTTCCTCTGGCCGTCTTGGGGGCGTTTACCACAACGTAGCTCTTCTTCTTCTTCTCCTTCTTCAGCGTTCCGAGCCACAACGTAGCTCGGCATAAAAAATTTGTTTAGGGAGCCTGTGATTTGGCATACGAGTTAAGTGACCAGCCTAGTGAATCTGATTTTTCATTACTAGAGTGTGGATACTGGGCATGGATGCTCTTTTTAGAACTTCAGTGCCTGGGATCTTGTCTTGCCATTTAATCTTCAATAGCTTCCTAAGGCAGACTGTGTGGAAGTGGTTTAATTTCCTAGCATGTCGCTGATAAACAGTCCATGTTTCACAAGCATATAGCAGTGTGGATAATACAAGTGCTTTATAGACTTTCAGCTTTGTTTGCAGGCTTATTCCATTTCTGTCCCATACATTCTTGTACAGCCTGCCAAAGGCCGCGCTGGCCTTGGAGATTCTTGCATTCACTTCATCATCAATTGTGGCAGCTTGTGACACAGTGCTGCCAAGATAGGTGAATTTGTCCACAACACTTAGTCTATGATCATTCACTTTGATATTCGGCACAGTGTGATTATTCCCTGGAGCTGGCTGGTACATAACTACAGTCTTCTCCAGGTTGATATTGAGCCCAAAGTTGGTACAGGCATATGAGAAAGCTGAAACATTGTGTTGCATGTCTGCCTCTGAGTTGGCATATAGAGTGCAATCATCAGCAAACAGCAGTTCTCTGACGGCACCGCTGTTAGTTTTGGTTTTGGCTTTCAGCCTTCTGAGATTGAATAACTTTCCATTCATGCGGTAGTTGATGTCTATTCCAATGTCCAATGGGATAGTAGGATTTCCATAGCAGTGTTGTAAATTATGTCCTTTAGGGCTCTCCACTCTGTTTCTGCAGCATTTGGCTCGTGGCAGTCTTCCAGCATGTTTTCAAATGACAGCTGCATTTTTTTGCTGCTTAGGCGGGTGACATTTAGTTGTTGGTTTTTTTTTTGGCATTTTTCCTCCTTGAGGACGCCGTGGTGGTTTGATGTGTATGTTTATTTTCGAGATAATGAGATGATGGTCTGTCCAACATTCGGCACTACACATGGATTATGTCACTCGAACGTCTTGTCTGTCACTCCTCCTGACGATGCCATAGTCAATGAGGTGCCAGTGTTTTGAGCGAGGGTGCATCCATGATGTTCTATTTCTCATGGGAAGATGGAAAATTGTGTTGGTGATCAGGAGATCGTGTTCAGCACAGGTCTGAAGGAGGAGGAGGAGACCATTGCTGTTACAATTTCCGACTCCGTACTTTCCATTGATGCCACTCCAAGAGGCGGTGTCCTTGCCTACTCTGGCATTGAAGTCCCCAAGGTGTATAAGTTTGTCTCCTTTGGGAACATGTTAATACGTTGTGCAGGTCCTCATAGAACTTGTTCTTGACATCATCTTCATTGGTCATGGTTGGTGCATAGACACTCACGATGGTTGCATGCTTCTTTCCTTTCAGCAGGCGTAACTTAATAGTCATAAGCTTGTCATTTACAGCTATAGAAAATTCAGCTAGTTTGCCAACCAGGGCCGACTTAATGGCAACTACCACACCGGATTGGCTTCTTTCTTCGCTTTTCTTTCCACTCCAGAAAAATGTGTAGCCGGCACATACTTCACAGTATCGTCTTCACTTTTCAAGACTTTTCCTGGTACTTGTTTTTATGCTGGATCTACCTGGAAGTCTAGGTAAAATTTTAAACCTGCCTCAAAATTAAATTGAATCTGACTGCTGGGCCAGCACTTGTTTCATGTGTTGTGGACAATCTGTTTTAATTTCACAGAGAAGTTGCCTATCACCCGTACATTTGAAATGTCTGTTTTTAACTGACACTGACCAAATACACACATACTATTGAACAGTTAACCAACAATAAGCAAGGACAAGGTCCCATTAACTGATTGAAAGACTAAGTACATACTCTTCCATTGCACTACTCCCTACACTCTCTATGAAGTGTTGTGATTATCTTCTTTGCCATCATCATGCTTCTCTGCTGTCAGTTGTTCCTATTCAGGGGATGTCTCATGCCACTTGTGACCTTGGTTTATAATAATACTAGCTGACCCTGCCCGGCTTCGCCCTGTCCCAGGCGGGGATCTGTCTGTCTGTCTGTCTGTCTGACCCGGCCCGGCTTCGCCCAGCTCCTGGTGGGGAGCATTTCATTTAATTCATATAAGTAGTCATATAAGCTCCCGTTCCCGTTCCCGACTATCTACTGTCTGTCTGTCTATTATTAGAACGAGCACTTGAAAGATCAAGAGAATGATATTTGCCCTTCATGCAACTCATTCAGTGGTGACTTGCTCCCAATGTGCAATATCAATGCCTGTATCAGTCGTGTCCCACATACACACAACTTTGTATCACAGTAGAGGCCAACCCTGAGATCTCTTACCCATCTGCAATTCACAAAAAAATATCCCCCGTCAATTAACTTGGGTAAATGGAGCGTCTTATTTAATTCATATTCGGCCCCTGCTCCCGTTCCCAAAAACGACGACCCGGCCCGGCTTCGCCCAGTCCCTGGTGGGGAGCATGTCATTTAATTCATATTAGGCGGAGGGAGGAGAGGAGACAGGAGGGAAGAGGAGGAGACAGGAGGAGGGAGGAATGAGGGGAGATGGAGGAGGAGGAGGGAGGGTTGAGGAAGGAGGAGAGAGAGGGAGGAGGTAGAGAGAGGAGGAGGAGGATGGAAGAGGGAGGGAGAAGGAGGAGGAGGTAGAGGGATTAGGAGGAGGAGGAGGGAGTTTGCCATTCCCAATTCATACTTGTCTAGGTTCTGTGATTTCGGTCCTTCCATTGATTGTTCTTCCCTTCTACATGACTGTAGATAACTTCTTTACACATAAAAAGATTAGTTGTTATTGACATTGCCGTGTGACGATTCTGTGTAGTCACATCATTTTCTTCGCTTTTCCTAGCGTTGTGGTTCAGGGATTCTTTCATCATCATCTTCCACTTCTGCCGTCAAGCGTCGTGGGGAGGAATAATTTGCGTTCCAGCGCCCGGTGTACGGCACTGGATAGTGTCATTCCGTGTGGTTGTACAATGTCTCTGATGTCGTCAATCCATTTTCTTCTTGGACGAAAATCATCATCATATATATTTACGTACGTATTTAGGGAGGAGGAGGAAGAAGGAAAAAAAACTATGACAGTTGGCTGCGCGGGAATGAGAGGAAGACGTGTAGAAAATTTCATCTCAATCGGATGGACCGTTCTCGAACGCATAAAGGACATACACACATACATACATACATACATACATACATACATACATCCTTTTTTATATATAAGATAGGGGTGTACCGGATTTCGGCTCCGGCTCCGGCAAATCCGGAATCCGGCCATTTTTACAAATCCGGCTTCGGCTCCGGCTCCGGTCCAGTTTTGCCGGATTTAGGCCGGATTTGTGTTGCCTAGTCACGTGAATTTTCTGTACATGTTTCATGAGGCCACGTCGAATTTTAGGCAATAGCACAGTAGCACTTCCGGTTTACTATTTCTCGCTGATGTAAATAAGAATTTTAAGAAAAAAAACACTCATTTTGAATTTTAATGGTGCATTACTTCATGAGTTTGTGGGACTTGAATATTTATTTTCGTAAATTTCTTTGGTCTTGCCCATAAAATAAAATGGCATCAAAATCTAAGTCATACAGAATACAGCGCCGTTTGGGATTACTTCAAGGTTAAAGACGATGATTCAGCGAAGGTAATATGTAAGTTGTGTGACAAACAGTTATCGCGTGGACGATCAGATCGCCCCAAAGACTTCTCAACATCATCAATGCAGACCCATTTGCGATCGATGCACAAGAAAAGCTATGACGAAATGATGGAAAAGAAAGCATCACTGAAGGCCAGTGTATTGGCGACCACATCTATGATGAATCTGGGACCGTGTTTGCACAAAGCAAGCAGCAGTACCCAGCAGTCAATTGTGCAGGCATGGGACCGGGCCAAAATTTGGGACATCAACAGTCCCAATGCTAAACGCATTCATGCTGCCGTAGCCCGAATGATAGCCATAGATATGGAGCCTTTTCAAGTAGTGGAACGACCAGGTTTCAGAGAGTTGATGCATACAATGGAAAAAATGTATGAATTGCCTTCAAGAAAGTACTTTGCTGAACATATCATTCCTGACATGTGTAAACGTCTGAAGGTAAAAATTGCAGCAATGATATCTGACACTGATTACATATCATTCACAACAGATACGTGGACAGCTGAACACACCACTCAGTCATTTATGGGCCTCACTGGCCATTGGTTAACAGACTCCTTCGTTCTCCGCAGTGTAGTCTTCCATTGTACTGCATGTGATGAACATCACACGGCTACAAACTTGCTTGCACATTTTGGAATGATGCTGGATGAGTGGTCAATTGCACGTGAGAAGTGCCATGTTGTTGTGAGAGACAATGCATTCAACATTGCCAAATGCTTTCGTGATGGCAGCTATTCAAGTGTTGGATGTTTTGCGCACACACTGCAGATGTGTGTGCGTGATGGTCTTTTGAGTCAAAAGTATGTTGCTGGCATCATCAGTACTGGAAGAAAATTGGTAGGACATTTCAAACACTCTTCTTCAGCAACCAGTCGTTTGCATGAACTTCAAAATGAATTAAACCTACCACAACATCAGCTTATCCAGGACATGACAACACGATGGAACTCAACGTTCTATATGTTACGACGTCTGTTAGAACAACGGCACAGCATCAGCCTGTACTGTGTTGAAAATTTTGAAATTGATTCGGTAACTGGGCTAACGGCACAACAGTGGGCAGTCACGGAGAATGTGGTAGCTACTTTGGCACCATTTGAAGAAATCACACGTGAAATAAGTGCAGCTCAGGCATCAATATCAGTTGTGATCCCATTAGTGAAAACACTCATGGCTTTCCTCCAGAAAGAAGGTAGTGATGCTGGGATCAAAACTATGAAAGCAGCCCTGCTTGAAGCTGTTAGCAGCAGATTTGCGGACATTGAATCCAACAGTATTTACACCTGTGCCACACTACTGGATCCTCGATTCAAGCTGTGCTTCTTCTCCGAACGTGGTAGAAGTGATGCACGAGCCCATCTGCTGTTAGCAGCTAACTCCATTATTGATTCAGCAAACACAGTCAGTCCACAGGATCCATCAGCTACTATTAGTAGTAGTAGTACTAGTGTTTTGACTTCTGTGAGCACTGCCACACAGTACGAGTCCAGCCTATGGAGCTGTTTTGACACAATTGTCGAGAAAATCCTACCGCAGATCGTTCTGCAAGTGCCGAAGGCAACAGCATTAACACTGAGGTGACACAGTACCTGTTAGAGCCACTTCAAACTCGACAGTCAGATCCAGTTTCATGGTGGCATGCCAATAAGCAAAGATTTCCAAGCATGGCTAGACTGGCGCAGGTATTTCTTGCACCACCACCTACAAGTGTGCCATCGGAAAGGCTGTTCAGTACTGCAGGAGACATTATCACTGACCACCGTAGTAGCCTTTTACCAGAAAATGCGGAGACGTTGATTTTCCTGAAATACAACTCGTCTCTTCTTGACTCTGAGAGTTCAACTTCACAGCCATAATGAAGACTGACTGAAATAGTGAAATTACTAAATGAATGTATTTCAATAAATTCAATCTGTTCAGTGTACTGTTGTTGTGAGTTGTAACTGAGCTGATAATTTGCCAACTGAAAACAATGTGAAAACTAAAAACTGAAACTGAAAACTAACAATTAAAATTACTAAATTAGCATTATGTGCTTATGTATTATGTTTCATCTTGAACTTATGGAACTTAATATTACTTAATTACTTATTCTACTGTGAATGTAATTATTTTACATTTAAATGATTTAATATGAGTATATGTCATCATTGTCATGTCTATAGTAATGAACTGCAGTAATGAACAGTCGAGTGACTCCACTCACCTAAGTCAAGTGATGTAGTACGTTATTTTATTTTTATTTTTTTATTTGTAAATCCGGCTCCGGCTCCGGCTCCGGCCGGATCTCACTTCATAAATCCGGCCAAATCCGTCTCCGGCCGGATTTCAAAAATTTGAATCCGGTACAGCCCTAATATAAGATAATATATTTGGATATCTGGACATGTTTGAGAGGAGACCTAGCACGTACCACAATGTTTTGATTGTCTCAGTCTGCAGCTTCCTGTATTTTTCCTTTCACACATGAAACCTTTTACACATCACTGAAGCTAATCTTTACATACATGTATTTCTTCTGTTACAGGTGCACATGAATAGGCATCAATAATTCTTGTCTCCAAATCATTGATTTAAACTGAATGCTACAGCTGATGGAGTGTTATTTATACACAAATAAGGCAGACCAGATTGTGAAACTCCTGCTGTTAATTGTTTAATACTGTTTTAACATTATGAATTATATATCTGGAAAAGTTCATTTCATTAGTACAGATGTGGGAAGAAAACAGCTGTGATGTAAAAATTGTTTTACTTATTGCCACTTTTTTCAATTTTTCTTTAACTCTTCCCATACACTTCCACTCTGTGTTCGTTGGGACTTTTCAGTAGAACATCTCACCACTTTCTGTCATTTGATACTGTATCTTGTGTGTTTTGGTTATTCCGTACAGTTTTTAAACACTATGTTAACAGTTATAAAGTTCTTAAGCTAGAAGATTTCTTTTATAGTAAAGAACAGTAATCTGGTAATTGTCATTTTTGGTTGGTTGATTTGTAAAGAATCACCTTTATTGCATACCTCTGAAGTCTTCTCCAATGGATAGCACAAGGAGGGTCTCAATACAGTGCACAACTCCCTAGCACCATTAAGGATTCAACTATGTGTATACCCATGTGACAAAACCATCACGAACCATATTTTAGTGGGTAGATTTATATAATTTTCTTGCTATCAATTCAGTCTGTTTATTTTCATACTCATCTGACACTTGTAATCACAACATATATTTATTTGCCTAAATGTATGTTCTTTCTTCAGTTTGCCACAATCTGATGTAAAATATTGTGCATTCACTCCATTGGCTAGCTAAGAGTAATATTTAATCTGACTTCACCGCAGGTTTAGTTTTCAAGTGTTTATGCAAATTTTTAGTGTTAGTTTAATTAAGAAAGATTTATTTGCAAATATGCCCGTAAAAGAAATTTTGCCTGGTTCCATCAATCATTCTTCATGATTAGCGTATGCTTTTTGTAGTAATTTAAATGAGATTTGCCATTATTTAAATTGTATGTAAAAATTAAAGATTCATAATGTTGATGATATGAATCATTGTTCTGTATTATTTATAATAACCTGTTATAATTTGTGTAAAAAAAGAATGCACACCATTTAATGCTTTGCTGACCACTATTAGCAAATGTATGATTGAAAGTGATCACTCATGGCTTATGTATAGCAGTAGGCATATCTATAACAGTAGACATATCTATAACAGTAGACATACAATACAGATAAAGTGAATGTCTACCATAATGCAAGTGTTAACCCTATACACACTACCAATTCCACTGCCCATTTGGCAGGTCAGTTAGAAATACAGAAATTCCAGTGGATACAACAGTTCTTGCAGAACAATGCAATACATTAATGGGAGGCTGGGGTCAGCGTGGCCAAATGGATAAGAGCTCTTGTTCTTAAACTTCTGGTGTTCTGATGCTGAGGCAATGGGTTCAACACCTACCTAGTCTGTTGGACAAAGATGCTTTCTCGGCCTTGACTTCGGTATGTAAATTACAAGTACCTCAGAAGTCAGCATGGGTTCACCTGATGGCGAGGGACGCAGATAATAGGGAAAGGTAACCCACATGCAAAGATTAGTCCAGTGTACTAGAGGTAGTAGCACGTGTATGGACTATGCTTGAGTTCAGAGTGAGTGAACACAAAAAACATTCATGGGAGGTGAGGATTACTTCAGCCAACTGGCTGTAGGCTACTCTGTCTACACAGTTTGTATAAATGGCACCTGTCATTGGGAGGTGTGGATTACTTCAGCCAACTGGCTGTAGGCTACTCTGTCTACACAGTTTGTATAAATGGCACCTGTCATTGGGAGGTGAGGATTACTTCAGCCAACTGGCTGTAGGCTACTCTGTCTACACATTAAACATTCATGGGAGGTGAGGATTACTTCAGCCAACTGGCTGTAGGCTACTCTGTCTACACATTAAACATTCATGGGAGGTGAGGATTACTTCAGCCAACTGGCTGTAGGCTACTCTGTCTACACATTAAACATTCATGGGAGGTGAGGATTACTTCAGCCAACTGGCTGTAGGCTACTCTGTCTACACAGTTTGTATAAATGGCACCTGTCATTGGGAGGTGTGGATTACTTCAGCCAACTGGCTGTAGGCTACTCTGTCTACACAGTTTGTATAAATGGCACCTGTCATTGGGAGGTGTGGATTACTTCAGCCAACTGGCTGTAGGCTACTCTGTGTACACAGTTTGTATAAATGGCACCTGTCATTGGGAGGTGAGGATTACTTCAGCCAACTGGCTGGAGGCAACTCTGTGTACACAGTTTGTATAAATGGCACCTGTCATTGGGAGTGAGGATTACTTCAGCCAACTGGCTGTAGGCTACTCTGTCTACACATTAAACATTCATGGGAGGTGAGGATTACTTCAGCCAACTGGCTGTAGGCTACTCTGTCTACACAGTTTGTATAAATGGCACCTGTCATTGGGAGGTGTGGATTACTTCAGCCAACTGGCTGTAGGCTACTCTGTGTACACAGTTTGTATAAATGGCACCTGTCATTGGGAGTGAGGATTACTTCAGCCAACTGGCTGTAGGCTACTCTGTGTACACAGTTTGTATAAATGGCACCTGTCATAGGGAGGTGAGGATTACTTCAGCCAACTGGCTGTAGGCTACTCTGTCTACACATTAAACATTCATGGGAGGTGAGGATTACTTCAGCCACCTGGCTGTAGGCTACTCTGTGTACACAGTTTGTATAAATGGCACCTGTCATAGGGAGGTGAGGATTACTTCAGCCAACTGGCTGTAGGCTACTCTGCGTACACAGTTTGTATAAATGGCACCTGTCATTATTTGAAGTGCACTGATCAGTTTACACATAACCTACAATACTGCCAACCCTACCAGAAACATCACAGCAAAGAAGTTCATGCAGAATGTAAGTCATGCTTATCGAAGCTGCCATTCTTCAACAAAATGTGACTCTTCCAAAGCCACATGTATTGACAACATGCCTTTCTGATAGAACTTTACGCATATATTTGAAAGACCAAAATACAAGCCAGACTACTTAGCATGTAAGGACGCAGAGATAATCCTGGCTTGCATGTACTGCTCGCATCCACTGTATCTATTTGCATGATATCCTGCCACAGGGTCAAGAACTGTCATCAGTCTCATAAAACCCACATACCATTATGGCCACGAAAAAAAAAAAGTTGCGATTTTCGGAAAATCCTTAGGTTAGCTTCATCTTATCAACTGTTAAATTATGACCATGTGGTCAACAAAGAATAGACATTTCTTATGTTACATTCGGGTGACAATAAATGAACACTCAAATTCCTAGAAAACCTGTAATGTGTAGATGGGGAGACAAGTGAATCTGCTTTTACTGGGAGAATAATAAATGCTCCACATTCGAACAATATTAGTGACTATCTGCGCTGTGTGATTCAGTTTGAAAAGGGATTCATCTTTCTACTTCATATATCTAATTCTGCAGTATACACCTGATGAGATGAAGTGAAATAAGCTAGGCAACACATTGTGCAATCAGTTGCTAATGGCTTCATTGTATATATTCACTAAGGTAATACATTGCTTTGAACCCCATAAAAGATTGTTGCATCGACTATCAGCTACAACCTCAGCTACTGAAGGAAGCAACTTGCATTAGAAATTAGCTTGTTCACATTAGGATAGTTCCCATGAATTTCTATACCTGCTCTATGCAAAGCATGTGTATTGCAAGATAGATGCATCATTTTTGCATATAGTTTCTCAGACCTTCGACTGCCTTTACTATGCATGGGCTTGCAACTGTTACTAGAAGCAGAACATTTGTTCTCATCACCCTAATCATAGGGTTCATGCCATTGTAATGTTCACCCTCTCATAAGGTTCATAGCACAGATTAACAGCACAACAGTAGTTGAGTGGTTAGCCCTCTCGAAGATTTTACAAGGAAGAAGAAATTATTTCAAGTTTGACTTTCTCTTAAAACCCCAACAAGAACATTAGCTTTGTTAAAATCTGGTTTTAACAATAGAAATGCATATTTTGCAGCAGGAAACTCAAGATCATATCTTGTTTAATTCACTCTGTTTTGAAGGCTTTGCTTTCGCTGAGGGGGACACCATTTGAGACTGCTAAGACCCAAAACAGTCTTTCAACTGATTACATTACTGCAATCTACTTAATTGTATTACACTATATGCTTCATGTGGATGGTCATTTGGGATTATCATCATCATCATATGCCATACCAATAAGCATTGGCTGTCATGTTTTGCCATTTAACATGATCACCGGGGTCGTGGATCTGCTCTGTGTTCTTGTTGTCTCGATATACTATGCAGCTAAGCTATCCAGTATTTACTTCTCTGCCTTCCACTTTGAGATTACCTTCTGGTTAAAGTTAGGGACAAGGTAAGCTTAGGCAGAGGTTGATAACCCTTCCTTCATATATATATATGGCGAGTCATGACCGCCCACGCTTTCCGGCATGGCACATGATTGATTGATATATATATAATATATATATATACTTGTCCATTTCCAGCATTGTTCATAGCAGAGACAGAATTGTCATACTGTCAGAAAAGAACTTACAGTTGACATGTAACTTTCACATTTGGTTTCATTGGAACTGTCAAAAAACTTATTTACTGCCTATATAGTACCTTGCGGTGTATGGCAGAATGGTTTTGAGCCTGAGGAATTAAGGCCGCCTGGCTAGAGCAGTCGTATTGAACTGTGCAGGTTAGGGTTTTTGTTTTGCCCCTGGCAGAAAAAGATCCACACCTTACCGAGGATTTGTACCCAGGTCTCCCAAAGGAGAATCCAGTATTCTAGCCACTCCACCATCCACTCCTCAGTTTCATAGGAACAAAAATGCATAAAATGTCATACTATGACCCACAGTTGTCATAATATGTTATTAAAGCTGGCACTGCTCAGGGGCAATGATGACTGACATTTTACAAGTTCCCGACATATCATTTCGAGGGTTCAAAACCAGTCAAACATGATTTGGAATCAGACCACTTTGCATTAATTTTGATGGTATGAATGTTGGTTGTTAACGAAAGCAAAGGCAGACTGCTGAATGTAAAAATTGCCCAGTAAACCACAAACAGTCTGAAATGCTCGGTTGATTGGGACTTCCTGCAAAGGACATGTATCTAACAAATGTTATAAAAAGCCAGGATATGACCTAAAATGCTGGAATATGATCTATTCCTTTTTTTTTAAAGGCAGACATATGCACTTACAATCAGAACTATATCATTTTTATCAGAGTATACAAAATAACTTTGTAATGATATAAGGACCGGGCTCAAAAGATATACCATAATATTCCTTGCTCGACTTATGAGAATGAGACATTGAACTCGGAAGCCTTAGGAGAGACATTAGTCTTTATGGGTCATGGGAATGATTATATACTAAAAGATTATACATTTTATAATGTCATAGACACTAGTTCTCAGAACCGGTGTGGATGCTTTGGAATTACCCTGTGCTTCATCTTGGGACATTGGCTCATGCAGTGGCTTCAAACTGAGCGCAAGCTGTTTCTCAGCACAAAGTTGTCATTGGGAAAAAAAATTATTCTGTCAGAATTTAATGTTTAGCAAAGACTGATGTGATTTGCCTTGACAGGGATGGTACATGTTGGAAATAAAATGCATTATTTTTATGACATATGGTTCCAGTTGCATTCCTGTTAATCTATTATTAATGTTTAATAGTAAGTGAATGTGAGAATGGAGGAACACCACAGGTTGTTCCAGTGTTATATTAAGTTATAATGGGAGCATAGATGTGTTATCCAGTAGGTTCCAGAGAGGAACAATATTATATCCAATATTTCTGGTTAGGACCCATGAAGCAGATGGGTATGACTGTGGGGTCTGTATCCATGATATAAAGTCAACCCAAAGCCAGCTTACTTCCTTTTGATAAACAAGAGGCCAACAAGACAGAATAGTTGGTGCAGTTAATGAATTAGTTAACACGCAAAGAAACATATCGAGGACAAGATGAAATACCAAATAAACTAATTAAAGCAGCAAGAGAAATAGGAACAGCATGGCTACATAGACTTCAACCATGTTTGGGTAGAACAACAGACACCACGAGACTGGGGAAACGCCATACTTATCCCAATTTGGAAAAACAAAAGGCAGCAAAATTGACTGTTAGAGTCATACTGGGAAATTATTTTGCAAAATTCTTGAGAAAAGATTACGAACTATTATAGAACCCCAGCGAAGCGAAACACTTGGATTTGGGAAAAACAAAGGATGCACAGATGCCATTTTTGCTCTTAGACAACTTATAGAAAAATTAATCAAATTCAATGAAACACTCTACTTAGCCTTTGTCAACCAAAAAAAAAGGCATTTGATAAAGTAAATAGTAACAAGCTGGAGGAAATCCTTAAACAATATGGAGTGAGTACACATCTAACAAACCTATGTAGAAGCTTATACAACAGTGAATGCATAGTGAGAGCATCTGGAGTACACGCAGAACCCTTAACCATAAGATCCGGAGTATGACAAGGTTGTGTTCTGTCACCTCTCTTGTTTATAACAAATATATAGACAACATATGTAAAGAAACCAGCCAAACAGAGACCGCAAGAACACTGCATGATGAGAACACAGAAGAAGAACCATCTGCAAATCTAACCATTAGAGAACTCCTGTTTGCGGACTACCAAGCACCAATAGCAAAATCAGAAGCTGAATTACAAGACCACATGAATAGTCTAAACGAAATGTATAGGGAACATAACATGAAAATTAGCACAAGTAAAACAGAGGTATTGACTACAACTAAAGAAGAAAAAGCAACAACGATTTACCTAAACGAACATCGCTCGAAACAAGTAAAGAGTTTCAAGTACCTAGGAAGTATAATAATATCAAATGGCAAATCAGAAGACAAGATCGAAAATAGATGCGATAAGGCAAACCAACTCATTGGACAAATGGCACCAATACTAAAGAACAAACGTGTATCAATCACTACTAAGAAAGCACTTTACAATACAATCTTCCTACCAACTCTATGTTACCAATGCCAAACCTGGACAATTACAGAAAAAGAGAAAAGAAAATTCACAACAACAGAAATGAGATTCCTGAGAAGAATACTCAACGTATCAAGAAAAGATAAGATCAGAAATGAAGAAATCAGGACTAAAGTGGGGGTTATAGTTGCACTAGATTTTATTAGAAGGCAGCAAGTCAAATAGTTTGGCCATGCAAGTAGATTACCAACTAACAGTATACCACAACAAGCAATGATGTGCAGACCAGGGGAAGCAGAGGAAGAGGCTGACCACGTAAACGATGGACGGAGGGAATAACAGAGTCCATGGGAATATCGATACATGAAGCCCATAAGCGGGCACTCTCCCGCTGATTATACTTCACCTCAACACCGCAAGGTACAAGAGGAACATGATGAGATGAGATTTTTCTTTTATAACCATTGTAAGCTGGTATCGATGAGGGAACGGTTGAATGGGACTGAAACATCTTTTCTCAGAAATTTCATTGGATTGGATATCGATGACGTCACAAACTGGCTTCGCCAAACATCGATTATATAACATGGTACTACTATATGCATAGTAGATGATCGGTAATTAGTTGTTGGTGTGGGGTATATGAGTGACAATTGTGGTTCAGCTAGACACGACAAAATAGATTGTATCGATGTCGTGAGAAACCATCAAGGAAATACTTCCAGCAATATGAATTATGCCATCAACTTGGCCCTAATCACGTTTGTGGCATTATAAATGTTGTCTTTAAAACAGTTAAATATCATATTTTATGTCAGTCATCTGCCTGAACTGTTTCCATGTTGAATGGAAACAAGTTGCGTGAAGACCAAGTTGCTAAGACGAAGTAGACCTAAACAAGAACCATTCGTTCACGGGATACTACTAACAGCACCAGCTGCAACATTAAAAGAATATAATTTACTTGAATAGTTATCATTATCCTTCATCATAAATAAAATTATTTCATATCTTTCATGATTTAACCATCATGCAATTATCGTACAACAATAGACTACGAAATTTGTATACACTATCAGGATAAGAGATATGTCAGTTCGATGGTGCATACCATCAGATATAAGAAAAATAAACACATCTAAATAAAGGAGATAAGAGAGTTATATATATATATATATATATATATATATATATATATATATATATATATATATATATATATATATATATATATATACATATATATATACTATATACTATATATACAACATAAGTGTCGATTATAAGTGAGGGTGAAATAATGCAATGATAGGCCTGACGATAATTCCGTATCTGGTTGAGAGGGACAGAACGAAAAGCCACAATGTAGATGCGAATATGGTTAATTAATGAATTGCCAGCATGTTTGTGAATCGTTGAGACACTGCTCCTGTAATAAAGATTAGATCGAATTAGGACGCACTTGTCCGGCGTTGTTTTTGCACTTCAAGCGTTGACCAGTTGGCATATTTATATACGTTTGAGAGCCAGTAGCGTGAGCTGTCACCGATGTGAGAATGTGGACATTGTATGATTAACCTAGATAAACGAGTCGACTATGCCAGCGACTGAACAAGATCAGTGATGATAAGGTCAAGTCAGCCCATGGCATAAACATGGGAGCCCGTTCCGGTAGATACTAGGCCCGGAGAATAAAGAATAAATATTGGAGCCGTGTCAGCAAATAGTAACACCGGAGGATAAATATGAGAGCCCTTGCCGATAGAGATTAGAACCAGTGCATAAATATGACAGCCGTTCCAGATAACAGAACATACGGATAAAGATGAAGGCCTGCTCCGATTGATAACATAACAGAAGGATAAATATGATTTATATCAATATGGAAACCCGTTTCGGTTAACATATATACAGAGACACCAGGACCAGAGAATAAACATAGTAGTCTTTTCCTACAAGTAAACAAGATATCCTTTCAGTGCATCATCAATATCAACTACAAAATGAACATCGTAAACTACAGAATGGACAAAATGACACAGATGGGGAAATAAAGTTGACACTGAGTATTTTATAAACATTTACCATTAGGAATTTCAACACATAACTAAATCCTACATTCGTCACAGTCAAGAGACAGAGGCAACTTCAAATTATGGCAACAGTTCGCCAGTGATCTTATAAACTTTAGTATTGTGTAACGCTCTAACGAACATTATTTGCAAAGTTTGCAGACATTTTTCATTCCAGAGAGCAGATTGCAATTCTGATCAGCATGTTGTCCGTCAGCTGACTTAAGTATGCAGCCTAGTGAACAAGACCGAGGCCAATATCTAAGGGAGCAAATCCTCGCATCTGGAGAACGACACTAGCGTCGCCAGGACCAGATACACAAGGTTGTATTCCTTTTGGTTGTGTGTACCTTGATCATCACTCCAGAGTATCTCAAGCACCCTTACATCGATCTGTTTCACGCATCCTCATCGTATTGTCTTCTATATATATATATATTTTTTTTTTTAAAAATTCGCATATCCTTTACAGGACATCGCTGTCAACAGCAGCATCTTTCAGCTGTCTGTTGATTTCTTGGCAAGATTACGCTCAGTAGTTTGCCATTGCTTTCTGAGCGGCCGGCTCAGTTATCCCGCAAGTCACCAGCGGGGGTCGAACCGCCTCCAGCTCTCGCCCGCTACGAGACTCTGTGTGATAAACGGGATTACGGAGAAAGTGTTGTAACCCCTCGGCCAGAGATACCGGTCTTCTATATTAATAATATTATTATTTGCGAATTGTGTCACAACAGGTTTACACTACGGACTGTGCACCAATTATGTCTACATTGGGAGAATTCATCGCATTAGGTGGAAACTGTGGCTTAACAGGCCCTGAACTTATGGCCTGGGCTGAAACTAAAGTATCGGAATTCCAGGCACAACAGAGAGAAGAGAGCAGCAACCAGAGAAGCCAGAGAGGCACAAGAAGCAGCAGTTAGAGAAGCCAGAGGCACAAGAAGCAGCAGCCAAAGAAGCTAGGGAATTAGAGAAACAGAAGATAGAGAAAGAAATGTAATTACAGAAACAGAAGATGGAGAATGAAATACAATTCGAAAGAGAAAAATTGGCTCTCCAGGAAAAAAGACTAGCTTTTGAAAAGGAAAAGCTAGCAGTCGATCAACTACTAAAAGACAAAGAAGTTGAAGGTACTATCAAAGTAAAGATGTCGGAAATGGAGAAAGAGGCAAAGATATCTAAAAATAAGTTAGCCTGCAAATCACTGGACCCCGTCAAAAGATATCAGGGGATCATTAGAAATTTTCCCCAGGGGGATTCCATCTCAGCATGGGTGACAAATTTTGAAATCCTCTTAAATAATTACACAGTACCGGCAGAAGAGTGGGCCGTGCTATTTCATAAGCACTTGTCAGGGGAGCCTTTGAAAGTAATCGAAGTCATACCAGAACAACGAAGAACTGACTATCAATACTTGAAACAAAGAGTCCTTGCAATTTTTTCGCTAGATACTGCGGGTATTCGTACAGCATATAGGACACTAGCACCCAAGTCAAATCAAACGTTTCTAGATTTTGTTTCAGAAACCACATCACTTTTCGACAGGTAGTTGAAATCTGCAGAAGTAGGAATTGCTCCGAGATAAACTTATTTCAGCAATGCCACACACAATGGCAATATTCCTAGTGGAAAACATATGTTCAACAGTATCCGAAATGGAAGCAAAGTAAGAATCATATAACGCACATAAAAACATCTTTGCTGAAAGTGATCAACCAGAACTGGTAATAGGAGCATTGGCCAGACTACCTAGCCATAAATACAGCAACTCGCCAAACAAATATCAACATTAGAGCAAGTATAGACTTGGTCAACGACCATCCAAAACAACAAAAAGGGGTATTGTCGTCAAATGTAGATATTGTCAACGACAACATGGGTCACTGGAAATGTGTGATTCCAAACCCGAATATGATTCCTATATTAGAGACTTATCATTGAAACGTAACAACAAATACACAGATTACAAAAACAATTTTAAATGCTACGTTTGCATCAGTTTTGGGCATTTGGTCTGATTTTGTAGACTACGAAAGATGACTAAATATTCAGGTTTAGTCTAAGCCATGTCAAGTATTGACGACGATGACCAACACAACGAGAACGCGACTGACATATAAAAGACAGGAGGACAGTCAGAGCAAGGCTTATGTGCAGGAAGCCAATTCCGCCTATATAACGGACGGAAGACTTGTCAGTCAGAATGGTCAGAGATACCGGCACCCCAATCATTGAAGTGGACCGAAAACTGGTAAAACACGAGGATTACACCGACGAAAAAGTAATGTTCAGAACATTTGGCGGCTCGTCAGAAGAATAAAAAGTGGCATGGACGGACATCAATTGCCCGTACTACCGGGGACATGTGAAAGCAGCAGTATTACCACAACCGACAACTGAGTTAATTGTGGGAAATATTCCAGGCGTAAAAGAGTGTACCGCCCAGGAAATAGAACAATAAGAAAAGGAAAACATGAAAATAGAGGAAGGTAATTATGCAGCAATAACTATTCCGACAGAAGACAAAAAGATACCAGTCGCAAACGACAGTTCAGACATAGGTACAGACATTTATCAGACAGAAGAATACATACGAAACCAAAAACAAACAGGTCAATCAGTAACTATTAAGGTGTCATATCGCATTAATAACAATGCACAAAAGACTTGCCATAACAGTTTACAATTACCAAAATATTTGACACAGATATTACATGGGACTCACTACCTATAAGATCAAACTTGACCCAAGAAGAATATGACAAGGTAACATTTCTTCTTCAGCATTCCGAGCCATTGAGGTTCTTTGCTGCAGATACAATCCGTCTCCATTCGTCTCTCTGGTCGACCTTCTCTTGCCAGTCGTTGGGTCCAAGTACTTGTAGGTCTATATATATATATATATATATATATATATATATATATATATATATATATATATATATATATATATATATATATATATATATATATATATATATATATATATAATCTCTCCACCGTCTTCTTGGTCTACCTCGGAGTCTACGGACATTTACTTCCTGAGTGTAAGCGAGTTTGTTTCCCTATTACCTTCCATTCTTTCTATATGCCCCAGCCATTGTAGTAGTAACATTTGGTATCGAAAATTTCAGACGTATTAGTCCTTCATTTAGCGACAGCACACCATTGATCAAACAATTTTTCGCGCCATTCTTGGACAGTAGCAGCTTAGACGTTGATCATATACAACAAGGTTGTTCAGCAGAAAGATATGATTCAAGCTCGGGCGATATGTTTTCTGAGGATGACACATACAGAAACGAGAATAGGCAACAGCAACGTTTGAAAAAGACAACCAAAATACGACAAACAGATAGTGTTGACTACACAAAAATAAATTGGCAAAACGAAACTCCTCCAAAGGTACCACAAGTCCAGTATACAAATGCAGACTCGTTAATATCAGAATGGTAACAACAAGGAGTTCCCGAAACTCAAATCGATTAAAGAACACGCGATGTTAAGATCAGAAATTGGAATCGATATTGGAAATGCTTGGGTCTATCTGACGAAGAAAGGAAAGAAAGAACACGCCATATAGACAAACTACAATCAATAACAAAATATGTCACACACAAAAATGCTAACCATTGTGCAGTACTCCACATTAAAGAAACGTAGCTTGGCAAAACATAGTTAAATACATAAACATCTATTATGTTTACATAAATCACACGCAGTGAAAAAATAACATGGTTACGTCAGAATACAAAAGTCTTTATTTATAAGTTTGTTAGATTCGCTCTGTTTGTAAATTTCAGTCATATTGTAATTAGGCTGACTCACATCACGTATACATCTGGTAGCATATTATATTTCTAGAATACTGTATACATTTGTTAAATTCGTTATGTTTATAAATCTCTGTCGTGTTTTAATTATCCTTAACATTGCCATGTAGCGTCTAAGGCAAGAGACAGTGATGCATATAATAAGATATAGAAATTGTGGCAAGCAAGACATAAAGAGTTAATTGACAGGCGGATGAATACACGGGTTGCTACATCACGTCATGGCGTACTACGTCACAAATTCAGTTAAGCTTTGGGATGGAACGACGGCGGGCGCGTAAACAACAACATTGAATTATCAACGCGAAGATTTAACAGCAAGGCGTACAGAAAGTGACATCTATTATTCGAGAAAGATCAGGACAATAGTGATAGTCGGCGTTATGCATAACGATCTGGAGACGGAAAGTGAATTACAGAAAAGGTGAGGAAAATATGCTGCAGTGGAACCGGTCGGTTGCTGGTCAAACAAAGGTTATAAAGTGAGTCGTATTGCCATTGATAGAATGATGCACGGAGGAACTGTATTTGTCGTCGAGGAAAGTAAACGGATGGGATCGTAATCTGAAGTGAACATTATTTATAAATGATTACTTATTATGTTTTGCCAACCTTCCCATCAACATGGGAGCGGTAAATTTGTCGTTGCACTATCAGAACGGTTACCTCCATTAAACACAGATTTATATTCGACGAGGAACACAATCGTTATTGAGTTCATTTCCGTTGCTGTTCATTCAAGTTCCTGTTCACCTGCGTTGCTGTTCAGCTGGACAACGAGCGTGTTCTTATTGTTACATGTTGGAAGAATTACAGGAGTTATCCACGAATTTATATATTTATATCTGCAGCAAAGAACCTCAATGGCTCGGAACGCTGAAGAAGAAGAATATATATATATATATATATATATATATATATATATATATATATATATATATATATATATATATATATATATATATATAAGCTGACCCGGCCCGGCTTCGCCCAGGCCCTGGGGGGATATATCTATCTATCTATCTATCTATCTATCTATCTATCTATCTATCTATCTATCTATCTATCTATCTATCTATCTATCTATCTATCTGTCTGTCTGTCTGTCTGTCTGTCTGTCTGTCTGACCCGGCCCGGCTTCACCCAGTCCCTGATGGGGAGCATCTCATTTAATTCATATAAGTAGTCATATAAGCTCCCGTTCCAGACTATCTGTCTGTCTGTCTTTCTGTTTGTCTGTCTGTCTGATGACCCGGCTGTCTATCTATCTATCTATCTATCTATCTATCTATCTATCTATCTATCTATCTATCTATCTATCTATCTATCTATCTATCTATCTATCTGTCTGTCTGTCTGTCTGTCTGTCTGTCTGTCTGTCTGTCTGTCTCTCTGTCTGTCTCTCTGTCTGCCTGCCCGCCCGCCCGTCCGTCTCTCCCTCCGTCTATCCCACCCTCTCTATCTATCGGGTCAGATCTATCTATCTATCTATCTATCTATCTATCTATCTATCTATCTATCTATCTATCTATCTATCTATCTATCTATCTATCTATCTATCTATCTATCTATCTGTCTGTCTGTCTGTCTGTCTGTCTGTCTGTCTGTCTGCCCGCCCGCCCGCCCGTCCGTCTCTCCCTCCGTCTATCCCACCCTCTCTATCTATCGGGTCAGATCTATCTATCTATCTATCTATCTATCTATCTATCTATCTATCTATCTATCTATCTATCTATCTATCTATCTATCTATCTATAGCCAGGGGACTTAACCTAAGATATAGCAATGCTACTAAAAGTTGTCCCTTTATATATTTTTTCTGACGTTAAGACATGTAATTTAAATATTAAAGTGTAGTAAGTAAATAGCTGAAACAAACAAAAACAAATGACAGTTGGTTGCACAGGAATTAAAAGAAAACATGTAGAAAATTTCATCTCAATCGGATGGACCGTGCGCTAACGCATAAAGAATGGACACACACACACACACACACACACACACACACACACGTACACGTACACACGTACGTACATACGTACGTACATACATACATACGTACGTACATACATACATACGTACATACATACATACATTGTGTTTTATAGATATAGATTAACAGCATAGCAGATATGGAGGCTCGAGGAACGAGAGACCCAACTGCTTGATAATTTATTAGACGCCGTTTTTATTATCATTGTAACTATTTTAACTATTATGATGAATTATCTATGAATTATCTATTTGAATTGTTTTAATTGAAATTAACGGACTGACCATAGTTGGACAGCGGAATTTATTTGTGCAACATTTGGACATTGTTTAATATCCTAAGGACATTCGTTAACAAGACGACGACGATGATTTATATTGTCTGCATTAAGTAATCAGGATTTACGGATCCCAATTTGTTTCAGACTTGAGTTCAAATTTTATCTGGAATTACTTCAACACCAAAATCTTCTGCAGCCAGGTGAGAGCGCCGATCCTCAGTCGACACCGGATCAGAATAAAAGAACAGTTGAATTGTCTGTTGTTGTTTGTTGACATTCTTTCCGGGTGTTTAGAACTTATCTTTCGGAATCGCTCTCCATCGCCTCTTTGTCTACGTCATAAGTGTGCGGGCGGTTGGCAGGGCTACTTTTGTACCAGATAATTGTTGTTGTCGGTACAAAGGTACGTTCGGTGCTAACAACGGTCAGATAGTTACTAATATTTTTTTGTGACGACCTCACTGCTGGATAGGACCTGTAGCGTGTTGTTATACTTATAGTCCTTATCTGTTGTTACTATACGTCCGCAGTGTTTCTTTTTCATGTAAATAAATATGTTCGTCTGCGTTAAATTTAGTTTCTATCTCTGGTAGGAGTTTTCGTGTGTCATGTAGTGTGATCTTCTTTTTTACACACACACACACACACACACACACACACACACACACACACACACACACACACACACACACACACACACACACACACACACACACACAACACCAGCGCTTTGTCTGGGATATCGTGGTAAGGCAATATTAATTTTCTCGTCGAATTGACTATTCTTATTCGATGGTCTTGAATTCTGTTTTATACCGTTGTTAATCATATTGGCATTCTATTTAGCCTGTTATTCTTCTTCTACGCGTTTAATTTCAGCCTTTCACAGATCTAGCAACAGACATATTCATATTTTGTTTCAGCTGTTAAATTTACAGAATATTATTGCACCATGTCATTCGAAGAATTTATGGACATGGACGAGATGTCCGGATTGACCGGCCAGGAACTTAGAGTATGGGCTAAACAGGAATTCAAACGATTCCAAGCACAGCAACGAGAAGAAAGAGCAGCGGCCAAGGAAGCTGAGAAAGAAGCTAGAGAACTGCAAGCAACTTTAGAAAAAAAGAAACTAGCTGCAGAAAGGGAGAGACTTGCATTTGAGAAAGAAAAACTAGCCGCCGAGTTAGTAATGAAGGACAAAGAGATCGAAGGGAACTTAAAGGTCAAGACTCTTGAGAAAGACAAGGAAGCCGAGATAGCGCAAGCAAAATTACAAGCAAAAGCAGCAGACTCCATTAAACGATACCAGGGTCTGATCAGGAATTTTACACAAGGTGATTCCATTTCAGCGTGGATTACTAATTTTGAGGTATTAATAAAATATTGCAAAATACTAACCGAAGAGTGGCCCATGCTATTTCCCCGTCATTTGGCTTTGGAACATTTGAAGGTCGTAGGGGTGATACCTGAAAGCCTACGTACCAACTACACATATATTAGAGACAGAGTATTGTCACATTTTTCTTTGGATCAAGCTGGATTACGAACTAAATTTAAAACTCTGGCACAAAAGGTAAACCAGACGTTCCTAAACTACGTCTCAGAAACAACTTCTCTATTTGACAAGTGGCTGAAATCAGTTGATGTGGGTTCAGATTTTGAGAAACTCCGTGATCTCATGTTGAGAGACAAATTGCTTTCTTCAGTGCCAGAAACTATGTCTACATTTCTTGTGGAGAACAAGTGTACATCAGTCCCAGAGATGGAAACCAAAGGGGAAGCATATTACAACGCCCACAGGGATGTATTTGCTGAAGGAGCTGAACCGGAGTTAGTTATAGGAGCAAGTGCGAGGTTACCCAATCAAAGATACCACAGTAGACCGAACAGATTCTCACAATATTGTCGACAGTACAGAGGTAGAGGACCATACCACACGAGAGGCAACACACACAGAGAACCAGACAGACCTAGAAAGGGTTACTTCATGCAGTGTCCACATTGAGAATTGCAACATGGTTCACTTGAAATAAATGTGTGATAAGAACCCCAGTTACGATTCTTACCTCAAGAACTTAACATCTAAGAAGGCCAGTAAGTATGCTTCTTACAAGAATAGTGTTAAATGTTTTGTCTGTAAGGCTTACGGACATGTCTCGAAAGATTGTAGGATTAGGAAAACATGGAGAGAGGCTAGTGCAGCATACATATTCACTAGTAGTGAAACAGACTATTTCGAAGACACTCATGTTAGAGACATTCCCCAATGACAGACTGTGTAACGTGTGCAAAGAAATCCATGAAGATGGTAGCCTGGCATTTGTCCATAATGTACCAATACAGGAGGCTAACGCAGTTAACATCCAAAATGGTGCCCTGAAAGGTCATCAAGCATGGGTCAATGGATTGTCAACAACTTGTGTCAGAGATACAGAGGCGTCCATTATAGGGGTTGACCAGAAGCTTGTAAGAACAAAAGACTACACAGGCAAGAGTGTTGCGTGTAGAACTTTTGGCGGTACTCTAGAGAGATACAAGATTGCTTGGGTCACAATAAGATCCCCATACTTTGAAGGTAGAGTGTGAGCAGCAGTTGTGCCTAACCAATGTGCTGGTCTGATGATTGAGAACATTCCAAATGTAAGTGATTGTACCCATGAAGAAGCAATCGACTGAGAGATCAAATACATACCACCTAATGCACACACTAGAGCCCAGGTCCGAATGCTAAAAGAATAAAATAGGCACACGACATCACAACATAGTTTGAAGGACAATACACAAAACCCTTTGTTACTGACGAAAGACTTAGCCACAGAACAATAACAAGACCCGACATTACAAACATGTTTCAAGAACATACACAAACCATCCTGTAGCATATTAAAACGTCCTTACCCTTTCCTAGCATTGACGCCATTAAAAATACCAATCCCTAATAATTACTGTTTAAGTATCTTACTTAATGTAGGAGAAGAAAAGAGTAGGGCAGCCAAAATTTATTTGGCATTAGTTAATGTTAGGCTTGCGACTGAGCAAAATACCTGGCGAACCGTCGTCGATCTTTGAAGACAAAGACTAGAGTGGCCATTTCTGTTGAAGAGAGCACAAAAGAAAGACGTCGACCTTTACCTTTGGGGATAGGCGGTTTTAGCCCTAAAAATACATCATTCTCTGCAGCAATCGGTATGTTAAATCTACATTATTAATATGTATTTATGTATTGTGATAAGGTACAAATACCATTGTGTTTAATAAAGAATTAGTTAGAATGATAAATCAACAATTCTTATAAACCAGAGTCTGAATGATTTTTAGACTGAGCGCCATGGTTGTGCCACACTGTCAAAATATTTCCTATGTTTTTACAATTTCTAATTCCTATGTTAAAACCTCTTTTAGACATTTTGAAACGGTATCTCACTATCAACGTCTTGGATTTGTAAATATCCTATGTAGTGTAAATTCACTGTTAAGGACACTTCAGGAGACTTTTTATCCATGCGGAGACATACAAATGATTACGCATATTCTGGACTCTTAGTCAGTGGATAAAATGCTTTGCTACATTCTAATCTGTAACTTGAAACTATCTTGCTAAATTTTGGTACAATCTTCTTGTTAGCATATTAGTACCCACTCAATATGGGTGATAGACATGTACTATTTTCATAAAGATGCTAGGAAATTGCCATTCGGAAATTGCCATGTTTAAGGATATAAATTCAAGAACAAAGAAAGTAAATGCATGATATAACCAAGCCTTTAGTCACACCGCAACAGGGGTGGTAGACACCAAGAATGATATTATATGTTTGAATAACGAAGACACAAACAATAGATTGCACGATTTATTGCCTGGCATATTTCGCTGCATCTCGTCAGGCAATAAATCGTACAATCTATTGTTTGTGTCTTCGTTATTCAAATTCACTATGGGAAAACATTGTTTTGATATTATATGTTCCGAACACTTATCAGACTGCATAAATCATTTCTAATAGATAAGAAATTCTCTTAAATATAGCAGCACTTGGCAAAATATATCACAGCGTTCACTACCCTCATGCTGCTGTAAGCAGTGGGGGAAAACAATTTATGGTTTAGTTTTATGGATTAACACATGAATTAATCCAAAACCATTGGCTCCTGCATTAAATTTTATGATTAATATTATTATTATGATTATCATGTACTTAATATCAGAGATATGTACATGTTTGTTTTTCTCTGTTATGAAAATTATATTATGTCCTGATTGTTACTCTTTACTGTGGGAATATACATTTTAATGTGACCCCTGGGGACATGATGATGTTGATGTAAGAATCATTGTGCATGCCAGTACATAAGAAGACAATGTTGAATAGCCTTGGCCTAATGCTGATTATAGTGAAGGAAAGGAAATAAAATAGCCTATGGATGGGTTATTCTCTTCAAGTACGAGAGGGGCAATATCAACATGTTTGGATGGACAGAATGGCTTCGCTCATCAAATAGTTCCCATTAACAATCTCAGAACAAAACATAGAGTGAAAAGATACTACAACAGTGTTATAGAATGACAAGGCTGCTGTATACAATTGATGGCACGTGTCGATAGATAACAAAGTCCAACTTGACGATGTATTCAAGTTTATTTGACATCAGTTTATAAAAATACCGTCCAGATGAAAATCATACGTCTTGTTCTTATAGACGGCTAATATGGAAGACTGTTTACGTCAACGCGTGAGCGACCCTAGTTACCTAAAACTAATCGTGCTCACGCGTTCACAAATCTATTTCCCCATTTTGCACAGCATCCATTAACTCCCTAAATCCCCAACAGAGATGGTGCTCTGTTACATTCCTCCCTATCCTCAACAAGACTTTTTCTTAAAAAGTCTTAACCCCTAACCTACTCACCTAATGTATTTCTCTCAACCCGCTTACTCATCCTAAACTAACCCTTTATTAGCCAGTGAGCTTTAGTTATTACTCTTTCTATTCCTAAGAGTCTACTTGTATACTTATATCTTATAGCAAACCGCTATGTTTCTTCACAGACCTTTGTGAAGTCATACTTCTTCTTCGTTTATGTATACAACATTTCATTTTTTCTAAAACAATTTATAAGGAATCTATCTAGATATTTCATTTCATATATACATATGTTCATAAAAACCGTTGGTATATAAACACAATTGGAAATTTGTCGTGCGTTATGTAACCTCTCATATCCCTCTCAACATCAACAAAAAACAACACAGGATAGACAGAAAAGATGGGGTGCGCACCCAGTTATAAAGATATAAAGAAGTAGTCAGAAAGCAATCTCATTTACCTCCCTTGCAAACACAAAAACTTTATAAATAAAGTTTTAAAAACGCATCTTATAATCCATGAACATATACTTCTGTTTGTTATAAATTAAGTCGATCCAAAATTTCTTCCTTATATACTCAATATTAATATTTGTGCTGCCATCCACAACCATTAATGACTATATTTCACATGGCTCATGTTCAATCATAAAACCATAAAAATAATATTGACAGTGTTCATTTCTTATGAACATACTTTAAACCAATTAACGCTGCTTATCACAGCTCCTATATTTACCCCCTCACATCCCATTATAACCATCCTTGTTCATGGGCGTATCTAACTTTGTACTAAACCATATGTGCTGCTATCTACAGCCCCATTAATGTCCACTCTCAATTAACTAGCTCCTTATATTCCCATTGATGCTGACTAACGCAGCCTCTTTTTATACCACCTATAGACGTTAGTCACGTTAACTTCTTCTTCCTTAATATAACATGGCATCTAATCCATATATTTTCAATTAATGCTGACTTAATGCAGCTCCTATTTCAACTCCCCAGAACCATATATTTCTACTAATTTTTATTTGTGTAGGATCCATTATAAAACCCCGTCATCCAAGCATGGCATGTGTTTCCAACTTCATAGCCACCATGTAATTAACCCCCCCCCCCCATTCCAAAACATTAACGCTGACTGGCGCAGCAGCCTTCTTACTAGCACAAGGCCAAAGTTTTTGGTACTCATGTTTACTACAACTTATTACTCACAAGGAGAATGTGTCTCTCTTCTAGTCCTCAGTCGTTTGTTAACTATTTTCTGAACGAAGGGTTTTAAATAAGGCCCCGTCTTATTACTCTTACTAATTCTATTCTATATTCAGAACAAACTAATAACAATTTTCTTGTTAACCAAGTCTTAACAATCATCAAATTAATATGGTGAACTCAATTAAGTCAAAATAACTCAGTTGTCCATCTGAGTATAATCCGTCTGAATAATAATTATTATTATTATTATCGCTTCTCTTATCTTCATCTCGTCTTAAATGTTCCACGTGTGAACTCGCTACATGTCCTGTTATTTGGTTCTTGATGGTATATGATACTGGACCTAATTTTTCTAAGATGTAATATCCTGGAAGCCAATGAGAATCAAATTTAGAGTTTCTTTTATGCTTCTTATAGTAAACTCTATCGCCTACCTTAAATTCTTGTAGTTTTGTATTTTTATCTGCGTACTTTTTCTGGCTTTCTCTAGCTTTAATTATATTACTTCTTAACCTTATATGTGCCTTGTGCATTTCCTGTAAAATTATTTCTTGAAAATTCTCCCCCATATATTTCCGTTTAGGTTTTAACAGATTGTCAATTGGGAGTATTGGTTCTCTTCCGTATAGCAGGTAAAATGGTGAAAATCCTGCCCCTTCGTTTTGGTGCGTTCGTATTACCCCCAGTGCTGGTCCCAAATAAAGGTCCCAGTTACATATTGTATAATGTCCTATGTTGTCTCTCGTTTTTCGCATTCGAAGAAGGTCTATAATAAGAAGTTTTTATATGGGCAATATTTAAATCTTGTAGTAATTTCTCAAACTTTTTGTTTACGAATTCTCTTCCATTATCTGTGAGTACTGTCTGTGGGCAACTACACCTTGGCATATATTCTTGTAGGAAAATATTAATAACATAATCAGCGCTCTTATCTGGAATTGGGTACACTTCTGGCCAGAGACTATAGCAATCCACAATATGAAGTAGATATACATTCCCCGATAACGTTTTTGGATGAGGACCTGAAATATCTAAACTCACCTTCTGCATTGGGAACTGAGGAATATCCGTATCTTGTAAGGGACATTTAATTGTATTCATATTTCTTAACCTACATTTCTCACATTCATCAACGTACTTATAAATACTCTTAAACATATTTGGCCAATAATACTTTTTCTTGAGAGCTTTGCACAATTTATCACGGCCAAGATGTCCATTTTCATCATGATATGCTCTTAAAACCTTGTTTTCTAACTGTTTCGGAATGTATTTCCTCAATTCTGCCTCTTAAGTTTTTTCATTCATATAGTATAACTGTCCATCTTGCTGCAATTCAATGAAATTCTTTTTGAAAGTGTTTTCGGCTGTTTCTTTCAACTTTTGTTTGATTTCTAATACTTTCGGATCTAGTTCCTGTTCTTTCTTCATATCAAAATGTGGTAATTGTGGACCCTCCACTATTTGTTCAAGATCTAGTTCTGTCTGTGAGCTTTCAAAATTTTCTCTATTCAACATGGCCGAATCTAATATATTTACCTGCCAGTTTCGGTCGTCTATCTCCGGCTCTCCCTCATTCTCATTATCTTCAGATATCTCAGAGTATGGAATTCTGGACAATAAATCTGCACAGGTATTTTCTTTACCGGAAATATATTCGACTTTTGCGTTGTATCCTTGTAAGTTCAGCGCCCATGTCTGTATTTTTCTGTTTTGTACTGGGGCTTCTAGTAAAGATTTTAATGGCGTGTGATCAGTTTTAATGATGAAATTTGCGTTATGTAAATAATAATCTAAGTTTTTGAAGGGCATAGTGGATAGCATATGCCTCCTTCTCAACTGTCGACCACTTCTTCTGAGATTTGCTAAGTTTGTGTGACAAAAAGTAGATTGGTCTCTCATTTCTAACCCCTGGTATTCCTGTATTTTCACCTTCATATGGTTGCGTTAAACATGCCCCTATAGCTTTTTCCGAAGCATCTGTATATAACACAAATTGTTTGTTTAAGTCTGGATGTGCCAAAAGTGGAACTGTTGTTAAGCTGTTTTTTAAAAACTCAAATGCTTTCTGGCAATTTTCAGTCCATTTAAACCTTGCGTATTTACCAGTCAAGTTTGTAATGGGTTCTGCTATTTCAGCGAAGTTTGGAACAAACCGACGATAATACCCAGCCATACCGATAAAAGCTCGAACTTCTCTTATATTGGTTGGAGCAGGTAATTCCCTAATGACTTTAACTTTATCCTGATCTGGTTTAATTCCCTCTCTATTAATAATGTACCCCAAATACTTAGTTTCTGTTTTTAGGAATTCGCATTTACTGAGTTTCAATTTAACATCGTGTATTGTTAGTCTATCAAAAACTAACTTTACGTGTTTCAGATGGTTCTGCACGTCTCCTGCTGTGTAGACTAAGATATCATCTATATATGCTAATGCGAACTTTTGCATGCCCTCTAATACTTGATTTATTAATAGCATATAATGAGAAGGCGCCGTCTTGACTCCAAAAGGCATTCGTAAAAATTCGTAAGAACCTGCGTGAGTACAGAAAGCACTTTTCTTCTGAGCATCCGGCGACATAGAGATACACCAAAATCCTGACCTTGCGTCTAGCGTAGTAAAGAAGGTAGACCCATTAAGTAGCCCCAAAATATCGTCAATCACCGGCAATGGATAAGCTACGTTCTTGGTGATTTTGTTCAGGGCCCTGTAGTCGCAGCAGAAGCGATGGCTCCCGTCTCTCTTGGTCACTATGACGATCGGAGATGACCATTCTGACTTGGATCTTGTTATGATTCCCGCTTTTAGCATATCTTCTATTGCTTTTTCTACTATCTCTCTATTTCTTAGAGGAGTTCTATATGGTTTCAAACTAATTGGTGGATGATTTCCTGTGTCTATTTCCATAGTAACTGTCTTAGTCTTACCTAACTCTAAATCATTAATAGCAAAAACATCCTGATTTTTTCTTACTAAGTCTTCTAATACTTCTTTATACTCTGGCGGAGCTTTTAATTGTGATAATAACTCTTGTTCTCTCTTCAAAGATGACGTTGTTTTGTCTACTGAATGTACTTGAGATGGATATTTTCTGAATGCATGGATCAATTCATCATTCCGTCTTTTCCTACTTCCTCTATTTCTATTTCGGTTATTAATAGGGTCCTCTGGATATTTATTCATTGGCAATCCTCTTTTAACTGTTGTTGCTATGTTGTTAAGATCAGGTGTTATTTTTGCAATCACACACCCCCTATACAATTTAATCTCTTTCCCTGTGTTATTAAAAATCATTACTGGAAAACTGAATTGTCTATTTAATGTTATTATTCCGTCGGTGACTTCTAATCCTGGTTCATCTATTATCTCTCTGTCTAACTCTGTTACTGTAACTGTTTGTCCTGTCGAAAAATAAGGATTTCTTTTTATTTTTCCTTGTATTAGATTGACTGTCTGTGGTTTTAAAATCATAGATGTTTTTACTCTGACCAAGGCTGATACGTGCATGTCTTCCTCCAAGTCCACATAGACGTCTTGAAATCTCAACTTATGTAGATCAAAATAAAGCCTTACACCATTTTTTATCAAAAAATCTCTACCTAGGATCATATTCCTATTTAACTCTTTAACCACATGAAAAAAATGTCTGACGTTTATTCCTCCCAAGCCAAAGTTGATCATGGTTTGTCCAATTACGTCCAAATTTTGTCCAGTAACTGAGTGAAGGGTGTCCTGGTTCCTAACTATTCTGCAATTCTTAACTATACGATATAAGAATTTTTCCTTGATTACACTGACTTGCGCTCCCGAGTCAATCAACGTTCTCATTTTAAACTTTCCTATTTCAATAATGCATGAACTAGGGTCAATCATATTCAGTGAGAACTGTTTTATCTCTCCAAGTTGAGGCCAATTTCTACTTTCTCTATTTCTATTTGTCCTACTATATTTGCCATTTGGATAATTAATATATTCACTCATTCTTGGGACCTTTTTATTTTCCCTCCTACCGCAGGTCCTATTCAGTAAGTGGGACGTCAGTTTTCCTGCATTCTTGGCCTTGTAGAATTTCTCTGTCTTTCTTCATAATTTCTACTTGGTCCACTGTTTCCACCTCTATTCTGTGCACCAACCTGAGCACGTCTGTTACCACACAATCTAGAAACGTGTCCAGTCTGACCACAGCTTCAACAAACCATATTTGTGCTATTTGCCGTCTCTCTTATAGGATTTCTCATTTGTCTTTCTCTATCACGAGTATTTTGACTATTATTTCCTTGCAGTGTCTGAATTTCTCCCCGTCTTCTCCATCCGTACCTCGCTTGTCCTATTCCCATGGGCTCCTCGATCCTCTCTTCTCTATTAGTTCCTATCTCTCGTCCTACCCTTAGTCTAAATCTTCTTCTCAAGCTCTCCTCCTTTACAGCTATATCCACAGCCTGTGATAATCTTGCAGGATTTTCCCTCATAAGTTTAAATTTAAGTCCATCTGACTTTATCCCATCAACAAAAATTCCAACCAGCATTCTCTCTACTTCCAATCCTTGAACATTCTGCCCTATGAATGCTTCCTCTGCTAAATTAATCAGCCTGTAACTAAACAACTGGACACTTTCTCCATCATGTTGCTTAGATTGTCTTAATACTGAGAAAGCATGTTGTGGATCTGTGATCTCCGCATACTTGTGGGCTAAATCGTCCTTAAATTGTTCCCACGTCTCATCAGTTCCTGCCTCTAATTTTCTTCGAATATGATCAGAGACAGGCGATGCACTAGTCCTATAAGCTAAATTTTTCTTATCATCTGTAGCGTCCACTAGATAAGCATGTTTTTCAATGGATACAACCCATTTCTTAAAATATTTCGCTTGCCCACTAAACTTCTCGATGTCAACAGCTACGCTTTGCTGTTTCAGTATTGTGTCTAATTTTGATATGGCCCTACCTACACCACCAAGCACATGTCCTAAATAAAGGTCTTGGGCTTCCATATTAAAATCTGAAATACAAAATACACCAGTACAACACAATATAGTATGCCAATATATATTAATACAACATTATCCTAAACTACACAAGTTCTATAACTTCTCAGCTATTTAAACTATTAAGTTCAATTTGTTCAATTGGTAACGTTGTTAATATCGTTATTCTAAACTAACCAATTTCCTAAGTTAATTATTATACTTGTTTCAATTCCTCATTTAGGCACACTGTTCTGTTGTTTGCTCGATCGTTTCTTAGCTTAACAAGCTGAGCAGATGCCTGTCTTACGTTCCTGGGCAAAAATGACGTTAAGACTCACTCAGTACAGTACAGCGTCCAAGAGATATGGCCCAATCGACAGAGTAATGAAATATTTGACTGCCGGTTCTCGGTAGATCTTTGATAGCAAGCTTTTCTTCACTGACACTTCGCCCCTAGCCGGGTTCTTGATTGCCGCCTTGGATGGCCTTTGATGGAAACTCTCTTCAGTAAAACAATTTAGTTGCAGTGGCTTCAAAATTTGCTTCGACTTTGGATGAGACTCGACAAAACGACCAGTTCAAATTAATCGCCATTCTGGAAAATTTTAATTTTACTGACTTGAGATAACTTGAGCAGTCTCAAAACTTTTACTGACCTGGGGTAACAGCCGACCTTGAGTGACCTCAAAAAAACATTAACTGGGCTGAGGCAACGTTCGTAAAGTTTAGCGTTATCGTGTCTTTGCTGTCCGATTAGACCTGATTATACAATTCTCACAGTAACGCCCCAGGTTCATAAGGTGGATGATGTATTCACCAGCGGCATCCTCCAAGAGTGACGACGTGAAGCAGCAGTGAATTGGCTTAGAGTTCAGCAAAAATCACTGTTCGTCAAGTATCAGGCCACTGTGTAAAAATGACTCAGGCATGGCCACAGAACATCGGTACCTTAGTTAAGCAATACTGAGTAGCTTCTTGACCTTCACAGAGGACTATTTTGATAATTCAGTAGCCCGAGAAATCACAACAACTACCCCTGGGCGGGCTTTCAGTTGCTGCGTCTCTCAAATATAATCAACAAAAATATTATGCATCTATTTTCTAGACGCGGTCAAAAAAATGTCTCCGCTTGTGCACGATGATTCCCGCAGCGACCCATATGTTGGAATCCTGAGGTCTACGGCAACAAAATAGATTCTATAACAGTGTTATAGAATGACAAGGCTGCTGTATACAATTGATGGCACGTGTCGATAGATAACAAAGTCCAACTTGACGATGTATTCAAGTTTATTTGACATCAGTTTATAAAAATACCGTCCAGATGAAAATCATACGTCTTGTTCTTATAGACGGCTAATATGGAAGACTTTTTACGTCAACGCGTGAGCGACCCTAGTTACCTAAAACTAATCGTGCTCACGCGTTCACAAACATATTTCCCCATTTTGCACAGCATCCATTAACTCCCTAAATCCCCAACAGAGATGGTGCTCTGTTACAATACCTCACTTACTATCAGAGCTAGGAACGCTCTACAACAAGCAAGGAGGGACATGGAGCTTGAAAACCCACTCCTTTCTCCTTCTCCCTTTTTTTGTTTGTAATTGTGTTATAACTCATGTTACCATACGACAGTAGGTTAATGCTCGATTTGTATTCTTTGTCATCCATTTCTATAGACAGTAGCGAATGGTGGTTTGTGGGACTGCATTTCATCACTATCAACTGGAAACTGGGTCAAAAGTCAGGAGAAAGTGAAAATGGCAACCTGTCCTAAACAACGTCTGGACCAACACAACAATGTTTACTGCTGCACTCATTAGCTGCAAAAGCCAGCACAAGACAATTTCGAAGGCGACTGACAACGTTATTGATGATGTCCTACTTCAGTAGGAATATCCAGGATGGACTTCAGTATCTAATAATCGACAAAGATAAAGATCTACAGAGTAACTGACAACAGGTATCGTCTGCTTTACTTCTGAGAAGTACCACCTGAAGCCTCATCACTCAGCAACATCAGTGAAACTATAGGCAACTCCTACCAGTTACTAAAACTAGCAGCAGTGAGAACCCTTCAACTGTCGGTTGGATTACCAAGTTGATATCCAACAATGGATAAGTCTTCGAAAGAAAGTCTCATAGCAGCAAGTCAAACATAAGGTTCCAGACACTCAACACCACGTTCTAGTTACGAACACCAACTAAAACAAATGGAAGAGACACTGAAACAATATAAGCCAGTACAACCAAGATACCAACTTAAGATCTTCTGAAACACAACTGCGACACCAGATTATCTCAAGGTTCCAAAATCTGAAACACCCTGAAAAGAAGCAAGATCCACTTGAAATCTCAGACCTGAACACCATCAAGAAGACCATATAAAAGCAGCTAGCGGAGTAAATGCCTCTACGCCTGCAACAGAAAGAATCTTCTGATTGTTTGCAACCCTGTTTCTGTGCTGGAATTATTCATCTTCTGATCCATGTATGTGCAGATCAATCCTGGACATTTTCACAGATGCTACCAAAGAATGACTTTCAGCCATATAAGTTCCTACACTGGACTAGATAGCAACGACTAACTCTTTGCTGGTCCAATGTCAGCCTAAATGCCATGGGTTATAGACTCGCGACTTGGTGGGTGTAACATCTTTGTGAACATAATTGGGATTCTGATATCGGAAGCAGAGCAGCTGAATGGACGTCTACTTAGCACCGTGTATGGTGAGATGGGAAAGTACCTTCTGCAGAGCTTAAGTGGAAATTCCTGGAAGTAGGACCAACCAAGACCTCAATTTCACAAAAGGCACCGAGCCTGATTGCAACAGAGTAGTCGAAAATTCTAGCCCCACGGAGGGATATGTGGTGTGTGATATTTCAATTCCTGGAGAATGGATTATAAAATATTCATCAGCCAATTCCAGTGGATATACATGTGAGGAACACAACTGAGTGCTTTTACTCTAAGTACCCAGATAATGGGAATAGGATTTAATCTACATTAGAGATGAACACTGAACTGCACACCAGGAGATAAAGGACTCTATTAATTAGTTTAATTAAGAGTACCAACTGCTTTTTATATGTGTTTTTTCTATGCCATGGATTTATAAGGTCAGTAGTTTTTTTTTTTTTTTTTTTTTTTTTTGTTTTTTTGTTTTTTTTTATCAATTTAAGGATAGAACCAAATAGTAGTTATGTTTTGGTTAAATATTCTGACACCATCTCATTAATATTTTTAAATATGAAAATTGTAACTGGTGTCAGAAACAAAAGTTTTATATGTCTGGTTTTTATGAACTCATACCATGGTTTCTTTTTTGTGTAAAAACCAATGGATGGTTCAATGGTGGTATAACCAATTATTGGTTGTTTGGGGTGAGTACATGAATATGATTATACTGATTTATGGACAATGGGGTTGTCATATGGGATTGTACACCTAGGATGGGGATGGAGCCTTTATGGGAATGTCCCGAATGCTGTGATGTCGGTTCCTAAATCAATCAATCAATCAATCATGTGATTTTATATCTATGTCCTATGTCATGTCATGCAAAGCCCAGAACTGAATATGGCCATTATATGTTTGTATGTTACCTCTGATTTGAGTTTTTTCTTGAACAGTATGTCCAAATGTTGATGTCTCCATCAATTGTGTTGATGTTTGTTCAACAGTGGTTGTTTCTATGTTGTAAACAATCAATATCTTCTAACACTATAGTAAATTTAAAGGGTGATGACGTGGGAAGGGAAACCTACACACAGATGCCATTGTTTCAAGGATTGAAGTGTTTTCTCCTGGTGTTTGTGGTAAATATCCCTGATCACCTTACATTCTAACAGTGACCAGAGAATCAACTAAATCCCCTAGACACTTTTAACAAAATATTCTCTTAGATTAAAATTCACATCCCACACATCCAAACAAGGGAAACATGGTAATTGGGAATTTATTTTAGATAGCAACATACTTACCAGACAATACAGGAAGGTGCAGCACTACTCTTTCAAACAGTGCTGCTTAGTAAATATCGAAGCGAGGCACTGAAACTTGCACATGACTCCCCATTTGCAGGTCACATGGGGATAGCCAGAACTACACAAAGAATGTTGGCACAATTCTACTGGCCTGGCTATTCGAAGGACATTGGTAGACACGTCCAATCATGCGAGCTATGCCAAAGGACTACACCGAAAGGTAAACATCCTAAGGCACCAGTTCAACAAACTGATCTGGCATCTCGACAGTTCCAGAAAATAGCGGTCGACATCGTTGGCCCACTCAGCACGACAACAGATCGAGGCAATAGATTTATCCTAACAATGATAGATCTATGCACTAGGTGGCCAGAAGCGATTCCGTTAAGATCCATCACGCCTAGATCCATCGTAGACTCATTTCTTTTGATTTTCAGCAGGATAAGTTTTCCATTGTGTATACTATCCGACAGAGGTAGCCAATTTATTTATGACGCTACCCAAGCCGCATTGAAGATGCTGGACATACCGCAGTTGTTCAGTTCTCCATATCACACAATGACCAATGGTGTGAACGAAAATTTCAACGGAGTCCTGAAACGAACCTTAGCAAAAGTTGCGGCTGAAGGGCCTAAAGATTGGGACATTCTGTTACCAGCGGTACTATTCGCATACCGCTAAGTGCCACAGGCGCGCACAGGTTTCTCCCCTTTTCGAGCTTGTGTACGGAGAAAATCCTCGAGGCCCAATGACTTTGTACAATGATTTGCTCACAAATAAAGTGCATGACCACCCGAAACGGGAGGCGTACGAGATGGTAACACATCTAAGAGACAAAATAATGACAGCATGTCAATTTGCTAAATCAGCACTGCAGAAAGCAGGTGAAAAATACAGACAGTATGACAACAGAAAGGCCAGGACAAGTGTCTTGAAAGAAGAAGATGAGGTATTACTATTATTACTCGACCCTAGAGATTGTCTCGTCATTTCGTGGCAGGGTCCATTTAAGGTTGTCAAGAAAATTAGTGATATTGATTATTTAATTAACGTCAGAGGTAAAAACAAAATATTTCACATTAACATGCTGAAACCATACATGGATCGCAATACAGACATAACACAAACAATCCAACAATTACCACAGAGAATAGCGACAGCTTGCTGGGTCATTAACGAACAACAAGATGATACAGTAACACAACAGATAACGATACCAACTATCAACGGTACTAATAGTTGGAAAGCTGATGAGGTTAACACAAATTTAACAACTCAAGATAGAAACAAGTTAACAGCAGCAATACAATAATTTTGTGATATTCTCTCGGATAAACCGGGACAAACAATATTAATACAACACAAGATCACTTTGCTATCAAACATACCTGTCAAAGTAAAACCTTATCCAATTCCAGTACATTACTTAGAAAAAGTAGTAACTGAAATATCAGAACTGGATCAATGTGGCATTATTAGAAAGTCCACATCTAATTATTGTTCACCATTAGTTACTGCGAAGAAGACAGACAATTCATTACGGATTTGTGTTGATTATAGAAAAGTCAACGCACTAACCTTATTAGATGCCGAACCTATGCCCAACGTTGACGATTTAATCGATGGCACGGAAATCTTTTCAAAGATATGCCTTACTAAGAGATATTGGCAAATCCCTATGGATAAAAAATCCATGCACATCACTGCATTCGCTACTCCTTTAGGTATTTATGAGTGGGCTTACATGCCTTTCGGTCTGCAGAACGCACCGAGTACTTTTATGCGGATGATGCGAAGGTTACTACAAGGTGTTACCAATGTAGCGACTTACATGGATGATATATGCATCCACACTACGGATATCAATACACACACTAAGATACTGAAACAGGTATTCCAAAGAATACAACAATATGGACTAAAAGCTAAACCTAGCAAAGTTGAAATAGGTTTCAACGAAGTTCAATTTCTTGGTCATAGAGTCTCTGATGGATTCCGTAAAACAGACCCACATGTGGTTACCAAAATTCTAAACATTAAACCTCCTATCACCAAGAAGGAAGTTAGAAGTGTGTTAGGTCTAATCAATTACTACCAAACATTTATTCCTAATTTCGCGGACATGACAGCAACGTTTTCAGAACTATTGAAAAAAGGTCAACCCACTAAAGTTAGGTGGACTAAGAAACATGATGAACTTCTACAACAAATTAAGAATCTTTTCAGTAGTTGTCCAATTCTGAAACTACCTGACATTTCGAAAGATTTCATTATTCAGACTGACGCGAACTTATATGCTATTTCTTCAATTCTTTTGCAAATTCATGATGGGAAATTACATCCTGTTCTGTACTTTAGCAGGAAACTGTCAGAAACTCAAAAGAAATATGCTGTCACTGAACTTGAAGCTGTGGCTCTAATAGAAAGCGTCAAAAAGTTTTCTAAATATCTACTCGGGAAGAAATTCCTTGTTCTTTCTGACAATAAGCCTTTACGAGTCTTTAAAGATGGACATTCAAAGAACTTTAGAATACACAGATGGTCTCTTCTTTTGCAAGATTATGATTTTGACATCTGTCACATACCAGGTAAAGATAATAACCTAGCTGATCTTCTTAGTAGAGTATATAAAGCAATACAGATATCAAATTTCATGTTACAGTCTGCGTGCATACATGTCAGCATGGAGTAATCCTGCATTCCGAATTATATTTTCTTTTCTGAACTCCCGTATAGAACGCTTACAAATATACAATAAACAGTTTGCCATATGTTAGTTAATTAAGATAATTATTGTTAGATAGGTACAGATTTTTTCCCCCAATTTGATTGATTGCCAGATTGGTTGGAAGACGATTGAGAAGTCATTCGGACCTTGTCAGCTCGACATTACTCCAAGTGTTGTGTTATAGTGACGTCAGACTTTTGTTCGAGTTGAGCGTAATCTAAGTCGATGCGATAGTTTGGTCAACACCGACGGGCATCTACTCTACTAGATACCGAACTCTAATATATTAAGTGTACATATTATTTACTTCCATGATCACGTTAAGGTCGTGGATCATATTTATTTAGCTTCATCGGTCATTATCATACTACCATTTCACGAACACATATATGCATTTGTACGTCATGATTCACTCATCACATCGTCGATGAGAGGGTCGTGTCATTTAAACATTGAAAATATCATTTAATTACCAGTTGTAAGACATGGTTCACTCATCACACCAGCGATGAGAGGGTCATGTCAATCAAACATTCAAATATCATTCACGTGCCACTGATACGTCATGGTTCACTCATCACGCCAGCGATGAGAGGGTCATGGCAGTCAACAATTAAGTTATCATTCACTTACCATTTATGCATCATGGAACGAGTGCTGATATTAGGATATAAGGCTGTATGCTTTTACAATGTCAGAACATTTGTTGTTTGGTATGGTAGAGATAATTTTGAGTGCAAAACACAGTCAAATGGTACATACACGATTTCATTGCAAAACAACAAACACACAGAACACTACAGACTAAACATATCTACATATGTACAACGGCTGAATATCATGACTGAACGAGAGTACTCTAAATTTGCATATAATATGATTTTCCAGTTAATTTCAGGTTGAGATAAAATTATGATAATTATTAAGTTGTTATTATGAATTATGCTTAGAGTTCGAATATTTCAGGTTATAGGATTAATGGTATATCCATAAGTGTTCCTGGTACTATGATGGTGGTTTACACTGTGAGTATTTAAACTCATATATTGTATTGAAGAGGCAAACTAAGTGTACATACCCAATAGCAGGGGTACGGCTGACACACAAGTCAAAACCACCCACAATTATCGTTGAAGAAGAAGAGTAGGCTCCAATTATTGTTGTCTCGTTGTATTATAACTTGACACATTGCGGATTGTCAATATGATGTTACAATGTTATTAATTTCAGATATAATTTCATGTTAATTACAAATATAGAATTTTGTTTAGGACACCCATCCACGTTAATAGGCATACAGAATATCGAACTATAGGTACAAGTCGACAGGACAGATGAAAACACGAATACGCATATGACCTCTAATCTCACACATAGAATAGAAGGAAACATATGTGCCATGAGAACTTATACGATGCCACTTGAAAGACAGCTACGAAGGCAGCAAACCTCACTTATCGAATTTTTTCAGCAAGTAAAGGTCAAATGGTAACCACTAATGACAACATAGTAGGATAGGGAAATAAAAGTCATTGATTATACGTACATTCCACTGGTCAAACTCCAATACTAATACAGAAGGAATGGTACCATCTAATCACACAGCCCCCCTCTATCGGGTTTGATAGCTTTGGTTGGGGATGCTTGTCTTTTCGGCAAATGAGGGACTACTATGGGGAGGCCACGGGACCTTATGAAGCTTATAGATTAGTTAGCACAGCCCTCCCATAGGCTGGTGCTACACGACGTATACCGGGGGTGTAGATAGAAGTGCGTGCCCGTAATATAATAATACATTTTTAAATGATATTTTGTGTGTGATTATTAGGAGACCATACCATCATGTTAGCACAATTATCGGTTTGATGGAATATGTCATATAGAATAGATGTAAGATATGACTCAGTATGTCTCAGCCGCTACATGTCAAGGTTAAGAACAATCAGACTACTAAAAATGGTCACACCATTTTCAAATGGGGGGGGGGGGGCGCCATACTGTCATGTAGCGTCTGAGGCAAGAGACAGTGATGTATAATAAGATATAGAAATTGTGGCAAGCAAGACATAAAGAGTTAACTGAGCTGAGGAAGAATACATGGGTTGCTACATCACGTCACGGCGTACTACTTCACCAAATTCAGTTAAGCTTTGGGATGGAACGACGGCGGGCACGTAAACAACAACATTGAATTATAAACGCTAAGATTTAACAGCAAGGCGTACAAAAAGTGACATCTATTATTCGAGAAAGATCAGGACAATAGTCATAGTCGGCATTATGCATAACGATGTGGAGACGGAAAGTGAATTACAGAAAAAGGTGAGGAAAATATGCTGCAGTGGAACCGGTCGGTTGCTGGTCAAACAGAGGTTATAGAGTGAGTCGTATTGCCATTGATAGAATGATGCACGGAGGAACTGTATTTGTCGTCGAGGAAAGTAAGCGGATGGGATCGTAATCTGAAGTGAACATTAAGTATTTATTAATGATTACTTATTATGTTTTGCCAACCTTCCCATCAACATGGGAGCGGTAAATTTGTCGTTGCACTATCAGAACGGTTACCTCCATTTAACACAGATTTATATTCGACGAGAAACACTATCGTTATTGAGTTCAATTCCGTTGCGGTTCATTCAGGTTCCTGTTCCATTGCGTTGCTGTTCAGCTGGACAACGAGCGTGTTCTTATTGTTACAAGTTGGAGGAATTATAGGAGTTATTCACGGATTTATATTGTATTAACAGCATAGCAGATCACGGAAAATTTTTTGGTTGATCCAAAATCCTTCCAAAGAAGCTCAAAAAGCGGTGATTTAGTTTCTTTCATTTGAAGGATGTCGACCAGTGGACATCCATGGAAGAATGCAGGCAGTGTACGGTAACAAATGTGTGTCGAAGACAACAGTGGCAGACTGGGCACGAATGTTTCGGAAAGGACATCAGTTCACGATATATCTTCGACGGCCGGGTCAAGCTCATATTGTTGCAACAGAAAAAACCATCGCCAAAATTGATGCAGCAGTACAAATGAAACGTTTTCGAAGCATACGTTCGCTAGCAAAAGAATTTGATGTGTCATTTGGGACAATTCAAAAGGTCGTTCTTAAGAAATTGCAATATCGGAAGGTGTGTTCACAGTGGGTACCACGAATGTTGACCGACCACCAAAAAGAGGAACGCATAGCATGACGTTGGAACCACTTGCCGCGTTACAGAGTGGATGGTGATGCATTTCTCTTCCGCATAGTGGCAGGCGATAAATCATGGTGTCACTACTTTGAGCAGAGCAGCAAAAGCCATGCTGGATTACCAAAAGCGAAACAATTCAAGTTATAGGTTTCCGCTGGTAAGGTTATGCTGAGCGCATTGTTTTTGACCATGAAGTGCTATTGTTGGCAGACTTTAAGGAACCTGGTGTCAACATCAACTCTACCCACTACTTGCAAACACTAGACAAGCTGCAAAAAGCCATCAAGAATAAACGACCTGGCATGATTTCTGGCTACTACTACTACTACTACTACTACTACTACTACTACTACTACTACTACTACTATACTACCGCTGCTATTATCAATACTAATGCTACTATTACTACTACAGCAAGGTCCCGCTGTACGTCGTTTCGGTTTACGTCGTTTAGCTATGACGTCATTGTCACAATGGGACATAACTTCACTTTACGACGCTATGTTCCGCTATAGCGTCGTCACCTGTGTTGCTATGCTGCGTTAACGTCACCATTTTACATTTTGTGCAAAGCGTGTTCCCAGGATTTTATCGTGTAGTCACCCATAATTATGAGTTCAAAGCGCACAGTAAACGCTGATAGTGTGTCTGGTCGTAAAAGAACCAGGAAAAGTGTTTCTCTTGAGGTGAATTTAGACGTATTACGTCGTTTTGAGGCTGACGATCGGGCTGTTGATATCGGTAAAGTCCATGGTTTACCTCCAACCACGGTAAGGACAATTCATGCAGGTGCTGACAAAATCAAAAGGGGTGCTGAAAACGTAACCCCTTTAAGTGTTTCCAAGATCACTTGTACCAGACGTACTCTTATGGAGAACATGGAAGCACTATTGGCGGTCTGGATTGAAGACCAGAACCAACTGAATTAGTCTTTCTATGAAGATCTAGCTAAGAAAGCAGGGGAGAGCAGTAATAGCAGTGCTGATGATAGTTTTTAAGCGAGTCCATAGTTTTAATGCCTCTACGTCCCAATAATTCTACCACTCCCATCCAACCCACCTCTGTTTAGCCAATAAATATCAACAATCATCAAAATAAACATTACTACACTGTATTTCATTTAATTCTATGAGAAATAGTGTTTCGCCATACGTTGTTTCACTTACAGTCGCGTTTTACAAGAACGTTACTCAGACATTAATCAGGGCCTTCCTGTAGAAATAGTGTTTCGCCATACGTTGTTTCCCTTACAGTCGCGTTTTACAAGAACGTTACCCAGACATTAATCAGGGTCTTCCTGTACTACAATTACAGTTATTAATCCTATTGTTACTACTACTATTAATACTACTTAACTACTTCTACTGATGATGATGCTGCTGCTGCTGCTGCTCCTCCTCCTCCTCCTCCTCCTACTACTACTACTACTACTACTACTACTACTACTACTACTACTACTACTACTACTACTACTACTACTACTACTACTACTACTACTACTACTACTACTACTACTACTACTACTACTACTACTACTACTACTACTACTACTACTACTACTACTACTACTACTACTACTACTACTACTACTACTACTACTACTACTACTACTACTACTACTACTACTACTACTACTACTACTACTACTTGACTAGTAAAAAACTGATTCCATGGGACAAAACTGGCTCACAAAGACGGTTTTGCTGTTGCCAGTTGGACCAGTGATGAGCGCCGTCTAGGATCCATCACTAGCAATGCTCAGATTCCTATTCATGAATTTTGTTTTAACTAAATACCCATAGATCTCTCTCTCTCTCTCTCTCTCTCTCTCTCTCTCTCTCTCTCTCTCTCTCTCTCTCTCTCTCTCTCTCTCTCTCTCTCTCTCTCTCTCTCTCTCTCTCTCTCTCTCTCTCTCTCTCACTCTCACGCCAATGTGCTCTCTCTCTTTTATTTTTAACAGACATAACATATTGTCATCCTTTAGTATTAACTCTATTTATAAAGCTGCTGTGTTATTGTTTATACATACAACACGTAGGACACTATACCTTAATATGTCCTACCCCTCATTCCCCATTAACACGCTTCACTGATCTATTAACGCTTCTATGTCGTATTTTATAATACTAATCCACGCCCACATTTTCAAATACACCGCCACTTTTTACATATACATCAATAGTTCCTACACTGTATATCTCTGTCCGTCGCAATTATAGATTTTCGGATGAGCCTAATTTAGTTTAGTCGACGGATCAACATCACGGCGCACGGGTGCAATCCGTAAGTTCTCCGTTCACCTTCTTACTCAAGCCTGAGTCCGGAGAATAGCAGCTCAGTGCACGAACCCCGTAGCCCAGGCAAGGATCCTGAAATACTTTGGGTAGATTTTTAAGTAGAAATTTTGCCCGGGCAGCGCCGTTAGGCTACTCTTTTTCGATTTCTGACTGCCAAGGGATTTTTTACATGCGCAACAATACACACGCGCGTCCGATCTCACTACCCAGAGCCCTCAGAGAGAGAGAGAGAGAGAGAGAGAGAGAGAGAGAGAGAGAGAGAGAGAGAGAGAGAGAGAGAGAGAGAGAGAGAGAGAGAGAGTATTAGAGAAGATGGGAATAAAAAGTTATCTAATGAAAACAATAACCAACGACAAAATTCAAATGTTTTAGGCCGCATTGAGACCAATATCATATTAAATGGAAAGGTTAAAGGCAAACAAACAATTGATTGATTGGATTGATTGATTGCATCACATCATTCGGGGCATTCCCATAAGCGCTCCGTCCCCATCCTCAGAAGCCAGCGAAGAGTTCCAACACTAATAGTACCAGTAACAATCTGATTATATGTCCGTCTCGCCTTTCCTCTGAGCGTCGATCGTCGGCCAGATCCCCTCGTCACCCCTCGCTGTCGCATTCTTGCCAGACAATGGTGATCCATTTGCTCCTCGGAGGTGTACACATGCTCCCACAATGCCGCAACCACGTCTGCTTTGTCGTGTATCAATACTCCACCAAGTTTTGCCGAGCCAGCCAATCTGTCCGCCTGTTCATTCCCCAGCACACCAGCATGCCCCGGAGAAAAGATCCAGACGATGCTTGTCACCCGTGACTTCCGAAGCGAAGCAAGCCACTCCGCAAGAAGCCTGCCTGTCCTCACCCTACTCAGCATGCTTTCTGAGTCAGTTATCGCTAAACAAACAAGAGGCGGGCAACTATCAAAATTAGATAATAACATCAATATATGGATGAAAAGTAGGTTTTCATCACATGCGCCATGTTGTTAAGCGTGGGCGATCATGTTTCGCCATCTCATTCGATCAGAGTCGTGGATCAGTTCAGTATTCTTGTCTCGACTATGCCACGTGACCAAGCCATCCAGGTATTTACTTCTCTGCCCTCCCCTTGATCATTTACCCTCGATTTTGCCAGTTGTCACCAAGTTCTTCAATTTATTTCTCTCATAACGTGACCAAACGATTGTGACTGTCTACGTATAATCCCTCTAATCAGTGTACGATTTTCATTTGTTTCTTGTAGGACTTGGTCATTAGTTTTACTGTCTGTCAATGGTATTCTTTACATTTTCCTCAGAAACCACATTTCCACAGCCATCAGATGTTTTTCAGCTTGTCTGCTCATTGTCCACACTTCACATCCATACAATAGCGCAGGTTCTATGTAGCACCTCAACACTCTTTTTCTCGTTGCAAATTACATATTTTTATTAGTCAATATGTTTTTCATCTTGCTAAGGGAATTGCCATGGCGATTCTTGTTCTAATCTCTCCAAGACACCTCCCATCATATATGACTGTTGTGAGATAATTGTACCGATTCACTTGTTGAAGAATATTCCTATTTACTTGTATATTACATTGTGGTATTTCCTTCTTCTTAGTGACGACCATAATCTGTGTCTTCTTACAATTTAATTCTTACCCTAGTTGTTCACTGTGTGCAACAATCGCATCTATTAAATGTTGCAGATCCTGCTCATTATCTGCAGTCAATACTGTATCATTCGCATATCTAATGTTATTGATGTTATGTCCCCCCAATGATTATTCCTTTCATATCGTCAACATTGCTGAACATATTTCCACTGTACAGGGAAAAAGATCTGTAAACATTACACATCCCTGTCTCACTCCTCTCTAGACAGGCTGATATTGACCTACTTCATTAACAATCATTATGGCAGCTTGTTTCCAATATATGTTTTTTACAAGTCTGTCTTTCCCATCAATTTGTAGATCTACAAGCATCTATATCATGTTGACATATTTTACTTTATCGAAAGCCTTTGTGTAGTCAGTAAAGCAAAAAAATGTAGGTCTTTTTTTTACTTACACATAACCTTCAATTAATGTTCTCAGCATATACACAAGATATTAACATTGATGGGAAAGATCTCAGAATAATAAAAATCATATTTAGCAGCAATTAACATGGGAAATAAAGAAAGAAATTATGAACATATAAAGCTGGGAGTAAGACAGGGATGCGTTTTGTCACCGGATCTCTTCTCCCTCTGTAGTGAAGTAATAATGAGAGAGATCAAAGAAAAGCCAGGAATAGTATTCGGAGGTTATAATATATATATAATATACGCTATGCAGATGACACTTGCATTCGTGGCTACAGGCTTGCGAACGCGATTCGTGAGCCGGATACCAGGCGTTCGAAGCTCAGCTGCGACAGATTTGTGCAGCAGACCGTGTCGCGTTGTGTTATAACGTGCTGGTATGGGAGCCGGTCGTTCAGAAAGCAATGGCAAACTACTGAACGTAACACATACCTAGTACATCAACAGCAGCTGAAAAATGCTGGTGTTGACTGCAACGTCCCGTAATGGATACGCAACAATTTAAAAAAAAAAAGATGACACAGTATTGATGGCGGATGGTGCAAAAGATCTACAACAACTGTTGGACATTGTAGTAACAGAAAGTGCAAAGAAATGACTCTCCTTGAATATCCAGGCTTGTCCATGTGACATATTTTTCTGTCCCATCCCATCCCACGGTAATTTATGACTGCCCATTCCCATCCCATGGGAATTTCATATGGGATTCTCACGGGAAAACCCATGGCCAAGCTTGGTAGGCTTGTCCATGGGACATATATTTCTGTCCCATACCAGCCCATTCCATGGTAATTTATGCCTGTCCCATCCCATCCCATCCCATGGGACCTTTCCCACAGGAATAATGACTGTGAATCTTGGAATGTAAATCAACAAATTAGGAGGAGATTGGAAGCAACAGAGATGTGGTTCCTGAGACGAATGTTGCGAATTCCTTGGATGCGAAAGTAACTAACAACGAATGCCCAAAAGAGGCTAATGAAACTAGAATATTACATAAAACAATAAGAAAGAGGCAAACAACTATTTTTGGTCATGTAATGAGAAGAGGGACATTGGAGAACATCGTGACAACTGGAAAGATCGAGGGGAAGAGTGGTAGAGGCTGACCAAAAGAAATGATGCTAGATGGATTGCGACTGTGACATGGAGGAATATCAACGGTAGAGGATCCAGGAAACTAAAGACCGAGATCTCTGGGGAGTCATGAACGCCTACGACAGTCGGCATGGCACTTGATGATGATGATATCCACATCATTTACTGCACCCTTACCTTCTACAAACCCACATTATTCTTCTCCTTTTTCTGGTTGTATTTTCTTCCTAACTCTTTGCTCTCTGCATGATAATTCTTGGCAAAATCTTTGTGATGTGGCTCATTATACTAATTGTTCGATGTTGATCACATTCCAAGGCTCCTGATTTCTTCGGGATTGCAATAAATATAGAATTACATTATTAAGGAGGTATATCTCCAGTGTCATGTATTGATAGGCTGTTATTGTTCAACGAAAGCGAGAGATAGAAAGCACTAGATATTCATTGCAGACAACCTTCATTTTGGAAACGCTCTTGACTGACTGACTGATAATTGTTTTCCCATTAAGCAGTCCTGTGGGAAAGAATTGGGTCCAAACCGTTATTTGCACTTGATTGATTCTATTCGATGATTTAATATGCAATGGGGTAGCACATTTAGATTGCTGATGTATCTTGATAAGGTAATCTCATTTACATTGTGAATTGATGCTTGAGGGTTTCTTATGTATATGCATTTGTTGTAAAACTGGCTGTAGAAGGATTGACACTAACACATAGATACCATAAGATGTTATGGGAAGTAAAGGAGCCTGGAGTGATATTGATAGCAGCATACATCTAGTGCCGACTGCTCTATGCAAATATGGGGCTGGCACTATATATCCCAGTGGTTCTCAACCGGTGGGGAATTTCTCCCCCCCACCCCCCCCCCACCCCCCACCCCCAGGGGGGGGGGAATTTTAGGGTTTCCAGGGGGGAATTAAGATTATTTCAAGATCGCGTTAATACAAGAATCGATTACTTGATATTGTTTTTCCCTTCATACTTTACGGTTCTGTACGTCTCACCCTTCTAAAAGTCATTTTATAAAGTAAGTAGACCCACAAATCACGTTTAATGTGGACGTCTAGACTTGTTTTAGTATGTGCTTTAAATTTAGATTCCATTATTACGTATACTGTGTAAGAGGGGGGAAGGGATTTTAGGTAGGAAATACGAAGGGGGTGGGGGGATGACGTTCTGAAAATAGGGTGAAGGGGGCTACGGGCCAAATGTTTAGGTAGGAAATGCGAAAGGGGGGGGGGGGGAATGACGTTATGAAAATATGGTGAAGGGGGGCACGGGCCAAAAAAGGTTGAGAACCACTGACCTTAGAGTTTGTAAAAGATTCCTTAACTTACTGTATGATGCTCTGATATTCAAATAAATATAGTATAATACTAATTTTTATTTTAATGAACACAATAATAATAGGTTTCTTAGCAGCTTCAAATGGTCTACCTAGATTGACTACTGTAAATACCTTTGTCTCCCATTACAACGGTGTCAAATTGCTGCAGCTCATTCCCACTGAGTATGTCCAGTCGTAAATTTGGGAACATGGAGTAACCGACTGTGTGGATCACAAGGAGAGTCAGGGGTTCAGCAACAAACTCTACGCTGTAAAAGTAAATTATTATTTATTAAATTAATTATACTTAATTAATAATTAGCATATACAGCATGCGGCAACACGAGGATGTTAATCACGGATCATTTTACAATCATTCAAGGGGAAACATCAGGGCCCTCCCTTGAACTTAAAAATTACAGAAAGTGAACAATGAAAACATAAATACTGACAAGGACTAATTAAAAAAATAAAAAGAAGAAAAAAGCAACTGGCTCATAACACAACCATACCCCCCCCCCCCCCCCCCAAAAAAAAAATAAATAAATGTTTTTGGTGTGCCAAACATTGTACACCTGATTTTGCATAAATTAGGCCTGCTAAATCAAAATATCACATTTATTTGTCTGTAGCAGCTCTAGTGTTTGAGATACAGGATTTTTTGTTTTAATTAATATTATTACAATATTTTCTGTTTAAGGCAAAGGGGAAAACAAAACTATTGCTATCTAGTCCCTTACGCAATTTGGAATTCCAATAGTTTGGAGAGAGCCCAAGAACCGCTTTGGTGACTTATTTTCTGTGTTCACAATATTAAGGAAATAAATGGACAAAATCACAAAAAAATGTAAATATCGAGATTTAAATTCTGCTAGACGACCTGTTCCACAAGGAGGATAACATACCAATTCTAGCTTCAGTCAGGTTTCGGATTTCCTGCTAGAATATGAGATAGCAGTGGCAAGTGAAACGACAAGTGATAGTGATAGTGGTTTCGATTATGATTTTCCAGCTGCTCAACGCTTCGACCAGCGTGAACTAAATGATCTAATCTGAGATATATATCTCTCCAAAGAATCTTCAGAACGTTTGACTGAAATCTGAACACCCCTGAGAGAAGATAAAGAACCAACATACCTTGGTGTAACATTCGACGATAGGCTGACATGGAGAAAACACATCAAAAAAGCAGTAGCAAAAGCCAGAAGGAAAATAGCCATACTGGGAAAGCTAATTGGAACCACTTGGGGAGCCAGTGGGAAAATACTTAGCAAAGTTTATCAACAGAGCATACGACCACACTTGGAATATGGGTCAACTGCGTGGTGTTCAGCATAAAAAACCACATTACAGGAGCTGGACAAGGTGCAAAATCAAGCTCTTAGAGACATCACAGGAGGGATGAGATCAACCCCTATAGTAGCAATGGAGAAAATGGGGAGGACACAAGCTCTAAGAGAACGCAGAGATACAAAAACACTAATACACGCAGAAAAGTTACTCAGCTTGCCAGGCCACCATATGAAGAACCGATTTGAAAACTTAGCAATGGGGCGGTTGAAAAGAAGTAGTTTAATCCACCAAGCCAAACAACTCTGCAGAGAAACCATCTATCTTCCCACAGTTGGTATCCCCCTGACAACTATTCCAGAGCGACCCCCGTGGAAAGATAAACATAGACTATCGCTACAAATCCAGACAAAAGTGAGAGGAATATTTGACAAGGAAGAACAGAACAGCGTACAGCCCAGAACAGCCATTCTCAGCTTCCTTGATGATGAATACCCACAGGTTCTCTGGATCCGAGTCTACACAGATGGGTCAGCACAAAATGCTGTTCGAAATGGAGGCCAGAGGAGGCACGGCCAGAGTTCCAACAGGAAAGTACTGCCATAACTATGATGCTGAAATTGAGGCAATCAAGATAGCCACAGAGAAACTACAAAATACCAGCCATGGTGCACAACCTGTGGTGATATTGACAGATGCAAAATCTGTAATAGACGCGCTCCTGCCTGGGAAATTGCTAGTTCTAAGGACACTACTTTCTGAACTTAGCAGTCAGCGTAAGGTCACCATACAGTGGATACCATACCACTGTGGAGTCCCCGGAAACGACAGAGCTGATCTATTGGCTAAGGAAGGAGCAAAAGAAGAACAACCTGATGTGCCCATTACATACCACCAAAAGAAAACAATGATCAAATCAGTCAGAAGGCCACCAAACCCTACTCAAGACGACTACCACGTTATGGACAGACCAGAACAGGTCATTCTTCTGCGCCTCAGAACAGGACACAATAGATTACGCAACCACATGTATACAAAATTCAAGATCGGTGACTCAGCCATGTGCACATGTGGTTTGGCGTCGCAGACAGCAGAGCACATACTCCAGGATTGCCCAAACTACAACATATCCAGACGAACCTTCTAGCCTAGAGAGACAACAGTGGAATATAAACTCTATGGACCGCTGAATGAACTAAAAAAGACTTTTAGATTAAAACAAGAGACAACATTGCAGTCATAAACATATTTCAGGCGAACGAAAGAAGAAGCAGAAGACGCATATCTCTCCAAGGAATCTTCAGAACGTTTGAAAGAAAACAAATTATTGACTGTTGAAACAAAGGTTACATTTCATCGCAACAGAGAGATTTTCTTCCATTCTTTTCTAAAGAAAACAACTTTGTGTTTTGTACTAATGTAGGAGGTCTTGTAAACGAAACGGTTGTAAGTTATACACCAGATGGGTGACGATTTTTCATCGACAGCTCTAAAAGAAGTTTGTGAAGGGTTCTCTTACACAATGGTAACAAATATGGCTCAATTCTAATTACTCATTCTACTGCAATGAAAGAGGAGTATGCTATAATAAGCACAGATCTGGGGGGAAAAACCGAGGTATTAAGAAAATAACTGGATGGTTTGTGTAGATCTTAAAATCATGATCTTCTTGCTTGGCCAGCAAAGGCGATTCACCAAATATCCACGTTTTTTTTATGTTTGTGGGATAACAGGGCAATAGATACGGACTGGACAAAGAAATAGTGGCAATTAAGGGATGAATTCAGAGTTGGAGAAGAAAATATTGTCAACAAGCCTCTCATTGATCGAAAACGAGTTCTACTGCCACCATTACATATAAGATTGGCTTGATGAAGCAATTTGTTAAGGTATTGAACAAAGGTGGTTTCTGTTTAAATTACTTAATGCAGCAAGTTATCAGAACTGAGCATAGACAAACATAAAGCTGGAATTGTTGATGGACCTCAAATTAGAAAGTTAACAAACAATCGGGTTTTAAACATCGTCGTAGCCACACTAAAGCCTGGTATAAATGGAATGACATAGACCAAGCATCTCAAATTGACTTTATTCTAATTAGGAAATCAGACAGAAGACTACTATCAGATTCAAGAGCACTCCCAAATACAAACGGTGATACTGATCACAAACCAGTCATAATAAAAAAGATTTCAACATACAGGAAAATAAGAAAAAAAAGGTAACAACACATGCCATCAATTATAGGAGGCTTCAGGAAAATACGGTTAAAGACGAATTCAATCAAGAAATCAAAAACCTACATAAGAACATCCCTCATGACCACTCAAGCGTAGATAAGGAATGAACAATTTTCAAGGCTGCCATGCTTGACACACTGGAAAATAAATGTGGAACAAAGAAAGTAGGGCAGGAAAAAAGATTAAGAACAGCCTGGTGGAACAACGAAGTTAAAGATAGCATATTCAAAAAGAAGGTAGCGTTAAAAAAAGTGGATCACAACTATATCTGAACAAGACTATGTTACTTATAGAATAGTACGACGTAATGCCAATCGAACAATTAGGGCATCTAAAGATGAATCCTGGAGAATATACGGTGAACAGATGGCGACCCTTAGCAAAGACTACCCAAGAGAATTTTATAAACGTGTCAACACAATGAGAAACAGAGATGCATGCTACAACCTAACCACTGTCATAAACAGCAAAAGAGATATATCGATATTTAATCCACAACAAGGACTAGCAAGGTGGGCAGAATACTTTCAAGAACTACTTAACCCCACACATAACATAGAGAACCTCACGTTTGTATCTAAAAGCCTGGGACGGCAAGAACCAAATTTCATACCTGCAGAAGTCAAAGCAGTTATACAGAAAAGTTCTAAAAGCAAATCACCAGGTCCAGATGGAATAACCACAGACGCTATTCAGGCCTGTGGCGAAACAGGAGTTAAATGGCTAACAAGACTTGTTAATATAGCATGGGAAGATCATTGTCCCAGATGATTGGCAACAGGCAATAATAGTACCAATATGGAAAAAGAAAGGCAAAATGAGAGAATGCGAAACATACAGAGGTATATCTGTATATATATAAAATCTCCGGATGAGCGAAGAAGAAGAAGAATAGCGAGAAGACATGTGGATAAAACAGTAAAGAGAGAAAAACAAAAAGACTGGGAAGAGTATAGAGAAACTATAAATAAAAACTACAAAAAGGCAACTAGAAACTTCTATAAAAAGATAAGTGCAATGAGAACCAGAGGAGAACCCTTTGACCCAACTGAAATAATTAACAGCGAAAATGGAGAACCAATAAGTGAACAAAAACAAATCCTAATAAGATGAAAACAGTACTTCGAATAACTTCTCAACATCCCATCAGATGTCACAGGAATTCAAGAAACCGACACAGGTGTCACCGAAGAACTAGAACCAGACATACTGAAAGAAGATATTATAGAAGCCATCAGATTAGCACCATTGAACAAGTCACCAGGACAAGATGAAATACCAAATCAACTAATTAAAGCAGCAAGAGAAGTAGGAACAGCATGGCTACATAGACTATTCAACCATGTTTGGGTAGAACAACAGACACTACGAGACTGGAGAAACGCCATAATTATCCCATTTTGGAAAAAAAAACAAAGGCAGCAAAAGAGACTGCACACAATACAGAGGCTTTTCACTATTGAGTGATATAGGTAAAATATTTTGCAAAATTCTTGAGAAAAGATTACGAACTATTATAGATCCCCAGCTGCGCGAAACACAACTTGGATTTAGGAAAAACAAAGGATGCACAGATGTCATGTTTGTTCTTAGACAACTTATAGAAAAATCTGTCGAATTCAATGAACCACTCTACTTAGCCTTTGTCGACCAAGAAAAGGCATTTGATAGAGTAGATAGAAACAAGCTGTGGGAAATCCTTAAACAATATGGAGTGAGTACACATCTAACAAACTTACGTAGAAGCTTATACAACAACAGTGAATGCATAGTTAGAGCAACTGGAGGATACTCAAAACCCTTCACCATAATATTCGGAGTACGACAAGGTTGTGTCCTGTCCCCTCTTTTGTTTATAACATATATAGACAACATATGTAAAGAAACCAGCCAAACAGAGACCACAAGAACACCGCATGACGAGAACACAGAAGAAGAACCATGTGCAAATCTAACTATTAGAGAACTCCTGTTTGCGGACGACCAAGCACTAATAGCAAAATCAGAAGCTGAATTACAAGACCACATGAATTGTCTAAACAAAATGTGTAGGGAACATAACATGAAAATTAGCACAAGTAAAACAGAGGTAGTGACTATAACTAAAGAAGAAAAAGCAACAATGATTCACCTAACTGAACATCCCTTGAAAGAAGTAAATAGTTTCAAGTACCTAGGAAGTATAATATCATCAAATGGCAAATCAGAAGACGAGATCGAAAATAGATGCAATAAGGCAAACCAACTCATTGGACAAATGGCACCAATACTAAAGACCAAACATGTATCAATAACTACTAAGAAAGCACTTTACAACACCTACCAACTCTATGTTACCAATGCCAAACCTGGACAATGGCAGAAAAAGAGAAAAGAAAAATCACAACAACAGAAATGAGATTCCTGAGAAGAATACTCAATGTATCAAGAAGAGATAAGATCAGAAATGAAGAAATCGCGACTAAAGTGGGAGTTATAGCCGCACTAGAATTTATTAGAAAGCAGCAAGTCAAATGGTTTGGCGATGCAAGTAGGTTACCAACTAACAGTATACCACAACAAGCAATGATGTACCGACCAGAGGGAAGCAGATGAAGAGGCCGACCACGTAAACGATGGACATAGCAAATAACATAGTCCATGGGAATATCGATACATGAAGCCCATAATCGGGCACTCTCCCGTTGTTTATACTTCACCTCGAAACCGCAAGGTAGAAGAGGGACATGATAAGATGAGATGAGATGAGAGCCACTTTAACCAGTTTTTTGAAGTAGCTTACTTTTGTGTGCATCTCTCTTTCTAAGTGCACGCAAGGACTAGGACGGGCAACTCTGTTCTTCTTGGCGTTTTGCCATTTCCTAACAACACTACACGTATCCACCCAGGAGTTTTCTACCTCCAAATTCCACCAAGGTGGCTGCTCCAAGCTTTTTTGCTACCATGAAGCTTTCTGAGCTTGTCGCACCTCATTTTATTCACCACATATTGCCCTGTACTGTCATATTGGAAAGTCTTGACCGTTGATTTGTGCTGCCTGATTCTGCCTTTCTCCACCAATATGCTGCAAGGGTGGTGGTCGTTGCCGTGGTACCCTACGACACCCCATCTACACACTGTAGTGAGTGAAGGAGAAACCAGGGCGTGATCAATAACACTGTCCTTATCATCTGGACAACTTGTTGTCCTGGTGACACAGCCACTGTTGATACAAACTAGATCAATGGTTTCAAGTGCAGTCTCGAGCCCCCCCCCCCCCCCCCCCCCTGTGTGTTGAAGGAAATGTTTCCCCATGATCTGCCGTTAACCTTGAAATCGCCACAGAAAATAACATTCCTCTCGTGACCTAATATGTCACTTAAGCACTGCCACTTCTGGGAATCCACACTCGCGTTACGTGCATAAACATTAACGGACACAAATGGTAGACCGGATTGAACTCTAACCGCCTGTATGTGTATGTCGTCAATGTCCCATTGGGACATGTCTAGTTTTGAAGCCACCATACTGTCACGGATGAGAATCACTATTCCCAGGTGTCGCCTGTTGTAGAAACATATGAAACCGGCAGTTTGGAGTAACTGATCACCAAGTCTCGTCTCCTGGAGTGCTACAATGTCGTTCCTGTATACCAGGTTTTCCAGAATAGGGCCCCTTTGTTTTACGCTGGCACAGTTCCAATATAGAATACGAGTATTCCTGAGGCCCACATGGTCACATTTGAGTCTAAAACGCCTTGCCCCACTACGCCTGCCTTGCTTCTTAGGCCTCCCCGCCGCGATCGTCGCCGGGCTAGGTTTACTGCCCTCCGCACGGAGCACACATGTTGTTCTGCCATGCTGAAAAAAAAACAAACAACAACGAACACCACAGAACAACGCACGCTGCGAGAATTCACTCAAGGATTGCTTCGCCCAATGCACGAACTCCGTAGCATCGGCGAAAATCTTGAGAAAGAAACTACAGGTTTTACATCCTGGCGCACAAATTACACACAAGAGATGAAAAAAATCCATCTCCTACGCGAAAAATGGAACGGTAACAAAACAACATGACCGTCCGCCGTCATCTTGACCCGGAAGACACTGTAGTAGTGGTGGTGGTGGTAGTAGTAGTAGTAGTAGTAGTAGTAGTAGTAGTAGTAGTAGTAGTAGTAGTAGTAGTAGTAGTAGTAGTAGTAGTAGTAATAGTAGTAGTAGCAGTAGTAGTAGTTGTAGTAGTAGTTTTAGCAATAGTAGAAGTAGTAGTGGTAGTGGTAGCAGAAGTAGTAGTAGCAGTAGTAGTAGCAGTTGTAGTAGTGTCGTGTCCTCCTTTAAAGTGTCGTCCCTGGAGTGAGGAGAGTCAACACCCACATTATAATATTTTTTCCCCTTTATCAATATCCTGGAGAATCCACCAGCTTCCGTCCAACACACTCCATCAGCCCGTGGACACCTTTTCCTATCACTCTCTCACTGTTGTACTATGCCCCCTCTCATACTTCCCCAACGCAACATACTCAACAACTCTTGCTTCCAAAAAATTAATAAAGATTAATTTATTAAAAGAAAAGTGTAACGTATATGAGACGTGTCTGTGAAGAAAATGTGTGTCGTGTATTCTGATGTAAATGTATAGGTCAGCCTTCAAAGTTCAGGATCAGAGTCCACTCATCATGGATAACCATGAAATCTGAGTCCCATTCGAAACTACAGTGCGGGAACACTATTAATGTTTGTTCCTAACAAAAACTGTTCCTAATAGTTTGTAGAAAACTGAGATCTCCTAATTCCTGCACAGTAAAAAAAAAAACAATAGAACACTGTCCCATGAACATGGCGTTTGTCCTTCTTGCGAAATGTTCTATGGATTTCCTTATTTCTCTTTATTGTCTTAACGTAATAATGTTCTTGATATGTGGAACCACTACACTTAAATGTTATCTTTCCTCCAATGTGAACCTCAATCACTATTGGTGTTTTAAAGACTGGTATGACCTACAACTCATTCGGTACTTATCCTGTAGGATACTTCTATCATTCAGCTCCCCTGAGCAATGTTGATCATCTTCCTCCAGCATAGGCTCATTGATAAAGTTGCGGGCCAATCTTCCTGCGCCAAACTTTATCCGGGATCGGATTTTTCCTTGGTTCCGTGTTCTTCCTTCCAACTAGAGGGAATCTGTAAAATAGATCATACAACAGGTGATAGCCTCCCCATCACTGATCTCTATTAGATGATCGTGGCCATTGGCCCTTGCTCAGCAAAATACAACGAACCTAACTCTGTCAGGGACAGATGAACTGAACACATAGGCTTTCATCAGGCCAAGAGAAGAAGAAAAAAAAAACACAACCAACAGCGTATGGACCCCCCCCCCCCCCCCCACCAGGGAGTACCCACTGGAAGATCCCAATTATTGCCCATTACTCAATTCTCAACTAGTAGAGCTAAGTATCACTTCCCTACTCTAGCTAGTTTTCCACTAACAGTGCTAATCATCACACTCTAGTTTTAACAAGACTACTGCCTATATTAATTAGGCCTAAATAGACTATATTGACTACCTTATGCAAAATCGCCTCATTCCGGGATGGCTGCTACACTTTGCCATAACGACACATGCTAGTTAATATTAAATTAATCTTACACTGTAGAGCTCTCCCACAAACACGTCCATCATAATCCACGGTTTTGGTCAACACTGTTTCTCCCAATCATGGTTTATGGCAAAACCTAAAATTGGTCACGTGACGGTATTCATTATGTCCACACAGGTGTTATTTGGACATATCATCCATTGTCCAGAATCTATCCTCCCTGGCTTAGTCACTGTCAGAGTTGTCATCACTTGTTTTGACATCCCCAACAAGCTAGCGAGTTACTGAATGCTCCCAACCACAGTTGTCAATAGCAATCTGCCAATCTGCGTGATGTCCGGAAACTATAAATGACAGACTGACTGTTTTCTCCCGAGCTGAGTACTTCCGCTTTCCATCCAACCTGTTTATGAACTGTCAAAGCGATGTATGGACTCATCTCACTCACTTCCCCTACACATCTGCAGCTGTTAACTTTGCCCGACCTGTGATGGATGACATCCGATTGCAACCAGGATCTGACGGGTTCTATCTGTATTCGAATGTTGATAAACTGTCAAAGCGATGCAGGGATTTATCTCACTCACCACCGAATGTTCCCAATCCGTCGACCAGATGTAAACACGTGCAGTTACATTTTCTGGATTTGTTGAAACAACCTTTGGCCTCGAACATGCCGCTAATTCAGAACACCTTTTATTCTCATCACTGGTTACATCACGTTGGTCTATTATGTGACAAGTAGTAGTATTAGTAGTAGTATTAATAGTGATATTAGTAGTTGTAGTAGTAGTAGGAGTACTCTTTGTAGTAGTAGTAGTAGTTGTTGTTGTTGGCGTGGTAGTGGTATTAGAAGTAGTAGTAATATTAGTTGCAGTAGTAGTAGTAATAGCAGTAGTAGTTGTAGCAGTAGTAGCGGTAATATTACTTGTAGTAGTAGTAGTAATAATAGTAGTCGTCGTAGTAGTAGTCGTTGTTGTAGTAGTAGTAGTAGTAGTAGTAGTAGTAGTAGTAGTAGTAGTAGTAGTAGTAGTATCAGTAGTAGTAGTAGTAGTAGTAGTAGTAGTAGTAGTAGTAGTAGTAGTTGTAGTAGTAGTAGTATTAGTAGTAGTAGTAGTAGTAGTATTAGTAGTAGTAGTAGTAGTAGTAGTAGTAGTAGTAGTAGTAGTAGTAGTAGTAGTAGGCAGGGGAGGTAAGGAGGTAGAAGGAAGAAAAGACAGAGGGGGAGACAGAGAGGGAAATGTGAAAGCAGGATACACGAGCAAGGAGACAAAGGGTGGCAGAGGACATTGAAGGAAGAGGAGAAGTAGGAGGAATAGTGTAGGAGGAGGAGGAATATGTCAATGAGGAAAGTGACAGGAGGATGAAGAGGAAGGGTAGGAAGCGGTAAGGATGTAGGAGGAAGAGGAGACATGAGGGAGAGTTGGGCAGGAGTAGGAGGAAGAGTGCAGGGGGAGGAAGAGAAGGTAGAAGGATGGAGAACTATGCCAAGAATGCAGGAGGAAGAGGAAGAAGAGGCTGGAGAATAATGCAGGAGGAGGATGTCGGAGGCTGAGTAGGAAAGATGCGAAAGCGGAGGTAAAGAGGTAGGAGGAAGAGTGGGAAGAAGAATGCAGGAGAATGAGGATGCATTAGGAGGAAGGAGAAGAATTCCGGAGGAGGATGCCAAGAATACACGAGGAGGAAGAAGAAGAATGTTGGAGGAGGAAGAATGCTGGAGGAGGAAAGAGGAGGAGTGTGAAAAATAGGGAGAAATATGAGCAATTGGTGCGCTGACTTAAATTGTTCACCCAAGATAGTGTAATACGGAGTTAATGAGGAAAATATAGTTCCAGACTGGGATTCGAACCTGTCACCTCCACACGACACATCGCTGCAAAAACACGTGCACTTCGTGGCATGACCGTATAGATATAGGGCACCTATCATTCCCATGCCAGCACCTTTACATATTTCTTCTTCTTCTTCAGCGTTCCGAGCCATTGAGGTTCTTTGCTGCAGATACAATCCGTCTCCATTCGTCTCTTTGGTTGACCTTCTCTTGCCAGCTGTTGATTACATACTGTAGATACATTATCCTTAAACCACCCCGCAATCACACATCTCGACCACGAGGCACCCACCATACTCACGCCACCGCATTTACTTTATTACGATCTTTCATTTGAAGATCTGTAACTCGTTTATGATAGTGTATAAGCCACTAATAGCCTCTACAGACCATATAACCGCCTACTTAAAAACAAAAACCCGTCTTACACTCGCTCCACAACTACTTCCCCACCCTGAGGACGAGCACTGTAACCCTAACACACCCGTCCACCCCACCAGGGCACACACACACACACACACACGCACGCACGCACACACACACACCCCGCCGGCCGGATTTTAAAATTATTAAAGGGACGTAATATTGCCCCCCAAAAAACTCACGAGTTCTATCCCTTTGACTGCGCACTCTCAATGCGGTGTCGATTTTTAGCCGGATTGTGTGATGTCACATAATGCTATATAAGGATATACTCCGAATTCGAATCAGGAATAGAAGTGGCAAATCCCCTTACGTACCACTGATGCACATAAATTTAGAATACTTTAAAAAGAAAACTATGAAAGTAATGGATACAAGAGTATTATCTTAAAAATACATCACGTTGAAAGAAAAAAAAAAAAACTTTTACCTCTTACAGGTAGACTGTTATAATAAATACATGTAATATTAGGCAGATATAAATGGTGACTGTGGGGGTTCACTTATTAGTTATTACTATCTGTCAAAAGCCGCCACCACCCTCTAGGCTGCTCCAGGATCTTGGCTCCCCATTTGCACTCTTAACATATGACAATATTTTTGACATTTTTTTCAAATGGGTTGTTCTGCATTAAATGAGCGTAGTCATGAGCAGTTAGTATAAATGTAATATTATAAGCGTGTACTGTATTGGTCTGAGAACCGTATTGTGGATACTGAATTTATACTCACCTCTGACATGCGAGCACACATGCGATCGAGACCTTTTTCATTATTACACAGCTCAACTGATTTCAAGTTAATATTACTCATTGAACAATTATTCATAGTTTTGCTTGCATTGAGTAAGTTTGCATTACTGAGAGTATTACAAGAGTTAGTTTGTATTACTAAAGGAAAGACACCATTGCACAAACCTCGGTAGAATCAAAAACTGAAAGGAGACCGTTTTGGTTTTGTTGGTCCAACAGTCAGGGTCGCTAAGAGAACATTCCTTTTTTCCACAGATGACACCATCCTCTGTAGTGACTAGTTTGCTAGAAACATTGAAACACAGAGATTAGCCTCTCAATATTATATATATATATATATATATATATATATATATATATATATATATATATATATATATATATATATATATATATATATATATAGTGCGACAGAACAAATGTATACACAATAATCGCCCAACAGTTTAAATGCAATCGCAGTTTCGATCCTTGAACATACAGTTGACGTCAACATATTAAACATTCAATTGAGCCAGTAAGTCAGTCAGTCAGTCAGTCAGTCAGTCAGTCAGTCAGTCAGTTAGTTAGTCGACAGATCATCCTCGTTGCACATCGAACCATTCAGTCCATAAGTGCTCGGATCCCTTCCTCAGTAAATCCAGCAGCAAGTAGCAACTGACGACACCCGTTCTGTGTTGGTTTACTAATCTTCTTAGGCTTCCCGAGAAGTTTTCTTGTTTGGCCACACCTCTATTAATTTGCTGTTCACGGAGTCTAACCATGGTTGTAGATTCACAGTCATCACTTGGTTCTCGCAGTCTTACTTCTCGTAGAGCATTCAGAATGTCAGCCTGGTCCATGGCTCGTGCGCCTTCTACAGTAGCCTTACCTGCAAGCTTGTCATCCCGCTCATTTCCTCGTACACCTGCATGTCCAGGCACGAAAATGAAACTAATCTTTGCCAGCCGAGACCGCTCCAGAGACATCAACCACTCTCTTTGGATCCACCCCATCTCTATCTACTTGAGCAAGCTCATTGAGTCGCTAAGGAAAAATGTCCTAGTGAATGTCTGTGCCTCGAGCCATGTTATTGCTTTACTTACTGCCATGACTTCCATAGTCAGGCTACTTGTGGTCAAAGCAAAAGCACCGGAATCCTCCTTCACAATTCTCTCTCCGGCCTGAGCCGTAAAGGCCGATGAACTTCTCACTCGTCGAAGGACCGAACCATCTGTGTAAATGACAGCATCACCGTCTAAGGAATTCTCGAAGATCAATGCCTGTACTTCCGACTCCACAGCAGTCGGATATTCTTGTCTGCATTTTCTGTCTAGTTGGATGAAAACTGAAAAGGACGTACAGAAATATGTTGACACTTGTACCCACTCCTTGCAGGTCTAAGTCCTCAAGGGAACACACCTGTAGAAGACTGTCTTCGGCTTCACCCATCCACGACCTTCCTCTTTTTAACGTGCTGCCTTTTACCTTCTTAATTTCACTATGCAATGGATGTTAAGTGATTGCATTAACTCTGAGGTAGGCACGTGCTCTGCAAATTTGTATTCTGTCTCCAATGGTTGGAAAATCAAGAAGACAGCGCATCACCCTGCATGCTGTATCTCTTGTACATCAAAGAATAATACACATAGCTTCGTTCTGTATCCTTTCCATCCTTTCCATCTGCTTACGGCTGAGAGTCAGGATCGCCTTCGCATACTCAAAAAGAAACATGATCAGATCACATGCCGCCATCACCCGCATCGCAGCCAAACCCTGCTTGGCCTTTGTTATCACCTGGTCTATGTGCTCATTATATGCAAGGCTTCGATCAAAACGTATCCTCAGGTAATTCATTGCCTGCGTTCTTTTCACAGTCTCTGAACACAGATTTACAGTTTGTGTTGGAGTGTTGACAATATGGTTATTCAAAGCTGCCTTTTTTGGGTTGACCATTGCCCCAGATTCCACATACCAAGTGCATATGCTATAGAGTTCGGTTTGTAGTTCCACAGTAACCCGATCTCTATCCTTACCTTGACGATACACTAACACGTCGTCGGCGTATGACAATGTCCTTCCCGGTCCAGTGATCTGCTCGCTGGTAATTTTCACAGTGTAGGCGTTGAAAAGCAACGATCCCTATGTCAGGCCCGGATATTTTGTTGTTGTTTCAGAAGTCCAACTGCCACAGCTAAAATCCACTTTCCGTTGGAAGAGGGCTGCAGCGATCCAACTCTCCAACTGGAGGACGCATACAACATAGTACCATTGGATGTTTTAATGCTTCAGCTTCTTGAACTAAAAGTAAGTCCATTCCTCCTTAGTTGGATCGCTGCAGCCCTCTTCCAACGGAAAGTAGTTTTTAGATGTGGCAGTTGGACTTCGGAACCAACAACAATATATCCTGGTCTACCACAGGGATCACCATTATCTCTGGTACTGTTCAACGCCTACACAGTGAGAATCACCAGTGAGCAGATCACTGGACCTGGCAGGACATTGTCATATGCCGATGATGTTTTAGTGTATCGCCAAGGTAAGGATAGAGAGCAGGTTGCTGTGGAACTACAAACCGAACTCAATCGCATAAGTACTTGGTGTGATGAAGCTGGGGCAATGGTCAACCCAACAAAGGCAACAGTGACTTGGTTCTCGTTGAATAATCATATTGTCAACACTCCTACACCAACTGTAAAGCTGTGTTCAGAGACGGTGGAAAGAACGCAGGCAATGAATTACCTGGGCATACGGTTTGATCGAAGCCTTGCTTATAATGAGCACATAGACCAGGTAATAACAAAGGCCAAGCGGGGTTTGGCTGCGATGCGGGTGATGGCGGCAGCAAACTGTGAGCAGTGCCATCTATGTCTTCTCTACGAGGGGCTGGTCATGTCTGTTTTTGAGTATGCAATGGCAATCCTGACTCTCAGCCGTAAGCAGATAGAAAGGATGGAAAGGATACAGAATGAAGCTATGCGCATTATTCTTGGATGTACAAGAGATACAGCATGCAGGGCGATGCGCTACCTTCTTGATTTTCCAACCATTAAAGAGAGAATACAAGTTTGCAGGGCACGCGCTTATCTCAGATTTAACGCAAACACACAACATCCACTGCATAGTGAAATTATGAAGGTGAAGGGCAGCAGGTTAAAAAGAGGACGGCCGTGGATGGGTCAAGCCGAAGACATTCTTCAACAGGTGTGTTCACTCGGGAACTTAGAACCTGGCGAGGAGTGGGTGCAAGTGCCAACAGATTTCTGCACATCCTTTTCAGTTTGCATCCAACTAGATAGAAAATGCAGACAAGAAAACCCGGCTGGTGTGGAGGCTGAAGTACAAGCGTTGATTTTCGAGAATTCACTAGACGGTGATGCGGTCATCTACACAGATGCGTCGGTCGTCCGACATGTGAGAAGCTCATGGACCTTTACGGCTCGGGCCGGAGGGAGAATTGTAAAGGAGGACTTTCACTGAAACCACAAGTAGCCTGACCATGGAAGTTATGGCAGTAAGTAAAGCAATAACATGGCTCGAGACACAGACATTCACTAGGGCATGTTTCCTTAGCGACTCAATGAACATGATCAAGAGGATAGAGGAAGGGTCGATCCAAAGAGAATGGTTGCTGTCTCTGGAGCGGTCTCGGCTGGCAAAGATTAGTTTCATCATCGTGCCAGGGCTTGCGGGAGTACAAGGAAATGCGCGGGCTGACAAGCTCGCAGGTGAG